>CM062812.1:63925783-64249611 GCA_031772625.1 Pinus tabuliformis
GCCAATGTTTTTTTGCCATAACTTTCGGCCACAAAGCAGCTCAATGTGTTGCCTACAAGACAATCATGACTAGAGAAGCTCAAAAGCAAAGAAGTATGACTGGAACCATGAAAAGGACTTATAACAACTTTTCGGTTCTTTAAAATGAAGTTGAATGCTATATTTGTAATAACTTTGGTCATGAAGACTCTGAATGCAGGAGCAGGTTCTGGAAGACAACTCAGAAGGAACAAACCTCAAATGTCAGAACATGGAGAATAAAGGAACCGCAACCAGAAAGATGTGGGATAGCCTTATATGCAGAAGGTCAAAAAAGTCTATGGTACATTGACAGCGGATGTTAGAAGCATATGACAGGGGACAAAGAAAAACTTGAATCATAGACTGCATTAGAAAAGGGAAAGAAAGTTTCCTTTGGAAATGATATCTCTGCAGCCATAAAAGGAAAAGACGTTGCTCCGCTGAAAGAGAAGGTCAAAGCTGGAAATGTTTTGTATGTTGATGGATTGAAGCATAATCTTCTGAGTGTCAGTCAGATGTGCGATCAAGGAACAAAGGTAATATTTAGATCAAATGGATGTTGTGTTCGTGATCTTGATACAGTGAAACAGTGATCAAAGGAAGAAGGACTCCAAATAATCTATACATATTTGAAGAAAGACCAACAACAATGCTATTTGAGCAAGAATGATGAACACTGGCTATGGAGAGGTTGGGGCATCTAAGCTTTCCAACAATAAGGAAAGAATGCAAATATCAGGCAGTTCGTGTCCTTCCAATATCAAAATTCCAGACAACACCATATGCAAATCATGTCAGTTTGGAAAGCAAACCAGAACTAATTTTCCTGAGAAGGAAGGATCAGCTAGCATGCCTCTTGAGCTAGTACATACAGATACATGTGGTCCATTCAGAAAAAGAACACCTCGAGGAGAAGAATATTTGATATTATTCATTGACGATTTCTCCAGGTTTGTCTGGTTAGGACTTATGAAGCACAAAGATGAAGCATTCGAAAAATTCAAATCCTTCAAAGCCTTGGCTGAAAATGAATCAGGACACAAAATAAGTGCCTCAGATCTGACAGAGGTGGGGAGTTTACCTCGAATGAATTTTTTCGATTTCTGTGAAGAACATGGGATAAGAAGAGAATTCTCTACAGCTAGAACTCCTCAGCAAAATGGAGTTGTGGAAAGAATGAACAGAACAATCCAACAAATGGCTCGTGCTATGCTTGATGAATCAGGTACTCCCGCAACTTTCTGGGGTGAAGCTGCACATGCTGCGGTATTATTCTCAACAAAACAAATGTCCGAGTAAACAGCACTCAAACTCCTCATGAGCTCTGGTGTGGTAAGACTCCTTCGGTGAAGCACTTCAAAATCTTTGGGAGCAAATGTTATATTAAGAATACTGATGAGCAACTTGGCAAACTTGAACCAAGAGCAGATGAAGGCATTCTTCTTGGTTATTCTCCACATAGCAAAGCATACAAGTGCTACAATAAAAGACTTGGCAGAATTGTTGACACATTGATGTTGTGGTTGATGAGAAGGGATACATTCCTAGGCAAGTTCATCATGAAGACATCGAAGAAGATGAAGGCTACCCTCAAAGACAGAATGATGAAGAAAAACCTCAAGAAGAACCAGAGGAGTGAGACAAGATAGAAGAAAAGACTCCATCCAGATATGTTCAGAAGAATCATCCAGAATCTCAGATTGTGGGGCAGAAAGAAGCAGGAGTACAAACAAGAAGAACAATTGCAGAAGCTTCAAGCTATTTGGCATTACTCTCTTCCACTGAACCACAAAATGTGAAAGAGGCATGCAAAGATGAATGTTGGGTCAAAGCAATGGATGAAGAACTTGAGCAGATCGAAAAGAACAACACTTGGGAATTGGTTCCTAGACCAAAAGATAAGAATGTCATAGGGACAAAATGGGTCTTCAAAAATAAATTGATGAAAATGGAGAAGTAATTAGAAACAAGGCCAGACTTGTTTGTAAAGGGTATGCGCAGCAAGAAGGAATAGATTTTGAAGAGACCTTTGCTCCTGTTGCAAGACTTGAGGCCATCCGAATGTTCCTTGCTCTCTCAAGCTTTCAAAACTTCAAGGTATTTCAAATGGACGTGAAATCAGCCTTTCTGAATGGAGACTTAGAAGAAGAAGTATATATTGAGCAGCCAGATGGTTTCATTCTTGGGAATGATCCAAACCTTGTATGCAGATTGAAAAAGGCTCTCTATGGTCTCAAACAAGCTCCAAGGGCTTGGTACTATCGTTTGGACAAATATCTTCACCAACAAGGTTTTTCAAAAGGATCAGCAGATAGCAATCTCTATATGAAAGTTGAAAATAACAAATTGCTAATACTTGTTGTGTATGTAGATGATATTATCTTTGGCAGCAATGAAGAGGCTATGAGTCAAAACTTTGCCTTGGTTATGCAGAAAGAATTTGAAATGTCATTACTTGGAGAATTGACATACTTTCTTGGATTGCAAATCCAACAAAATGAAGGAGGTATTTTCTTGTCTCAAACCAAGTACCTCAAGCAGATCTTGAAGAAGTATGGCATGGAAGATTCAAAGCCAGTATGTACCCCCATGGTTACAGGATGCAGCCTCAGTACAAATGATGAATCAGCAGCAGTTCATCAACCAACTTATAGATCCATGATTGGGAGTTTGCTTTATTTGACAGGTACCCGACCAGACATTATGCATGCAGTAGGAATTGTTGGAAGATTTCAAGCCAACCCAAAGGAAACTCATCTTCAGGCAGTCAAAAGAATCTTCAAGTATCTTCAAGGGACTCAAAACTATGGCTTATGGTATCCTAGAGATACAGATCTCACTCTTCATGCTTACACAGATGCAGATTGGGCCAGAAGTGTGGATGACAGGAAAAGCACAAGTGGTGGTGCATTCTTCATGGGTTCCAGATTAGTATCTTGGTTCAGCAAGAAACAGAGTTCGATTGCTTTATCTACAGCTGAAGCAGAATATGTGGCTGCGGCATCTTGTTGCACACAACTTCTTTGGATGATGCAGACCTTGCAGGATTTTCAAATCACTTGCACTCCACCTGTCTCTATCTTATGTGATAATACAAGTGCAATCAGCATTTCAAAGAATCCAGTCATGCATTCAAAGACCAAGCACATACCAATCAAGTATCACTTCCTCCGGAACAAGTGCTTGAACAAAAGGTCAAGTTGGAGTATGTTTCTTCTAAAGAACAAGTTGCTGATATTCTCACAAAACCACTGCCCAGGGAGACTTTTGAATATCTCAGACAAAAGCTGGGAGTAGTTGATGCTTCATCCTGCTGTTGAAGCTTGTCTGTTCTAAAGAAAAGTTGGTGTACGCGTGTTGTATAAGGGATATCCGCGTACATACGCTGATTTATGCAGGTGAAGTCGCGTATATGGAGTTCTGAACAGCAAGGGCAGATTCTGGTTGGAGAAGGTCTGAGATGGGTATGACAGAGTCCTTCAGGCACAGTTTCAGGGGGAGCAGCAGGCACAGTTTCAGGGGGAGCAACTTAAAGTCTAATAAAGCATTGTTGGCATTTAGATGCTTTTGGTCCTAGTTCACAACTGTTGTTGGTTTCAGGAGAAGGAGCACAGAAGGAAATCTTGGTTGCTGATCTAAAAGATGATTATCAGATGCTGCTGGTGACTTTCATAAGTCTTGGTCTAGATTTTTCGTCTCTATGTCATGTATCTCTTTTGTGATATTTTTCTATGTGTCAAGGTCATGTAACGGCCTATGTTGGTTTCCCCACTATGCCTGGGATGAATGATGTAATGTAATTGGTTGTTATATGTAAATTTCTGATGTATCCCCTCTTGGTTGGGAGTATGGATGTATGTATTGAGTCTTTTGGTGATAGGAAGGTCCTTTATGATGTATAAGTCTTGGTTCTTTTTGAAGAACATCTTTTGCAGATCTTGCCTACAGTCAGGGGGAGCATGTTCAGCACAGCAGAGCAGAGATATCAGCATGTACTCAGGGGGAGCACAGCCCTTTGCCCTTGATGACAAAGGGGGAGAATGATTCTAAGGATCTTGGGGTTGCCATCAAGTCCAAAGGGGGAGATTGTTGGCATTTTGGCACAGGTGTGGCGCTACGGTACAGGTGTTGTCCTTGATGGCAACTCTCTTTGATGACAGATCTCAGTCCAGACTACAAGAATGAAGAGAAATTTCATATACGCAGGTTCATTAAGCCCAAGTTGCGTATACACGCAGGTACGCTATATACTAAGTCGCGGATACGCAGTCTCGCTATATACGAAGTCGCGTATACACGCAGTTTCATGAACAGAAAAGAGCGTACATGTCGAGAAGCTTTCTTTTGGTCCGTGGTAGTTAGTCCTCGGTACTTGAGCCTATGTTTTGGACCAAGGTATCTCGACAGTCGTGTTGATCCCGAGTTTTGAAGTTGATGGTATTGTGTTACTATGGTTTTGGACCGTGGTATTGTGAAGGGCCTAAGGCTATATAAGGAGAAGAAGATCATTAGGAAAGTGCACTGAAAAAGTCTTGAATATCTGAAAAAGAAAGAGATCTAGTATGCAGGTTCTGGGTTGCTTGATCTAAGCTAAGGAGAGATCACACCGGTTGATGGAAGGATAGATCGGGATCAAATGGTTTGAAATGAACTATCGGTATATGGTTGATTACGCATATTTTTAGATCTGCATACTGACGCAATGTTATGTTCTGAGTATGACTGATGTCTGGTACAGCTGCAAGTTATGAGAAATTATTTTTAGATCTGTACGCAGGTTGTCTTTGGTAAAAGCGCGTGTATACGCGGGTTGATTGAAGTAGCGTATATCTTTTGAAGCTTAATTTTTGGGGTTGCAGTTGGGTCTGACTGTTATTGCAGAGTTCTGTAGTCTGCTCTGTGTTCTGGTGACTGGGTGTTGACAGGGTTTCAGTGGTTCAGTGATTCAAAGATTGATGATGCTAGTATTGGTTGTTTTGTGCTTCAATGATTTGTGAATGAATCGTGGTCTTCAGATTGTAATGTTGTGCTTCAGGAGTATCCAGTCTGAAAATTGATGAAAAGTGGTACCTGAAGGAAAGAAGATTGTAGGCCAGCACCTACGTACTAGTATCTTAGCTAGTACAAGAGCAAAGGGGGTTGGAGCTCCCTTCCAGGAGAGTTTGGAAAACGAGAGAAGGTTGTAGCCTTCTGCAGGTTGTAGCCTGCGTACTGGTATAAGGCTGCACCAGTACAAAAGATTGTAAACTGAAGTTTCTTATTAAAGAAAGATAGAGACGACTTGCAGCAGGTGGTTTTCACCCACATTGGGTTTCCACCTTATATCATGGTGTTCATGTGTGTGGCTTTTGTGTGATGATCTGTTCTGTTATACTGCATCTGTTTACTTTTAATATGGTTAATAATGTCCTGATGCATTTACTGAAGATAAACTAACTGAATCATAAGATTTCTGGTTATACGCTGTTTGCTTTAGACACAGTAGCGTGTACACGCTGGTTCACTTAACTGAAGTAGCGTATATGTTTCTGAGTATTGAAAAAGTTTTATTGATCTGATAATACTGATTCACCCCCCCTCTCAGTATTATTTCCAACAATTGGTATCAGAGCAGGTCCTTCAGAGAAGCTTGATCGCTTGAAGGTAGATCGTTCATCATGAGCAACTACGAGAGAGAAGCATCAATCAGGCCACCGGTTTTTGATGGGACAAACTTCAATTATTGGAAGGTAAGAGTTACTGCCTATCTTCAATCTCTTGGTACAGAAGTTTGGGACATCGTAGAGACAGGCTACACTTTTCCTTCAGCTACTCCTACAGATTCAGCCGAGAAAAAGAAATATGAAACAAATGCGAAAGCAGTCAGTACTCTATTAGGATGTATATCCCAATCGGAATTCATGAAGGTAATGCACTATAAATCCGCAAAAGAAATATGGGACAAAATTGTCACGAGCTATGAAGGAGACGAACAGGTAAAGCGTGCTAAACTTCAAACTCTCAGGATTAAGTATGAGACTCTCAGAATGTATAATGATGAAAGTGTGGCTAACTATTTCCTTAGGGTAGATGAGATTGTTAATTGCATGAAAAACTTGGGTGAAGAAATAAAAGAGGCTATTGTGGTTGAAAAGGTTCTAAGATCATTGTCCCCCAAATTTGAATCTAAAGTGTCTGCAATAGAAGAAAAGGAAAATCTACGAATTCTTACTATGTCTCAGCTTCACGGAATTCTAACTGCTTATGAAATGAGAAAAGGAGGTCCATCAGACAGAAGAGAAGTGCTTTCAAGGCTTCAGGCAAAGAAGATTATTATGAAGCAAGTCACGTGCCAGAAGATGAAGAAGAAGAATCAAATTTTGTCAGAAATCTTCAAAGGGGTTCTGGAAGGTTCAGAGGTAAGTTACCTTTTAAATGCTTTGCTTGTGGAAGAGTAGGTCATTATGCTGCCAAATGTCCTCACAAAGATAAGAATGACAAGGGAAAGGAACCTGTTAAATGGAACAAGAAACAGAATGAAAAGAAGAAAAGCTATTACACTCATGAAGATAGTGATGGTCTTTCAAATAGTGATGAAGATGAACAGGGTAATAGATATAAACTTTTAATGGCTTTTGAAGATGATGACTACATGGATGCTATAGATGTAGAAGGCTTTTGTGAAGAAATGAATAATCTCAAAGTTTGCTTAGAAGAGAAAAGTGCTATTATTGATTCTCTACAATGTCAACTGGCAGAAAAGGAAAAACATCTTGAAAAATTGGAATGTGAGATTGTTTGTCTTAGAAAGGAGATTGAGAAAACAAAAGCGATTAATCTTAAATTTGTTAAAGGATCTGAAACCTTGGATGAGATTATCAATGTGCAGCGTTCTCCTCTGATCAAGACAGGTCTGGGATATAATGGAGAAACATCTCAAGCTTCTACCTCTAAAAGTTATCTTGATGCAGCAAGGAGGAGCGAGCAAAGGCCAAATAAAAGTCATCAGGTGAATCAGGGACAGTTTACCTCAAGAACAAATCAAGAAATTCGGGGACAAGCTGCCTTAAGGACAAACAGAAGCTACAATCAGCCACAGGTAAAATCTTCCCAATTTGCCCCAAGAATGGATGTCAATAGAAGCTACAATCGGTTGGATGATAGATCTGATTATCGCAGAAATTTCTTTAATGGCCAATGTTTTCTTGCCATAACTTCGGTCACAAAGCAGCTCAATGTGTTGCCTACAAGACAATCATGACTAGAGAAGCTCAAAAGCAAAGAAGTATGACTGGAACCATGAAAAGGACTTATAACAACTTTTCGGTTCTTGAAAATGAAGTTGAATGCTCTATTTGTAATAACTTTGGTCATGAAGACTCTGAATGCAGGAGCAGGTTCTGGAAGACAACTCAGAAGGAACAAACCTCAAATGTCAGAACATGGAGAATAAAGGAACCGCAACCAGAAAGATGTGGGATAGCCTTTTATGCAGAAGGTCAAGAAAGTCTATGGTACATTGACAGCGGATGTTCGAAGCATATGACAGGGGACAAAGAAAAACTTGAATCATATACCGCATTAGAAAAGGGAAAGAAAGTTTCTTTTGGAAACGATATCTCTGCAGCCATAAAAGGAAAAGGCGTTGCTCCGTTGAAAGAGAAGGTCAAAGCTGGAAATGTTTTGTATGTTGATGGATTGAAGCATAATCTTCTGAGTGTCAGTCAGATGTGCGATCAAGGAACAGAGGTAATATTTAGATCAAATGGATGTTGTGTTCGTGATCTTGATACAGGTGAAACAGTGATCAAAGGAAGAAGGACTCCAAATAATCTATACATATTTGAAGAAAGACAACAACAATGCTATTTGAGCAAGAATGATGAACACTGGCTATGGCATCGGAGGTTGGGGCATCTAAGCTTTCCACAAATAAGGAAAGCATGCAAATATCAGGCAGTTCGTGATCTTCCAGATATCAAAATTCCAGACAACACCATATGCAAATCATGTCAGTTTGGAAAGCAAACCAGAACTAATTTTCCTGAGAAGGAAGGATCAGCTAGCATGCCTCTTGAGCTAGTACATACAGATACATGTGGTCCATTCAGAAAAAGAACACCTCGAGGAGAAGAATATTTGATATTATTCATTGACGATTTCTCCAGGTTTGTCTGGTTAGGACTTATGAAGCACAAAGATGAAGCATTCGAAAAATTCAAATCCTTCAAAGCCTTGGCTGAAAATGAATCAGGACACAAAATTAAGTGCCTCAGATCTGACAGAGGTGGGGAGTTTACCTCGAATGAATTTTTCGATTTCTGTGAAGAACATGGGATAAGAAGAGAATTCTCTACAGCTAGAACTCCTCAGCAAAATGGAGTTGTGGAAAGAATGAACAGAACAATCCAACAAATGGCTCGTGCTATGCTTGATGAATCAGGTACTCCCGCAACTTTCTGGGGTGAAGCTGCACATGCTGCGGTTATTATTCTCAACAAAACAAATGTCCGAGTAAACAGCACTCAAACTCCTCATGAGCTCTGGTGTGGTAAGACTCCTTCGGTGAAGCACTTCAAAATCTTTGGGAGCAAATGTTATATTAAGAATACTGATGAGCAACTTGGCAAACTTGAACCAAGAGCAGATGAAGGCATTCTTCTTGGTTATTCTCCACATAGCAAAGCATACAAGTGCTACAATAAAAGACTTGGCAGAATTGTTGACAGCATTGATGTTGTGGTTGATGAGAAGGGATACATTCCTAGGCAAGTTCATCATGAAGACATTGAAGAAGATGAAGGCTACCCTCAAAGACAGAATGATGAAGAAGAACCTCAAGAAGAAGAAGAACCTCAAGAAGAACCAGAGGAGCAGACAAGAATAGAAGAGAAGACTCCATCCAGATATGTTCAGAAGAATCATCCAGAATCTCAGATTGTGGGGCAGAAAGAAGCAGGAGTACAAACAAGAAGAACAATTGCAGAAGCTTCAAGCTATTTGGCATTACTCTCTTCCACTGAACCACAAAATGTGAAAGAGGCATGCAAAGATGAATGTTGGGTCAAAGCAATGGATGAAGAACTTGAGCAGATCGAAAAGAACAACACTTGGGAATTGGTTCCTAGACCAAAAGATAAGAATGTCATAGGGACAAAATGGGTCTTCAAAAATAAATTGAATGAAAATGGAGAAGTAATTAGAAACAAGGCCAGACTTGTTTGTAAAGGGTATGCGCAGCAAGAAGGAATAGATTTTGAAGAGACCTTTGCTCCTGTTGCAAGACTTGAGGCCATCCGAATGTTCCTTGCTCTCTCAAGCTTTCAAAACTTCAAGGTATTTCAAATGGACGTGAAATCAGCCTTTCTGAATGGAGACTTAGAAGAAGAAGTATATATTGAGCAGCCAGATGGTTTCATTCTTGGGAATGATCCAAACCTTGTATGCAGATTGAAAAAGGCTCTCTATGGTCTCAAACAAGCTCCAAGGGCTTGGTACTATCGTTTGGACAAATATCTTCACCAACAAGGTTTTTCAAAAGGATCAGCAGATAGCAATCTCTATATGAAAGTTGAAAATAACAAATTGCTAATACTTGTTGTGTATGTAGATGATATTATCTTTGGCAGCAATGAAGAGGCTATGAGTCAAAACTTTGCCTTGGTTATGCAGAAAGAATTTGAAATGTCATTACTTGGAGAATTGACATACTTTCTTGGATTGCAAATCCAACAAAATGAAGGAGGTATTTTCTTGTCTCAAACCAAGTACCTCAAGCAGATCTTGAAGAAGTATGGCATGGAAGATTCAAAGCCAGTATGTACCCCCATGGTTACAGGATGCAGCCTCAGTACAAATGATGAATCAGCAGCAGTTCATCAACCAACTTATAGATCCATGATTGGGAGTTTGCTTTATTTGACAGGTACCCGACCAGACATTATGCATGCAGTAGGAATTGTTGGAAGATTTCAAGCCAACCCAAAGGAAACTCATCTTCAGGCAGTCAAAAGAATCTTCAAGTATCTTCAAGGGACTCAAAACTATGGCTTATGGTATCCTAGAGATACAGATCTCACTCTTCATGCTTACACAGATGCAGATTGGGCCGGAAGTGTGGATGACAGGAAAAGCACAAGTGGTGGTGCATTCTTCATGGGTTCCAGATTAGTATCTTGGTTCAGCAAGAAACAGAGTTCGATTGCTTTATCTACAGCTGAAGCAGAATATGTGGCTGCGGCATCTTGTTGCACACAACTTCTTTGGATGATGCAGACCTTGCAGGATTTTCAAATCACTTGCACTCCACCTGTCTCTATCTTATGTGATAATACAAGTGCAATCAGCATTTCAAAGAATCCAGTCATGCATTCAAAGACCAAGCACATACCAATCAAGTATCACTTCCTCGGGAACAAGTGCTTGAACAAAAGGTCAAGTTGGAGTATGTTTCTTCTAAAGAACAAGTTGCTGATATTCTCACAAAACCACTGCCCAGGGAGACTTTTGAATATCTCAGACAAAAGCTGGGAGTAGTTGATGCTTCATCCTGCTGTTGAAGCTTGTCTGTTCTAAAGAAAAGTTGGTGTACGCGTGTTGTATAAGGGATATCCGCGTACATACGCTGATTTATGCAGGTGAAGTCGCGTATATGGAGTTCTGAACAGCAAGGGCAGATTCTGGTTGGAGAAGGTCTGAGATGGGTATGACAGAGTCTTTCAGGCACATTTTCAGGGGGAGCAGCAGGCACAGTTTCAGGGGGAGCAGCTTAAAGTCTAATAAAGCATTGTTGGCATTTAGATGCTTTTGGTCCTAGTTCACAACTGTTGTTGGTTTCAGGAGAAGGAGCACAAAAGGAAATCTTGGTTGCTGATCTAAAAGATGATTATTAGATGCTGCTGGTGACTTTCATAAGTCTTGGTCTAGATTTTTCGTCTCTATGTCATGTATCTCTTTTGTGATATTTCTTCTATGGTGTCAAGGTCATGTAACGGCCTATGTTGGTTTCCCCACTATGCCTGGGATGAATGATGTAATGTAATTGGTTGTTATATGTAAATTTCTGATGTATCCCCTCTTGGTTGGGAGTATGGATGTATATATTGAGTCTTTTGGTGATAGCAAGGTCCTTTATGATGTATAAGTCTTGGTTCTTTTGAAGAACATCTTTTGCAGATCTTGCCTACAGTCAGGGGGAGCATGTTCAGCACAACAGAGCAGAGATATCAGCATGTACTCAGGGGGAGCACAGCCCTTTGCCCTTGATGACAAGGGGGGAGAATGATTCTAAGGATCTTGGGGTTGCCATCAAGTCCAAAGGGGGAGATTGTTGGCATTTTGGCACAGGTGTGGCGCTACGGTACAGGTGTTGTCCTTGATGGCAACTCTCTTTGATGACAGATCTCAGTCCAGACTACAAGAATGAAGAGAAATTTCTTATACGCAGGTTCATTAAGCCCAAGTTGCGTATACACGCAGGTACGCTATATACTAAGTCGCGGATACGCAGTCTCGCTATATACGAAGTCGCGTATACACGCAGTTTCATGAACAAAAAAGGGCGTACATGTCGAGAAGCTTTCTTTTGGTCCGTGGTAGTTAGTCCTCGGTACTTGAGCCTATGTTTTTGGACCAAGGTATCTCGACAGTCGTGTTGATCCCAAGTTTTGAAGTTGATGGTATTGTGTTACTATGGTTTTGGACCGTGGTATTGTGAAGGGCCTAAGGCTATATAAGGAGAAGAAGATCATTAGGAAAGTGCGCTGAAAAAGTCTTGAATATCTGAAAAAGAAAGAGATCTCGTATGCAGGTTCTGGGTTGCTTGATCTAAGCTAAGGAGAGATCACACCAGTTGATGGAAGACTAGATCTAAGGATAGATCGGGATCAAATGGTTTGAAATGAACTATCGGTATATGGTTGATTACGCATATTTTTAGATCTGCATACTGACGCAATGTTATGTTCTGAGTATGACTGATGTCTGGTACAGCTGCAAGTTATGAGAAATTATTTTAAGATCTGTACGCAGGTTGTATTTGTTAAAAGCGCGTGTATACGCGGGTTGATTGAAGTAGCGTGTATCTTTTGAAGCTTAATTTTTGGGGTTGCAGTTGGGTCTGACTGTTATTGCAGAGTTCTGTAGTCTGCTCTGTGTTCTGGTGACTGGGTGTTGACAGGGTTTCAGTGGTTCAGTGATTCAAAGATTGATGATGCTAGTATTGGTTGTTTTATGCTTCAATGATTTGTGAATGAATCGTGGTCTTCAGATTGTAATGTTGTGCTTCAGGAGTATCCAGTCTGAAAATTGATGAAAAGTGGTACCTGAAGGAAAGAAGATTGTAGGCCAGCACCTACGTACTAGTATCTTAGCTAGTACAAGAGCAAAGGGGGTTGGAGCTCCCTTCCAGGAGAGTTTGGAAAACGAGAGAAGGTTGTAGCCTTCTGCAGGTTGTAGCCTGCGTACTGGTATAAGGCTGCACCAGTACAAAAGATTGTAAACTGAAGTTTCTTATTAAAGAAAGATAGAGACGACTTGCAGCAGGTGGTTTTCACCCACATTGGGTTTCCACCTTATATCATGGTGTTCATGTGTGTGGCTTTTGTGTGATGATCTGTTCTGTTATACTGCACCTGTTTACTTTTAATATGGTTAATAATGTCCTGATGCATTTACTGAAGATAAACTAACTGAATCATAAGATTTCTGGTTATACGCTGGTTGCTTTAGACACAGTAGCGTGTACACGCTGGTTCACTTAACTGAAGTAGCGTATATGTTTCTGAGTATTGAAAAAGTTTTATTGATCTGATAATACTGATTCACCCCCCCTCTCAGTATTATTTCCAACAATTGGTATCAGAGCAGGTCCTTCAGAGAAGCTTGATCGCTTGAAGGTAGATCGTTCATCATGAGCAACTACGAGAGAGAAGCATCAATCAGGCCACCGGTTTTTGATGGGACAAACTTCAATTATTGGAAGGTAAGAGTTACTGCCTATCTTCAATCTCTTGGTACAGAAGTTTGGGACATCGTAGAGACAGGCTACACTTTTCCTTCAGCTACTCCTACAGATTCAGCCGAGAAAAAGAAATATGAAACAAATGCGAAAGCAGTCAGTACTCTATTAGGATGTATATCCCAATCGGAATTCATGAAGGTAATGCACTATAAATCCGCAAAAGAAATATGGCACAAAATTGTCACGAGCTATGAAGGAGACGAACAGGTAAAGCGTGCTAAACTTCAAACTCTCAGGATTAAGTATGAGACTCTCAGAATGTATAATGATGAAAGTGTGGCTAACTATTTCCTTAGGGTAGATGAGATTGTTAATTGCATGAAAAACTTGGGTGAAGAAATAAAAGAGGCTATTGTGGTTGAAAAGGTTCTAAGATCATTGTCCCCCAAATTTGAATCTAAAGTGTCTGCAATAGAAGAAAAGGAAAATCTACGAATTCTTACTATGTCTCAGCTTCACGGAATTCTAACTGCTTATGAAATGAGAAAAGGAGGTCCATCAGACAGAAGAGAAGCTGCTTTCAAGGCTTCAGGCAAAGAAGATTATTATGAAGCAAGTCACGTGCCAGAAGATGAAGAAGAAGAATCAAATTTTGTCAGAAATCTTCAAAGGGGTTCTGGAAGGTTCAGAGGTAAGTTACCTTTTAAATGCTTTGCTTGTGGAAGAGTAGGTCATTATGCTGCCAAATGTCCTCACAAAGATAAGAATGACAAGAGAAAGGAACCTGTTAAATGGAACAAGAAACATAATGAAAAGAAGAAAAGCTATTACACTCATGAAGATAGTGATGGTCTTTCAAATAGTGATGAAGATGAACAGGGTAATAGATATAAACTTTTAATGGCTTTTGAAGATGATGACTACATGGATGCTATAGATGTAGAAGGCTTTTGTGAAGAAATGAATAATCTCAAAGTTTGCTTAGAAGAGAAAAGTGCTATTATTGATTCTCTACAATATCAACTGGCAGAAAAGGAAAAACATCTTGAAAAATTGGAATGTGAGATTGTTTGTCTTAGAAAGGAGATTGAGAAAACAAAAGCGATTAATCTTAAATTTGTTAAAGGATCTGAAACCTTGGATGAGATTATCAATGTGCAGCGTTCTCCTCTGATCAAGACAGGTCTGGGATATAATGGAGAAACATCTCAAGCTTCTACCTCTAAAAGTTATCTTGATGCAGCAAGGAGGAGTGAGCAAAGGCAAAATAAAAGTCATCAAGTGAATCAGGGACAGTTTACCTCAAGAACAAATCAAGAAATTCGGGGACAAGCTGCCTTAAGGACAAACAGAAGCTACAATCAGCCACAGGTAAAATCTTCCCAATTTGCCCCAAGAATGGATGTCAATAGAAGCTACAATCGGTTGGATGATAGATCTTATTATCACAGAAATTTCTTTAATGGACAATGTTTTTCTTGCCATAATTTCGGTCACAAAGCAGCTCAATGTGTTGCCTACAAGACAATCATGACTAGAGAAGCTCAAAAACAAAGAAGTATGACTGGAACCATGAAAAGGACTTATAACAACTTTTCGGTTCTTGAAAATGAAGTTGAATGCTCTATTTGTAATAACTTTGGTCATGAAGACTCTGAATGCAGGAGCAGGTTCTGGAAGACAACTCAGAAGGAACAAACCTCAAATGTCAGAACATGGAGAATAAAGGAACCGCAACCAGAAAGATGTGGGATAGCCTTTTATGCAGAAGGTCAAGAAAGTCTATGGTACATTGACAGCGGATGTTCGAAGCATATGACAGGGGACAAAGAAAAACTTGAATCATATACCGCATTAGAAAAGGGAAAGAAAGTTTCCTTTGGAAACGATATCTCTGCAGCCATAAAAGGAAAAGGCGTTGCTCCGCTGAAAGAGAAGGTCAAAGCTGGAAATGTTTTGTATGTTGATGGATTGAAGCATAATCTTCTGAGTGTCAGTCAGATGTGCGATCAAGGAACAGAGGTAATATTTAGATCAAATGGATGTTGTGTTCGTGATCTTGATACAGGTGAAACAGTGATCAAAGGAAGAAGGACTCCAAATAATCTATACATATTTGAAGAAAGACAACAACAATGCTATTTGAGCAAGAATGATGAACACTGGCTATGGCATCGGAGGTTGGGGCATCTAAGCTTTCCACAAATAAGGAAAGCATGCAAATATCAGGCAGTTCGTGACCTTCCAGATATCAAAATTCCAGACAACACCATATGCAAATCATGTCAGTTTGGAAAGCAAACCAGAACTAATTTTCCTGAGAAGGAAGGATCAGCTAGCATGCCTCTTGAGCTAGTACATACAGATACATGTGGTCCATTCAGAAAAAGAACACCTCGAGGAGAAGAATATTTGATATTATTCATTGACGATTTCTCCAGGTTTGTCTGGTTAGGACTTATGAAGCACAAAGATGAAGCATTCGAAAAATTCAAATCCTTCAAAGCCTTGGCTGAAAATGAATCAGGACACAAAATTAAGTGCCTCAGATCTGACAGAGGTGGGGAGTTTACCTCGAATGAATTTTTCGATTTCTGTGAAGAACATGGGATAAGAAGAGAATTCTCTACAGCTAGAACTCCTCAGCAAAATGGAGTTGTGGAAAGGATGAACAGAACAATCCAACAAATGGCTCGTGCTATGCTTGATGAGTCAGGTACTCCCGCAACTTTCTGGGGTGAAGCTGCACATGCTGCGGTTATTATTCTCAACAAAACAAATGTCCGAGTAAACAGCACTCAAACTCCTCATGAGCTCTGGTGTGGTAAGACTCCTTCGGTGAAGCACTTCAAAATCTTTGGGAGCAAATGTTATATTAAGAATACTGATGAGCAACTTGGCAAACTTGAACCAAGAGCAGATGAAGGCATTCTTCTTGGTTATTCTCCACATAGCAAAGCATACAAGTGCTACAATAAAAGACTTGGCAGAATTGTTGACAGCATTGATGTTGTGGTTGATGAGAAGGGATACATTCCTAGGCAAGTTCATCATGAAGACATCGAAGAAGATGAAGGCTACCCTCAAAGACAGAATGATGAAGAAGAACCTCAAGAAGAACCAGAGGAGCAGACAAGAATAGAAGAGAAGACTCCATCCAGATATGTTCAGAAGAATCATCCAGAATCTCAGATTGTGGGGCAGAAAGAAGCAGGAGTACAAACAAGAAGAACAATTGCAGAAGCTTCAAGCTATTTGGCATTACTCTCTTCCACTGAACCAAAAAATGTGAAAGAGGCATGCAAAGATGAATGTTGGGTCAAAGCAATGGATGAAGAACTTGAGCAGATCGAAAAGAACAACACTTGGGAATTGGTTCCTAGACCAAAAGATAAGAATGTCATAGGGACAAAATGGGTCTTCAAAAATAAATTGAATGAAAATGGAGAAGTAATTAGAAACAAGGCCAGACTTGTTTGTAAAGGGTATGCGCAGCAAGAAGGAATAGATTTTGAAGAGACCTTTGCTCCTGTTGCAAGACTTGAGGCCATCCGAATGTTCCTTGCTCTCTCAAGCTTTCAAAACTTCAAGGTATTTCAAATGGACGTGAAATCAGCCTTTCTGAATGGAGACTTAGAAGAAGAAGTATATATTGAGCAGCCAGATGGTTTCATTCTTGGGAATGATCCAAACCTTGTATGCAGATTGAAAAAGGCTCTCTATGGTCTCAAACAAGCTCCAAGGGCTTGGTACTATCGTTTGGACAAATATCTTCACCAACAAGGTTTTTCAAAAGGATCAGCAGATAGCAATCTCTATATGAAAGTTGAAAATAACAAATTGCTAATACTTGTTGTGTATGTAGATGATATTATCTTTGGCAGCAATGAAGAGGCTATGAGTCAAAACTTTGCCTTGGTTATGCAGAAAGAATTTGAAATGTCATTACTTGGAGAATTGACATACTTTCTTGGATTGCAAATCCAACAAAATGAAGGAGGTATTTTCTTGTCTCAAACCAAGTACCTCAAGCAGATCTTGAAGAAGTATGGCATGGAAGATTCAAAGCCAGTATGTACCCCCATGGTTACAGGATGCAGCCTCAGTACAAATGATGAATCAGCAGCAGTTCATCAACCAACTTATAGATCCATGATTGGGAGTTTGCTTTATTTGACAGGTACCCGACCAGACATTATGCATGCAGTAGGAATTGTTGGAAGATTTCAAGCCAACCCAAAGGAAACTCATCTTCAGGCAGTCAAAAGAATCTTCAAGTATCTTCAAGGGACTCAAAACTATGGCTTATGGTATCCTAGAGATACAGATCTCACTCTTCATGCTTACACAGATGCAGATTGGGCCGGAAGTGTGGATGACAGGAAAAGCACAAGTGGTGGTGCATTCTTTATGGGTTCCAGATTAGTATCTTGGTTCAGCAAGAAACAGAGTTCGATTGCTTTATCTACAGCTGAAGCAGAATATGTGGCTGCGGCATCTTGTTGCACACAACTTCTTTGGATGATGCAGACCTTGCAGGATTTTCAAATCACTTGCACTCCACCTGTCTCTATCTTATGTGATAATACAAGTGCAATCAGCATTTCAAAGAATCCAGTCATGCATTCAAAGACCAAGCACATACCAATCAAGTATCACTTCCTCCGGGAACAAGTGCTTGAACAAAAGGTCAAGTTGGAGTATGTTTCTTCTAAAGACCAAGTTGCTGATATTCTCACAAAACCACTGCCCAGGGAGACTTTTGAATATCTCAGACAAAAGCTGGGAGTAGTTGATGCTTCATCCTGCTGTTGAAGCTTGTCTGTTCTAAAGAAAAGTTGGTGTACGCGTGTTGTATAAGGGATATCCACGTACATACGCTGATTTATGCAGGTGAAGTCGCGTATATGGAGTTCTGAACAGCAAGGGCAGATTCTGGTTGGAGAAGGTCTGAGATGGGTATGACAGAGTCTTTCAGGCACATTTTCAGGGGGAGCAGCAGGCACAGTTTCAGGGGGAGCAGCTTAAAGTCTAATAAAGCATTGTTGGCATTTAGATGCTTTTGGTCCTAGTTCACAACTGTTGTTGGTTTCAGGAGAAGGAGCACAGAAGGAAATCTTGGTTGCTGATCTAAAAGATGATTATCAGATGCTGCTGGTGACTTTCATAAGTCTTGGTCTAGATTTTTCGTCTCTATGTCATGTATCTCTTTTGTGATATTTCTTCTATGGTGTCAAGGTCATGTAACGGCCTATGTTGGTTTCCCCACTATGCCTGGGATGAATGATGTAATGTAATTGGTTGTTATATGTAAATTTCTGATGTATCCCCTCTTGGTTGGGAGTATGGATGTATATATTGAGTCTTTTGGTGATAGGAAGGTCCTTTATGATGTATAAGTCTTGGTTCTTTTGAAGAACATCTTTTGCAGATCTTGCCTACAGTCAGGGGGAGCATGTTCAGCACAGCAGAGCAGAGATATCAGCATGTACTCAGGGGGAGCACAGCCCTTTGCCCTTGATGACAAAGGGGGAGAATGATTCTAAGGATCTTGGGGTTGCCATCAAGTCCAAAGGGGGAGATTGTTGGCATTTTGGCACAGGTGTGGCGCTACGGTACAGGTGTTGTCCTTGATGGCAACTCTCTTTGAAGACAGATCTCAGTCCAGACTACAAGAATGAAGAGAAATTTCTTATACGCAGGTTCATTAAGCCCAAGTTGCGTATACACGCAGGTACGCTACATACCAAGTCGCGGATACGCAGTCTCGCTATATACGAAGTCGCGTATACACGCAGTTTCATGAACAGAAAAGTGCGTACGTGTCGAGAAGCTTTCTTTTGGTCCGTGGTAGTTAGTCCTCGGTACTTGAGCCTATGTTTTTGGACCAAGGTATCTCGACAGTCGTGTTGATCCCAAGTTTTGAAGTTGATGGTATTGTGTTACTATGGTTTTGGACCGTGGTATTGTGAAGGGCCTAAGGCTATATAAGGAGAAGAAGATCATTAGGAAAGTGCACTGAAAAAGTCTTGAATATCTGAAAAAGAAAGAGATCTCGTATGCAGGTTCTGGGTTGCTTGATCTAAGCTAAGGAGAGATCACACCGGTTGATGGAAGACTAGATCTAAGGATAGATCGGGATCAAATGGTTTGAAATGAACTATCGGTATATGGTTGATTACGCATATTTTTAGATCTGCATACTGACGCAATGTTATGTTCTGAGTATGACTGATGTCTGGTACAGCTGCAAGTTATGAGAAATTATTTTTAGATCTGTACGCAGGTTGTCTTTGGTAAAAGCGCGTGTATACGCGGGTTGATTGAAGTAGCGTATATCTTTTGAAGCTTAATTTTTGGGGTTGCAGTTGGGTCTGACTGTTATTGCAGAAGTTCTGTAGTCTGCTCTGTGTTCTGGTGACTGGGTGTTGACAGGGTTTCAGTGGTTCAGTGATTCAAAGATTGATGATGCTAGTATTGGTTGTTTTATGCTTCAATGATTTGTGAATGAATCGTGGTCTTCAGATTGTAATGTTGTGCTTCAGGAGTATCCAGTCTGAAAATTGATGAAAAGTGGTACCTGAAGGAAAGAAGATTGTAGGCCAGCACCTACGTACTAGTATCTTAGCTAGTACAAGAGCAAAGGGGGTTGGAGCTCCCTTCCAGGAGAGTTTGGAAAACGAGAGAAGGTTGTAGCCTTCTGCAGGTTGTAGCCTGCGTACTGGTATAAGGCTGCACCAGTACAAAAGATTGTAAACTGAAGTTTCTTATTAAAGAAAGATAGAGACAACTTGCAGCAGGTGGTTTTCACCCACATTGGGTTTCCACCTTATATCATGGTGTTCATGTGTGTGGCTTTTGTGTGATGATCTGTTCTGTTATACTACATCTGTTTACTTTTAATATGGTTAATAATGTCCTGATGCATTTACTGAAGATAAACTAACTGAATCATAAGATTTCTGGTTATACGCTGGTTGCTTTAGACACAGTAGCGTGTACACGCTGGTTCACTTAACTGAAGTAGTGTATATGTTTCTGAGTATTGAAAAAGTTTTATTGATCTGATAATACTGATTCACCCCCCCTCTCAGTATTATTTCCAACACAATGTGCAAATCCCATTGCTGAAACAGCCCGTGATTTGGATTTTTAGATTCGGCAGCAATAGGAAGAGGTCATCGAATGAGTTGTTACACTGGACGTAACAACTATATTCCAAAGTCGGCATTGTCACAACCATTGTAACAACATTTTGTTAATGGAATCAGTTATCCTATTCTAGCATATCAGGTCAAAAACAAGATTTATAATGTAATCAATTGTAATAGATGTCTCCTCTTTAAAAAGAGGAGACATTAACATTAGACAGGACATAGAGAGATTACGGGAAGTTCTAGCTGGGAGTAAAGGAACTTGAATCTTTTTGTAATATGATACTTTGACAGATGAATAAAATATTGTTCTGAGCATTCCTTTTTAGTTCCGTTCTCTGGGGAATCTTGTGCGAAGGAAAGGGCCCACCTTCATCACAAGATTCACCTATTAATTTCTGTAGTGTGTTATGTATTATTTTTTCATTCATGCCTTGTTAATCTCTGTTTGCTGAATTTACTTATGCGTTATTGAAACTCTATAGTTATTGTTGAAACTCTGTTTCTACTTGGTCATTGCATTGTTTCCATAAATTCATTCATAAGTGATCAATGATTATTTTAATTGGTTTTCCAGAGTGAGTTTGTGAAGCATGGTAATCAGAAACAGGTGCTGAAGATTCCTGCTTGAGGAATAGGGTCCTGTTCTCTGTTAGAGCACAACTAGTCTTTTCCTTTGCAAATCGATTTCCTTTCCTAGATTTTTCTTTTTAAATGTAATCTAGGATTCCTTTGATCATTGTCTGCAATAGAGATATTGTTTCTACTGTAACTCAAAGTAGAACTTTAGTTTGTTTAAAGCAAGGTGAGATTAGAGTAATTGGTACTGCAACTTTTCATTGCTTTTGGGATTGAGCATATACAGTGTGTGATTGCCTCTAAAATAAACAGACTTCCCTGGGTTGACAATTCATGTAGCACTGGTTGTTTAAATTGATAAGCAATTAAAGTGACCAACATTTTGGCGCCATTGCCGGGGAAGGCAATTGTATATTTCAAAAGCATTAATGTTTTTCTTTTAGATATGTAGAATGCATGAGAGGACGCAAGAAAACCAACCATACAGGTGGCAAGGGCAAAGGAGGAGGAAGAAAGACATTTATTGACGATATCATATCAAAAGCTGAAACTTCTTAGAGGCTAAGCTCTCGGAAGCCAAAGCCTCAGCTATCCCTTCAAACAAACTACGAAACAAAGGAAGTTGTTGGCCCTGAAAAGGTTGAGGAACCAGTAGAAGACATTGAGGAACCTGTCGAAGAAATTGAGGAACCAATTGAATATGTTGAAGAGCCAACATAAAACATTGAAGACAGAGCGAGTGCAGCAGGAGAACAACCAATGGAAGAGAACAATGAAGGATTCTCTGGTGGAGGATAGGTAGGACCTGAAGGAAGAGATGAGAATTCTCTCTCTACCTTGGGATTTCCTATTGGTGATCTTCCCAAAGGGGCAACTCCCATGAAGAATATCCCACTTTCGGCCTTACCTAACTTCCATGGTTTATCTTCTGAAGATCCTGATGAGTTTCTTTTTGAGTTTGATATATTATGCAGAAGCTATTATTATGTTACTAATGCTCAAAAATTGAAGCTGCTTCCAGCAACACTAAAAGGAAATGCACTAAGATGGTTCATGAGTCTGGGAGGCCATGTAATCACAACATGGGAACAGATGAAACAAAAGTTTCTGCTCAAATATCAAGACTACTGCCAGACAAGAGAAAAAAGGGAGGAATTATTTAAGGTGGTACAAAAGGAGGACGAAAATCTGGAAGACTTTGTGGAAAGGCTACAATATAATCTGCAGAGATCTAATCATCCCGATGTAAGTAAAGATATTCTTAAAACAATATTATTGAAAGGGGTGAGGGATGATTGTCTAGACATGTTAAATATGCTTGGTAAAGGAGACATATCTAAAGAATCATATGATGAAATTTTTAACCTCTGCAAAAGATGTTCAAGAGGCGCTGCAAGGAATAGATCAAACAGCAAGGATAATGCATATTCAAGAGTTCAAAAATTAGCCAGTGGGGGAGCAACAAGAGCTAAAATAGGTAATTTACTTGAGGAATTTAAAACTGAAATGTTAAGTTCTTTTGCTTCACAGATTGACACCTTGCAGGTTAAGAAGAAACAAGCAGAAGCAGAAGGTGATTTGGCTATCTTTTGTTCCAAATGCAGAGATAAACACCCACTAAGGGAATGCCCATTGGACAAAGTACCAATTTGTACCCTTTGTGAGAGGGATCATGAAACACAACAATGTCCTTCTTTACCAGGAATAAAAGCAGCATTGCAACCAACCGAAGAAGAAGCTGAAGCAGTCTATCTACTGACACAGAGAAGGCAATGGCAACCACGAGGACAAGGTATGAACTCTAATATGCCATTTTCTAATCATTGGAACAATTATCCTTCTTTTAATCAAGCAAATTACCCTCCCTTTAACCAGATGCAATACCCACCCTTCAATCAAATGAATTACCCACCCATGCAACAACCAAACCCTCCCTTTGTAGACCCAGCAATGTGGACTCCTTGGCCTCCACAACAACAATCTTACTTTAATCAATGGAATCCAAACTGGAGGGGTTAGCAACTCTTGTTTCCAAATCAATTTCCTCAGTTTCAGCAACCACTCCCTCTACCATCAGGTGCTCCACCAAATAATCAAACGATGAGACCCCAGCTACCTGTACAACCAAACCCTAACCCCAATAATAAAGTTGTGCAAGCTATTGATATTTAGAACCAGCCTATAGTTTATGTTTTCCCTGCGCAGTGTAATGATATTCACTTACGATATGGGAAAATAGTCGAACCTATTATTGATGATATTACCTCTTCTGATTCTGATAAAGAAGAGATAGAGAACAATAATTCACGTAAGGAAATACAACCACCCTCTAATAAGGGTGCTGAAATAGCAGAGCCACCATTCCCTGAGCGTTTAGCTTTGACTAAAACGCCCGAGCCACCTGCTTTCAATCTTTTGGGGGAATTACAGAATCTTTATGTTAAAATTCCACTTTTACAAGCATTAAGAGATGTACCAATTTATGCCAAAACTATGAGAGATATTTGTATTAAGAAACCTGGTAGGAAAGCTAAAGATCCCCTTACAATTCATGTTATGGGTGATCTATCAGCCTTAATGTCCGGAAAAGCTCCTCCTGTTAAATATGGTGATCCCAGCCATCCTATTGTTACAGTTCATATTGGAAAAACTATCATTTCACGAGTTCTGGTAGATTTAGGTGCTGCTATAAATATTATGACTCTTGAAACTTCACAACTGTTACAGCTGAAGAATGTGATCAGAGAGACACCAACCATTCTAGAGTTAGCTGACCGTTCTACAATCAAACTGGAAGGAGTCATTGAAGACCTAATCATCTCAGTTGAGTTGTGGAATTACCTAGCTGACTTTGTGGTATTACAGACTAAAACAAAGTTGGGGGGACATCCTCTAATTCTGGGAAGGCCCTGGTTGGCCACAGTCGATGCCTTTATCAGCTTTAGATCTGGTTCAATGACAATTTCTAATGGATGTGAAACCAAGCAGCTTACTTTCTACCCTCATGCCACACCTATGATTAATGATAATTCTATATGGCTGGACTATGATGATGATGCTACTCAACCTATTTTGACTATCGGACAAGCTTTAAGCCTTAAAGACACCACTGAGGATGAAGTAATTAATAATTTTATTTGTGAACCCTCCTCGGTCACTTTTGAAACACATAATCAGTTGACTGCAATTTTGAAATATGATACCCAGGAAAAGCTTAAATCTGAAGATCTACCTCAAACATCAACTACCATCTCCTCTAAAATCATAACAATAGAAATCGAACCTGGCAAGACATTGAACATAAACCCTAACTTGACAGATGCTGAAACACAGCAATTAATGAAGTTACTTCATGAAAATAAGGAAGCATTCGCATGGGATTATACAGATATGAAGGGAATCTCTCCTGAATTATGTACTCATCGCATCTATATCAAGGAGGGTTTCCGACCAATCTGTCAACCCCAGCGACGAATGAATCCCAATTTGAGGGAAATTGTCAAAGAAGAACTTCAAAAATTGCTTAATGCATGGTTTATATATCCCATATCTGATAATGAATGGGTTTCTCCATTGGCAATAGTATCTAAGAAAAACGGGAAATGGAGGGTGTGTGTAGATTATAGAGCCTTAAACAAAGCCACTCAAAAGGATCACTTTCCCTTGCCATTCATTGATCAGGTGTTAGATAGTTTGTTAGGGAAGAAATTCTTCTCCTTTTTAGATGGTTTTAGTGGGTATAATCAAATCAAAATTGCACCCCAAGACCAAGATAAAACCACTTTTACTAGTCCCTGGGGAACTTTTGCCTATAGAGTTCTCCCATTTGGACTATGTAATGCACCAACAACCTTTCAAAGAGTAGTGATAGGAATCTTTTTTGATATGCTTAATGACTCTATGGAGATATTTATGGATGATTTTACCCCTTATGGTGTATCTTTTGAGGATGCATTACAAAACCTTGAAGAAGCACTTAAACGTTGTGTACAAGCTCACCTTTCCTTAAGTACTGAAAAATGTCATATGATGATGAATAAAGGAATTGTACTTGGACACTTTATTTCATTTCAAGGAATTTAGGTAGATCCATCCAAAATACAAGTAATTCAGAACCTTCCTATTCCTAGAACACAAACTGATGTAAGAAGTTTTTTAGGACATGCAGGATACTATAGAAGATTTATCAAAAAAATTTCCAAAATAGCTTCTCCTTTGTTTGTGTTACTTATGAAAAATGTTGAATTCAAGTGGATTGATCTTTTCCAAAAAGCATTTGATGAACTCAACTATCAGCTATCCACAGCTCTTATTTTAAGGGGACCTGATTGGGCACTTCCCTTCCATATATCCTCTGATGCTTCAGATACTGCAATTGGAGTTGTCTTGGGACAAGAGGAAAACCATCTTCCTTATGCTATCTACTTCATTAGTAAGAATATGACTCCTGCTAAGCTTAATTACACAGTTACTGAAAAGGAATTTTTAGCAGTCATTTATGCCATTAAAAAGTTTTGACATTACATTACTGGTTACTCTACTTTTGTCCATACTGACCACTCGACTATTAAGTATTTAATGAACAAATCTGTCACAAATGCCCGAGTTACCAGGTGGCTATTATTATTGCAAGAGTTTGATATTAGAATTGTAGATTGACCAGGTAAAGAAAATGTAGTTTTTGATTTCCTTTCTCAGTTAAAAGCTGATGATAATACTCCAGTAGATCATTCCTTTCCTGATGAATATTTATTTGCAGTATCTGCTCACTCACCTTGGTATGCAGACATTGCCAATTATCTGGTTGTAGGAAAGTTACCATCACACCTATCACATCGAGAGAAAAGAAAGATCATTCAAAAAAGTGCTCGGTATAGCTGGATAAGTGGGTGTCTTTTCTATACAGGACTTGATCATGAAATCCGGAGATGCATTAGAGAAGATGAGGTTTATGATATACTAAAAGCTTGTCATGATGGCCCTTGTGGAGGGCATTTTGCTGATAAGAGAACGACACATAAAATTCTCAGGATGGGTTATTATTGGCCCTCACTCTTCAAGGATGCAAAGAAATATGTTTGGGCCTGCGACAGCTGTCAGAGAATGGGTCAACCGAATCATAGAGATGAAATGCCATTGAATCCCCAGGTAATACTTGAACCCTTTGAAAGATGGGCTCTAGACTTTGTAGGGCCCATTAATCCTCCATCCAATCAAAGAGTTTACATATTGGTTTGTACAGATTATATGACTAAATGGGTGGAGGCTAAAGCACTCATTAGAGCTAATGAAGAATCTGTTTTAGCTTTTCTATTTGAAGAAATATTTGTTAGATTTGGAGTGCCTAGAGAGCTTGTTACAGATGGAGGACCTCCTTTTAATTCTCATGGTTTTAAAGCCACCCTTCAAAAATATCATATTCATCATATAATCACTACACCATACCACCCCCAAGCCAATGGGCAAGTGGAGAGTACAAACAAAGTCATAGAAGCCATTCTAACAAAAACAGTGAAGGAAAACAAGAAGGATTGGTCTCAAAGGCTCCCTGAAGCACTATGGGCTTACAGAACTACCTGGAGGAATACTACAGGATTTTCTCCCTATGAATTGGTTTATGGTAAAAGTGTTGTTTTTCCTGTGGAATTTGAAATTAAAACCTTAAGAATTGCTTTAGCTGTTAACCTTGATTTGACTGATGCACAGACAGCCAGGTTGCAACAGCTTCAGGAATTGGATGAAAAGAGGTTAGATGCCATTCATCAAACAACTATGATCCAACAACAAAGGACAAGGTGGCATGATAAAACCATCAAGCATAAGCAGTTCCAAAAAGGTAATTGGGCTTTATTGTATGATTCTCGGTTTGAAAATTTTCAAGGGAAACTATGTACAAGATGGTTGGGACCTTACGAAATAGATACTATTTTTCCCAATGGAACAGTAAGGCTCCTAACAATTGATGATTCTAGAACACCATTATTAGTAAATGGTCATCGGCTCCGTCTGTACCAGTGACCCATTTCCAAAGAGGATTTTAAGGCCACTTGCATGGCAGATTCACATTATCTCTTTTTGGGGGAGCCTGCTGCCCCTCATTTCCATTAATTTCTACATTGTATTTTTAGCATTAGATTAGATTTCTAAACTAATAATCCCTGTCAAGGGTTGGCATGTTGCAATTGACTATTATACAGATTCCAAATTAAGGAAAGGCTGATTGAAAAGGACGATCCTACTACAAGCAGATCCAAGCTTCATCTTGAAGCACTGTCATCTCATTTCAATCCATCCATAGTTCATTTCCCCATCTTTCAGTAACATTTCCATCATTTCCCCTCCTTTCTCTTTCCCATGTTCCCATCATTTTTCAGCAACATTTTTCCTATTTTCCTCATCAATGAAATAGTACCTTTCAACAACATTTTCCCTATTTTTCCCATCCCTGGAATAGTATTCTTCAACAAAATTTTCCCTATCTTTCCTATTGCTGAAACACCATCCTTTACCCATTTTCCTGTTGCTGAAACACTATCCTTTACTCATTTTCCCGTTGCTGAAACACCATTTCTTTTTCAAAAGACATAATCACACAACACTTTCCGTCATGAAAATCACTTCTTCTATTTTTATGCTAATTTTGTCCTTTCACTGCCTTCTCCTATAACTATACAGACCTTTAACAGAATCACCCTCATACTCCAAAAGCTTCTTCCATGACTATTGATGATCTATTGTCAACAAGCACTGTATTTTTCGAAATATGGATTAAAGGTAAACATGAGGTATGTAAATATTATGTGTAAATACTATTAAACTATAGTTAAATGAGAAGATTATGTCATAATTACCATGATCCCCATACATTTAAAGCTATTATTTCAGCCGTAGTTGGGGGGAATACCAAGATTATACGCCATCATTTCACAGCAAGCCAATTACCGTCATTATTTTACCCACTATCACGTCTTATCACCTCGCCTCTGCGTTGTTACTCCATGTTCTCATTTGCAAAATTTACTCTATCCGAAGTGCGGTAACTCGGTTTTTGACTGTGCATTTTACCGAAGCTGGTTAACTATGGGAGGACCTGCTATTTGACATGAGCCCAGCTCAATAGCTCTACTTGAATTACATCCAGAGGTATATCAGATTTTTCAGCGGGCAAGCTGGGTAGATTATTTTCAGAGGCTTCAGGGATTCGATCCACAATAGGTCCTTGAATTTGCACGTAATCTATGGGAGGGCCATTCTACTGTTCAGGGAGTTCGAATTCCGGTCACAGAGCATGACATAGCACAGGTTTCAGGCCTGCCGGTCACTGGCATTCGATGGTTCAGTTGTAAGCATATCATTCTGAATGCACAAATGGATTTTCTCCTGCCAGGAGAATAGGTCGAGCCCAAAGGCCAGGGTGTCTGACTTCACTCATTACCACCTCCATGGCCAACAGTTGTTGAATTCGTCAAGCATTATCTCACTTGTGAAGGTTGCTACCAGGTAGTCTATCAGCATGACTTTGTCTTGTTAAATCATTTGAGACATGGTCGACTGTTGAATATTCTGTATTATTTACATGAGTGTCTAAGGAATATGTCACATTACTGTAGACAGGTAAAATTCCCACTCCTTTCCCTCACCCATCACCATCTTGTCCAGCTACTAATTCAGAGCGGTTTTTCTCAACAAGTTCCCCCTCTTAATAATCCACCCCTAGACCCTGAGCAGGCTGCTGAAATTCCTTAGCAAGTTGCTGAAAATCCTCAAGAAGTTCTTGAAAATCCCCACGAGCAGCAACCCGAGAACATTCCTGATCCCCCAGAAATTCCACCAGCAGAATTAGTCAATCCAATTGACCCTCCCACCACATCAACTCCATCCCACAATTTAGCAAAATCATCTAATCCTACCGTTCATATTCCTAGTGATGATTCTAAAGATAACCTTCCCATCGCTATGCTGAAAAGAAAAAGGCAATGTAAGACCACTTTCCTACCAAAAAGGTGAACAAGGGCCTCAACTAAACAAGCTACCATTTCTCATAGCCCTCCCCCTCAGAAGAAACCCACTTGTAAAAGGAAAATTACTACTCTCCCTAGCTTTTTACCCCAAAGACGAATGACGGCGTCAACTGAAGCGGCAACTATTGCCACCATCCTAAATTCCCCACCTATTCATCTAAAACCCCATACCCCACCGCGGTCCCAAGTCCCCAAATCTTTACCTGTCTCACCCTCGGGCACTGAAACAGAAGAACCAGATGCCTAGGAATTTTACGACATCATTTCTTTCAGAATAAGTAGCTATCACACAAGAACCAGCTGCTGATCCACAGAATCTGGATGCCCAGGATGTTCCACAACACATAGCTGCTACACAAGAACCAACTGCTGATATACAAAACCTGGATACTCAAGATGTTGTACATGACATAGCTGCCACACAAGAACCAACGACTCATTGAGTAGCTACCACACAAGAACCAGCTGCTAATATACAAAACCTGGATGCTCACAATGTTGCACATGAACTCTAGCAAAATCATATATACTCAAATTGGGAAGCCTTAGAGCAAGTACTCCAGTAGTCTCGCGCACAGAGGAAAGAGAATAAAGAGCTAAAGAGTAAACTGTTCCTTATGTTTGATCTTGTTCACAAATTATTAGCTACCAGGAAACCATCTTCCAATTATTCACTTTTTGTTGTAGAACGCCTAGTGTTCTTTCAGATAAAAGAAATTAAAAATGGGAAATCTCATGAAGTATCTACACCTGAGCAGTTTGTGGAAACTTTCACAGAAGTATCCACCACTGATCAACATTTTCTCTGTGAGTTGTATCTCCACAATGAGACTATCCCTGAAAATAGGAAGATCAATCTTAACCCTTTGGTTGGTGATGTTCAAATTAGGGCATTTGCCTCTTCCCTGGCCAATCAGATCACATGGCAGACTGCCTTCCTTGCAGCAAAGCATAATGAGGACAACTGTCTCCTGTGGATTCGATCAGAGCCACAAAATCCTACCATTTTCATTTGGGAATATTCTCAATTCTTGAAAGAACCAGGGATGGTTGAACACATTAGGCAACTACAAGCAATAGTTTTATAGGACTGCCAACATTTTGCTAAGACTAAGGAAGCTGCCACCTTAAAAGCAAAGAACTTATTCTAGCAATAGTCCTCTAAGGAAAGGCAGGAGTATAACCTCTTTAGTCCCCCTAATCTTGAAGCAGCAATTTCAAGGGTACCTGACTATATCAGATGTGTTCAGCAATGTGCTGAAAAATGGATAGGATATCATTTTCGTTTTCCTCTTCTATGGATGCTAGCACAAGAATATAAGGCTCATTACAAGTTGACTAAAAAGGAAGAAGCAGTAGCATGGCAGAGGATACAAAATGTGCACGGGTTCAAATATCTAGCTGAAAATACCTTCTATAGTTACTGTTTAAGTAATTTTCACTCCAAGGCCCAGTACCCCGACTAGGATTCAAAGTAAAAGTTGCATGAGGACATGCAACCCTTTCAATTGGGAGGGATGTTAGGACCCTACATTGTCCCTTTTTGCTCATATATTTTTCTCTCATTCCATCCTTTTTCAATCCATAATTAAAGCCCATGATATTACTTTAATCCATTTTCCAAAGGTATATAACATTTCTTCTCATTACTATATGTTTGATTTGTTTTACATACAATTTTACCTTACCTTCATAATTAATCGCTGATCAGATAGTTGCTGAAATAGTTTTGAAGACTGCAGATTTATCATTGCGGTCTACGTTGCTGAAACAATTAGAACAATGCGCAAATCCCATTGCTGAAACAGCCCGTGATTTGCATTTTTAGATTCGGCAGCAACAGGAAGAGTTCATCGAAGGCGCTGTTACACTGGCCGAAACAACTATATTCCAAAGTCGGCATTGTCACAACCATTGTAACAACATTTTGTTAATGGAAGAATCGGTTATCCTATTCTAGCATATCAGGTCAAAAACAGGATTTATAATTTAATCAATTATAATAGATGTCTCCTCTTTAAAATGAGGAGACATCAACATTAGAGGGGACATAGAGAGATTATGGGAAGGTCTAGCTGGGAGTAAAGGAACTTGAATCTTTTTGTAATATGATACTTTGACAGATGAATAAAATACTGTTCTAAGCATTCCTTTTTAATTCTGTTCTCTGGGGAATATTGTGAGAAGGAAATGGCCCACCTTCATCACAAGATTCCCCCATTAATTTCTGTAGTGTGTTATGTATTATTTTTGCATTCATGCCTTGTTAATTTTTGTTTGCTTAATTTACTTATGCGTTATTGAAACTCTGTATTTATTGCTGAAACTCTGTTTCTACTAGGTCGTTGCATTGTTTCCATAAATTCATTCACAGGTGATCAGTGATTATTTTAATTGGTTTTCCAGAGTGAGCTTGTGAAGCATGGTAATCAAAAACAGGTGTTGAAGATTCCTACTTGAGGAATAGGGTCGTGTTCTCTGTTAGAGAGCAACTAATCTTTTCCTTTGCAGATTGATTTCCTTTCCTAGATTGTTCTTTTTAAATGTAATCTAGGATTCCTTTGACCATTTTCTGCAATAGAGAGATTGTTTCTGTTGTAACTCAAAGTAGAACTTCAGTTTGTTTAAAGCAAGGTGTGATTAGAGTAATTGATACTGCAACTTTTCATTGCTTTTGGGATTGAGCATATACAGTGTGTGATTGCCTTTGAAATAAACAGACTTCCCTGGGTTGACAATTCATGTAGCACTGGTTGTTTAAATTAATAAGCAATTAAAGTGACCAACAAAGGAAAGTATACAAATGAGATACTACAAAGATTATGCATGGAGAGTTGCAAACCCATGGAGACACCTCTAGTGACCAACTAGAGGAAGGAGGATGCCACATTATGTGAGGAAGTGGATGATACCATTTATCGGAAGCTAGTGGGTTCACTGATGTAACTTGTGAACACACAACCAAATATGTGTTATGCAGACAACATTTTGGAGAGCAACTAAGCATGTTCTATGGTATGTCAGAGGCACTACCGAGTTTTGACTATAGCACAGACGGACATAGGGAGTGAAGTTGTGTGGCTTCAGAGATGCAGATTGGGCGAGAAATCCATCAAACTGAAAGAGTACATCAAGTGGAATTTTCAGTGTTGGGTCCACATCGATTTCCAAGTACAGGAGGAAGAAAATATTTTTGGTGCTTAGATCAGCAGAAGGAAAATACATGTTTGCACGTCGAACAGCGTGTGAGGCGATCTGGATGAGTAAGTGTTGAGGCAATTATATGAAATATATATCACCACAATATTAAATTATCAACCAGGGATTCATAATTAGTAGAGATGATACACTATATGTGTTGATAACAAATAAGTTTCTATGTCTGATGAGTATATCCTAGATAGAAAGCATTCAAAACTAAGACAAATTTCGATCCCATGCCATTAGTAGGAAAAAATAAGAAATGAAATCTTAATAAGAATCTAATCTAAAATTTTCTTTCTCAGGTAACAAATATGTTCATTTACAGGCTCATGAAATGAAAATATGGATTCAACATTGTTTTCCCATAGCAACAGATTTCAATTAACTTACTGCAATCAAGCATCAAACAATCAATCATTTCTAATCTAACTAGTTCTAAAGGAAGCCATATATTCTTGTACAACAAATGTTAAGTATGAAAAGAGTCTTCACATCACAGCACATGTAGGTGAATGGTGAGATCTCTGTTCTTAACTCTTCCTGTTCCTTCAAATTAGAATTCAACACCTAAACCTACATCCTAAGAAATAAGTTTTCATTCATAAAACTAATGAGTTATCACTTAGAATAATAGCTTACTTTCATATGATCAAAACTGGAATCATATCAAACACTCTGAAATTGAATTATAACACTAAATCACTCTCACACATAAAAAGAAACCAATATTCACAATAAGTGTAATAAAAAATTACCTTGATTTCTTCGGTGAGCCCTTGTCGACCTACCAAGGAAAGCTGGAAGAATTTACAGAACTAAAGAATCCACCAACATATTGAACTCATCAATTTCGGCTCATATTATTGATTTCAAAAGAAATGATTACAAGAATCAAGTCTCGAGCATAATAGTAAAGTTAAAACTCTGTCTCTCACTCTAACCGCAACTATTTGGCTTACTGTCTTGTTCACTGTCTCATTGTCTCTAACTAGCTGGTGCAACAGAATCAATGGTTTAATAAAAATCCACAATGGATCTTTACAACCCAACAATCGGATCTCAATTGACAGATAAATCACCCCGCCGATCAACCCCTTTCCTTAACACTTTGCCTTTCCCTATTGGAACTCCAAAAGCCTTTGAAAAAGGCTTAAAGAATGCTTTTCCCCTTTATAAGAAAATATATAATTATCACCGCAGATCCGGATCTGACCGATCAGACGGTCGGGATCCAATCGCAATATCGGCGGTCGGCAGGCACAAGCACCTGCTATCGGCGCTCTCCCTTGGTACGATGCGATATCGCTATCGCTATCGGTGATTTGTAATGGCACATAACAATATACATAAACCCACTCTGATATGCCAATGTGATACCAATCGGCGATCAGGAGTCGCAAGGGTTGGACTACTCCACTTAAGTGATGTGATAATGCCCACCGGACCCGATAACACTAAACACCCAATTATATAAACTTTCAAATCTGCCCTTTCAAATCCGCTAAGTGTTTTAGCGTGACTTCCTTTGCAATGCCTTTCGCGATGCGATATGGGAAATACACATAGGCCCGACACGAAGGGGTTACACAGACCCGATATCAATAACACTTCTGCCTATAACAGTTGAAGTCTGGATCTCTGTTTAAACTGAGTCTTAGCCCGATACTTAGTGTATTTGGGTATTTTTGCCCACGGAACCAAATTTATGAAGTTCACTCACCAATTGATCCTTCAACACAACAATCTCATTAACCAACAAGAAAACACAGGCCAACATCAATATTTAGACACAAAGAAAAGAAATCAACATTCAAAGCCTCCGCAGGCTGTTCAATAAGTCTTTCACGCCACACTGTTTTATTACAAATAAAACAATACAGAGTCTTGGTCTAAGGCTAGATTACACAGGAAAAAGACCTCTGTCTCACAATGCATTCCAAAACTCACTCTATGCCTTGCTCCACTCAGCAACCCTCTCTTTTCGCTAATTACATTTTCTCCTTTTATCACTCAAATAATTCCTCTAACAACAATCTTCTATTCTTAAGAGATCTAACAGCAAATCATCTATTTCTTAGCTCTCCTTCACACCTATGCTGACAACTCTATCTCTAAATCTAAAATAAGATAGTCTCAACTTATTACAATAATGAATTATAACAAATTATTTGATAGATCCAACCCTCTCAGTAAAAACTAGTTTTGACCCAACAGTCAATGAATTTCAACTTGTTTAGCCACAACATGTGAACAAGTTTTCACATTGTTGGCTAATCCCGATGCTCCTGCATCACTAGCTAGCTAACACCTATCATCGACGAGCCTTCTCTTATAGAAGAATGGTAATTACATTCAATGTGAACATATGTGATCAAATCATTACAAAATTATACAGTTCACTTTTTTTACATGTTCAGCTTCATCCTCATGATACGCAATGCATGAGTGATGAACCATATCTTTAATTTTCCATAAAAATTAATGCATCGAACATCAGTTCCCTCTATCTCATCAAAGGTAGTTCACTTGAAACCTTCGAAGTTGAAGAATTGGGGCCAGTACCATATGAATGTAGGTGGTGTTGGACAGTCGCAGGAACTAGATGGACACAGTTGGATGGGTGATATCGGTTCCAGATGAATGCAAGTGTATAGGTATTGGATAAGCAGGAACATGGGTACCAGATGAGCTATGTTGGTACCAGATGAGTAGGAACATAGTCTAAGAATCTATGTGACCCAATCCATATAGTTAGAGAGTACAATGATTCAACTATTTCATTCATACTAAAAAGAAATAATAAAAACCATGCTTAAAATATAAATTACCTCATATATACACAAGAATGCTAAAAGTCATGTTTTTTAAGAAGGTAGAAAAATGGTGAGTAGATTTCGAGGTAAAGTTGGTCAAAAATACAGGGAAATATGGGGTATGAAAGGCATAATAAAGGAGACTCAACAAAAATATACTTTTTGGATTGTTTGGTCAGATGATGGATCCAACTGTGATCTACTAAGATAATCAGAGTTGCATCAAGCTCTCTGAGAATCCTATTTTTCATAATCGATCCAAGCATATAGATATCTGGTATCACCATTTATGGGATTGTGTGTAGATTTAGATAATGTTCTTGCAATGTATTCCAACAGAGGAAAAAGATGCTAAAATTTTGAAAAAGGCCTTGTTAAGAGGAAAGTTCAAGTTCCACAGGCGCAACATAGGGGTGGTTGATAATCCATTTCTTACTGAGAGGGAGTGTTGAAAAATGCAGCAAGAAACTCTCAATTTGTTTTTTCCTTGATTAAATTGAGAAAATTCAAATTTCCACATCAGCGAACAACTTGGATGATGTTAACTTGTGTTACATGGCTTGTGTCACCTAGTTTACTCAGGAAATTTGAGTTGGAGGAATTAGATTTCAGTTCAGCATGTGTGATTGCAAATTTGTAGCAATCAAGGTGAGTTATCTCAGGTTGTTTTTAGTTAAACTGGTTTCAACCTTTGGAGGAACTAGTGGAAGGTCGATTAAGCAGTGGACTTTAGTCAAACTCAGTGATCATCTAGTTAACTAATCAATCAACCCAAAATAGCTAGTGAATGAAGAGAATTTGAGTTACCCAGTTAAGGTGGAGATTCCAATGAAATGTAACATTAGTTGTAGAATAGTCTTGAGTGTGCAGGTGATGTATGTAGTCTAAATATCATCCTAAAGCATTTTTGCAATCAATTTGAGGAATTTCCCAAATAATAGGGGCCTAATTTCTCAAGGAACAGGAAATAGGAGCTCAAGAAGAGGAAAAATTTGAGCTCAAGCAGAGAGATAGGTGATGCACTTGTAGGGTGTGCTCATTTTAACAAAGCAATTGTAATACATCTTATTCTCTTGATTTAATGCAAGCAAGCATTGGAGTTTTTAGTAGTTTTCTTTCCTCGGGAAAAATACTTGTTGCATACATGTGTTATTTATTATTGCATGTCTAAAATATTTTTTATGGATTGTGAATTAATGTCCCAAGAGTAGTAGAGTAGGTTTGTGTCTTGTGATTTTGATTAAAACTTCATGAGCAATTGCAAATCTACATCTTAATTTCTACAGTCTGGGAATGAGCAAAGGGAGGGCATTCCCAACTTCCAATTTCTCCCATGTGAGGATATGGAAGCCAATGTAGCACTCAACGCCTTCCCACACCATTGAAACTTACTCAACCTTCAAATTAGTGATTCAAAAATTATGTCAATGGTGAATCTAGGTACATTCAGATCTTTAATGCACAATGAATTAACAACGAGCCTTGGAATCCACCATTGATGGTGTTGGTAGTGCCATCGCTTAGAGAAAAGGTTTTTTAATTGAAATTAGAATGTTGGAAGTTCATTTTCCTTTTTGATTGAGTGATTTAGATGGCTCTAAAGTCAATATAAATAATTTTGTGGTCTCGAGCATTATTCGATTTCTATGATATTAATATTAAAGAAAGGATTAGGCACTCCTACCTTGGTCCCCCCATTCATCTTGTTATTTCCAGGCAAGCAAACATTGTTTCTAATCAAGTTATCAATGAGGGAAAGAAGATTTGATAAGAGAGTGGGTGAATATGGTTCTTTGCTAATATCCCCTCTTCAACTCTTCACATTGCCAACACAGGATTCACTGATATATGCTACATAAATTCAATTTATATCTTTGGTTCCTGTTTACAATACACATAGTTTATTCTAGTGTAAGATTCACCTAACTGTGAGTGCTCTCTTTCTCATGTTGGTTGGATTTCTCTGTACCTATTGTTTCTCACCCGTCGAATGGTTAATTTGGCTATCTCAAGATAGCAAAAAAGTGTTGCTTCTTTTTATTTTTTGTCTCTCATTTCTATCTCTGTGTTGAATGAATTTTCTCTCTCATTTTTTCAATATGCCTTGTCAAGGAGCCTACTCGAGATGAGGCACTGGTGGGTGTGGAGCTCTCAACAACTCCCAAGTTAGGGATATATCTCATGCTTTAGTTGATATATTTTTGGAGCATACCCCTTTGGGAATTCAACATGAAATGAAGGGCATTGAACAAGAAATTATAGAGGAAATGGAGAATGTCTCTGATTTGAAGGTTATGGATTTGATATCAAATTGAAATAGGGCCCTGGCCTAGGGATATTTCATGGCCACCAAAACCAATACTTACACACCATTAACTTCTATTGACATGCCAAGAACCTCCTGGGGAAAGTTTTATTTGAAAGAAATGAATGTGGAGATTGGATTATCATTCACATGGAGGGATTGCTCTTATTATTTCATCTTATGGATGATCACATGGTGCACATGGAGGTTTCTATTCTTCGACATAATTCTTCTCCAAGTAACCCTAATTAACAAGCTCCTACCAATCCATCTTAGTTTTAATGATACACATGCTACTAATATTGGTCATGCTTTTTTTTTTGGACAGATCATTTAATAGCATATCCTTACTACTAGTCTATTCTTATACTATGATGTTATGGGATGTTATGCCTAATTTTTGTACTTGGGTTAACTATATTCATGTCCTCCCTGTTTTGAGGATTGTCATACTTGTTATCTATTGTATTTGGTCTAGTTTCCTACTAGGCAAGAAAAATCATGACAATTTTTTGATATTCTACATGAATTATAAATATTTTGAATATGAATATAGAACCATACCAAAAAAAAAAATATAGGCAAGAAACTAGTGGGAAAGACTTAATTTCACATGAAATAGAAGTCATCATGCAGGAGATGGTATAGAGGAAATTTTGTTGGGAGGAGTTGGCATGGAGTTTAAGTGTGCATTGAGAGTTATGGAATACATTTTAAGCATGGCGTTGTGTACAAGGAATGTTGTAGAGATTGAATTTGAGGGAATTAAGGTAAAATTTGGGAGGAAAAAATCCACACATGGTGGATTGGGGCTATTGGAGCGAGTCGTTTGGTTACCAAAGAAATTGCAATAGCTTAGCTACAAGTGTGTCTGGCTCGAAAGGAGGAAGAAACTACGAGCCTCACAGGAGAGAAAATGACAGCGGGATAGCCCTATGCCAATTAACAATTGTTGTCAAATTCAAAGTTTGTGTCGCACTCTAGTGAATTCTAGAATTGTTTGAGATAGAAGCCAAGTCCTTTGGATTTCTTCCATGTTGGGAAAATTTTGGGTTTCTAAAGGTTGTCAATAAGTAGGAAAATATCTGGCAGCATCACTATTAGTGTCTGGCAGTTCTTCACACTCCTCACTGGATTTTTAGTTGGATTTTGTCTTGTATTATGACACATGTGGCATGGTGTCATCCTTTGTTTTAATTTTGTTAATCTTGGTAATAGTTGTTTCCTTTTTAAATCTTGGGGAATTTTTTATGATGGTAGTGCATTTTCTTGGGTAGTATATTGGTTGTGGATTATGATTTTCTATGGTATTTCTTGGCATTGTGATATTTCTTGGGCTCAAGAAGGTTTAATTAGTTACCTAAAAGGGTTATCCCACCCTCAAACTCTGTGAGTGTTCCTATTCTTATCATGTTTATGTCATGAAGTGGTGTATCTCAGAAAGCTTTTTGGTGGGTTGAATGTACCTGAGGTTGATGGGATTTTACGACAATGGTGGGGGTTAGGCTACACCAACTTTTAAGCCATAACATTTCATAATGGGTGGCTATATGATTTGGCGAACTAACAGGGGATGATGTGGATTTTTGTTTGGAGTTGGGTCAAACTAGTACATACTACTACACATGTGCAAGAGTATTGTTGGGAGGAAGATTAAATTTGGCAGGGACATATCCCCTATATTTGATAGATGTCATTATCTTCTTGGGATGTAAGAATTGGGGTTTGTTTCTTTAGAGTGAGGGGTGTGGTCAACATTTGGGCACTGGTATTCACTAGGAGGAAGTATTATTCATTGTTAAACCATTTGCAGGCTAGATTGTCATGCCACATCAAATGGCTCGAGTCAGGCATGTAGCCAACTATTATTAGGAAAGAGCCAAATGAGGTAACTCTCGAGTGCAATATCATATAACAAGGTTTGTTTCACGCTATTGTGAATTTATTTCATACCATCTTCAGGAAAAAGTTACCTAGGAAGATAAAGAGGAATCATCCCACCAAACCTCCCTCTCTTATACTTAGGAGTTGATGGAATGGACAAAATGGATTCCATACGCAATGCATATGAGAGGTATATCTCACCAATACATGAAAATAGTGGATTTTTGTAACATTAGGCTCCCAACCACATATGTCCTCACTGAAGATAATCTTTCTTTTTTTATTTTGGTCAAGTCTCCCTTGCAAGAGTCTAACCAAGAGTATGTAATCCATTTTGTACAACTCAATTTTTCCAATAAATAGAATTTCACCTTAAAAAAGAAAATATTTAACTTTATATATATATATATATATATATATATACTTTCTATCGTGGGATAAGATAATGCTTTATTTTTAAGAATAAATCATTTTTAATAATACAATTATTATTTTAATATAATAGTCCATAAATATTTTTATTAATAAAATATAATTTTTGATAATTAAATTCATGGTAGTGTAATTTTTTTTTTGTAATATTTGATCATTATTTATATTTATATTCAAAAAAAAAAATTACATATGGTAATCTTGATAGCTCAATATTGTCCTGGTCAAAAGACCGGTATCATGAAAAATACATAACAAAAGTGTACCACCAAAGAGAGAATCGTTGACATGGTAACAAACCTTGACATGGTAACAAACCAATCATACAAAAATAAAAGAGATTCTGAGAGTTGATCATTTTATCTTTTAACAAACATTTCCATGTAAAAAAGAGAATGGCAAAAACACAGTAGCAACCACCAACCATGAAACCATGAGCTAGAAACAGAAGCTGAGAGGGACTTATTCATCCAACATAATCATCAAATGACATGGAGAGGAGTCTAGATGGACCATATTGATTGGTTGAGCATTTCTAACCTATTCACCATCTCAAGGAGCATTGGAATCAATATCAAAGTCTGAAATAATGTAGTGTTCTATTTGGTTCAATTTGGCCACACTTTCGTCCATGTTATAGTGGATATCCCCGAGAATGTGTTTCAAATCCTCAATCTAGCCACAATTTTGTCTGTGTTATAGTGGATATTCCTGAAAATCCGCTTCAAATCTTCGTAACCCACAAAGATCTTGTAATTATCAACTTTCATATCTTAAAGCTAAAGAAAGTCTCCATCTTCCCATATGAAAAATCAGAAATGCATAAAGCATAATCTCCTTTTCCAAAACCTACATCCCTCAACCTTGCGAATTTAATGTGTCAATGCCTCCACCATATGGAGGTTCTACAAAAATCAATATACAACGACTCGTGATGTGAGAGCTGCCAAGTTGAGGCAGTACCACCAAAGCTTGCCACCAACTTGGCCAAACAGAGTGTTTGCAATTAAATTATCAGCAGCAAGATCACCCGTTCGCCGGAAAATAAAAAGCAAACGACAAAACAACCCATCGGGTAGATGTAAATTAATATTCAATATATCTTAACTTTTAACCAATATTCCATCATAAAGATTGTTAGATGTCATCTTTTAATGAGGCAAGTGAATACTCTTTACCTTTTTGAGTACGCAGGCGAGGCGCGTGAAAATTTTGGGGCATACATTATTTGTATTGAATATGTTTTCTAGTACTGTTGGTTGAGCTGAGTTTGACCCAACTCTGAATTGAGCGGTTCCTTAGACACTAATAATTTTAAATAAGGGAACACCTTATGGTATCATTTCCATATACTACAATATAAATAAGTACAGTATAATGACGTAATCAACCTTTTCAAATTGAACAAATCAATCATCCCAAATTACTAGATAAGGTATCACGCACTACCATTAGCGACGTGTAAATGTTTTGAGTAAACGTGTCAATGTTATGAGACGTCCACACATCAGCAGGGAAAGAGGAGAGAAGACAGAAGTGATCAAAGATTTCCTGAAATCTCCGTCTAGATGAGTTCGTATGAAGGACGAGATCGTGCATCTTTGACAAAGTGAGACCGGGGGGACAAAAGCTTAGGAAAAGTTGAACAATGGGCATGCCTTTAACAATTTTAAACGTCTTTTCTACCTTTATGGACAACTATAACACCTCATGTAATTCTTTTTCAAGGATTTCCTTATGCAATTTACAAATTTTAGGTCTTCTATAGGACTTGCATCTAACTTTTAAAATGTTATATGACGTTTTCTTTTTGCCACTTTAGGTGGCTTAAGAGAGAGTAAAATTTTGATAGCTTTGTTGTGTTCCCATTCTTAGTGATTTGTGTTTTCAAAATCTGGTTTTTCATATGATATGACTGGCCATGGATGCAAACATCAATCTATGTTTCAATATTTCTCTATACGATTAAATAAGAAAGTAGAAATGGCTGAGACTAGTGTGAGAGGAAAATAACACATTTAAGTGTATATAGATTTAAAAATATAATTAAATTTGTTAGGATTTGAATTGGTTTAAAATAGGTAAAAATGCGAAGGATATTGTTCTGCTATATATTAATATTGAATTATAATAAAATTTTAGTTATATTTTAAATTTGTATTTTGTTTCTATTAGATTTGTGATTTGAAAAATAGTTTATTTTAAAAAAAATTCATTTGATTTTTTTATCATTTTTCTTTTTTAAGGTTTTTATATTTTTTTGTTATGGAAGATAGTTATAATGACGTCTATTGAGATCAAATTTGGTTTATTGAATTTTAAGAAAGATCAATAATTATTTGGTTTATATTAGATTTTCGTTTTTGTGCTCAAAACAATTTAAGCTAAGTGTTCCTAAATCATAAAAAAATATGAAAGCTTAGATAAGAAATATTTTAAAATTGCGAACTAATATGGTTGCACATGTAACATTTCAAGAGAAAATGTTTATCAACAACCATTTGGAGGCACAAAGATGATGATTTCTTTTGATCCATGATGTTTTGGGAATTTTGCAACACCCTATCTCACTATGGAGCTTATGAGATTTTGTATTTATTTTACCGTTGTTAATTTTCTTCTTTATTCTAATAAATATAGAGTGATATTTTGAATATTCTAGATTAGGGTTCATGACCTATTTATAGTATCTTAATTTTATCTTATCCTCTAATTCATAAATTTCTCCTTAAATTTACATGTAATAACATTTCTAATATGCATTCCATTTTATAGATTACTTTATTTTCCAATTATTTAGCTAAGATTGTTATCTTTACGCCATTAAATGCTTGAGCTACAAGTGGTTTTGACAAGAATTTGAAACAATTTTAAAATCCTATTGTCCTCCGTGTTATTTATATTCTTCTTGTATATCAAAGTCGTTCTCTCAATGGGGGGAAGACTCATGATGATAAGATATGATCTATTGTATTTGATTTTTAGCTTATAAGTTATAAAACAATTTTGTATTTTCTCTCTCTTTATCCATGATCACTTAAAAAGATTACAACCAGAAAATTTTTAAACATATGAGATAACAAGACTGAAAACAATGATAAAGAGGAGTTTCTTCTTATCCCATAGGTAAATATTCAACAATTTATAATTTTTTGCAAGTCCACAATAGTTTTCCACCATTCATTTATCATTTTCTCAATGTTAATGTTTTAATTAAGTTTGTAATGAATACCAATTTTCAAATATTTGAATGGAGCCACCTCTTACAAGCTACTTTTTCATGCATTAAATTAGTGTAAGTGATATTTTGGATTTAATGATTATAACATTCATTTTGTAATGTTTATAGACATACTCATGATAGAGAAGAAATCCTTGAGGATTTTAGTTTCTTGTAAAAATCATAAGGACCCATCACCAAAAGTATAATATAGTCGGTGCAAAGAAGACGGATGATGACTACACTAGTGAGATTTCGGTGAAAATGACTTTCTTATTCCAAACAATGCTACAACTTGTCAATTTAAATGCTAAAAAGTGTAAGGGAATGGGGACAACATTTCTAAACTCTTATATTACATTAATCTATTTTGACTAACCGTTATTTTTCTTAAGTAGGAAATAGTATTCTCATATAATATTGTCACACTCACTCTCAACCCGAAAGGAACTCTTAGCTCCTATAACTTATTCTAAAGGTTAGTCATTGACATTATGTTAAAATATTTTCTAAAATCAATGTATACGAAATTGGTTTTATTATTGTGGCACTCCTTCACAATTTCCTTGAGTGTAATAATTGTTCAATTTCCTTAGGGCTATATTGTTCTTTGCTTTGATAATTACATTTCTTTATTTACACATTAAATTCACCCCTTAACATCATAACAATATTATGGTTTACATCATTATTCAGCAACATATGCATGAGTCTTCATTCATACAACTATCCAGCAAAAATCAAGTAAACAATATTGATGAGATGAACTGTAACTATTTGCGGTTAAATGTTGAACATTACGGTCAACGAGCAAAAACTTGCGATAACAAAAAAACCAAACCCTACTTTCTAGTCGCATGGAGGAAGTGTTGTGTGTCTGACTCAAAGGTTTCAGTTGCACAGATGAGACGACAAGCGAGCAACTAAAACCGAGATCTCTCTGTGACGTGCCTGTGACTACACCCCAAAACCCTAAAACAGAGATGCAATAGCAAAAATAAACTAAGCAATATCCATGAGATGAATTGAACCATGCTCATACTCAAAAAGATTGATTCAAAAGTATGTAATGAGCTATCACTATCAACCGCAAAACACTGTGGTCAACGAGCGAAAACTTTGGACAACTGAAAAGCCAAAGCCTACTTTTTGGTCACATGGAGGACATGTTGTGTATGCAACAGAAAGGCTTCACTTGCAAGGATGAACTATCCGGTGAGCAACTAGAACTGAGATCTCTTTGTAACGTGCCCATGACTAAGGCCCAAAACCCATGAAATAGAAAAAATCAACTAAACAATATCCATGAGATGAACCTAGCCATGCTCATACTCAAAAAACATGATTCAAAAGCCTGTGATGAACTATCACTATCCACGATCAACTACTGAACACTGCAGTCAACGAGAAAAAACATCAAACAACTGAAAAATGAAACCCTACTTTCTAGTTGCATGGAGGACGTGTTGTGCATGCGACTGAAAGGCTTCAGCCACACAGATGATCCAACTAGCAAGCGTCTACAACCGAGATCTCCTTGGGACATGCCTGCGACTGAGGCCCAAAACCCTAAAACAAGGATGCGAGTTATGGACCTTGCGATTTAACCTTTGTCAAAACCCATTCCTTTGCAGATCTGTGTCAAACCTATGTGAGCCAAAAACAAGAAAAAGAATAGAAAAATGTCTCACGATGATATCCAAATTAGGATGAGGTCACTTGTATTTATATTCTTCCAAGGGTGTCCAATTTCCTTTAGGGGCAACCTGATCAAATATGCACATGTGGACTCATATTTGAAAAATATACTTTACATTGTCCAAATTTAATGATCTTTAAGTCGATTTTGATCATCTCTAAAAGGGAAATTTAATGAAATTGTATCCATAAAATAAGCTATCCAAAATGAAATTCAACCCTAGTTACCAGTTTTAACAATAATGTATTTGAATAATAACTTCTAAATCTGATGTGTATTTTAGCTCTTTTTCAATAACTAATTAACCATAATTCTATCTTTAATATATAAATTAAATATAAAAATAATTATTTTATACTACTATTAATTCATTATATATTAAAAAAATATAAATTTATTTATTTAATGAAATATTGATGATTCTTTCTCAAATTTCCAATTTCCTTTGGTTGCTACCATGGAATTTTTTAAAACATTTACTTCTCATTTTTTCGCTGTTATGACTATTTTTTTAAATTTAAATATCTCACAAAACTCTAAATTATATTTAATTAATGTACTATTTTCTTAATGTTTTGGTAAAACGTCTAGTACAAATGCGTTCTTTCTCGGTCATCATTATATAATTGAATACCTTCATTTACAACTTTAAGAGGCAGATTTGTATATATGAGAACAGTGGCACGCCTTCACCTTTCTCTAAGAAGGTTTATTTATTATTTATTATATCTATATGAATAGGTGGCACATTTTCATCTAGAGATTATTTATTGTTTTTATACTTTATTTTAAAGTAATTTTTTTCATGAATTTTAAATTATAATTGAAAAATGGTAGTATTAATATTATTTCATTTGAAAATGATATTTCGATATTATTATGTTTATTTTTAATTTTTTTTAATTTTAAATTATAATTGAAAAAATGTGGTATTAATATTATTCCATTTTAAAATGACATTTCGATATTATTATGTTTTGGAAAAATTAATGTTTTTATTTGTCATCATTTATTCATTAATGCACACTTTCATACAATCTAAAAGAGGTGCAGATGTTTGTTTGTATTTAAGTAGCACTCTTTTACTTTCTAAGGGGATCATCAATGCACATTTTCATACAATCTAAAAGAGGTGGAGATGTCTGTTTGTACTTAAGTAGCACTCTTTTACTTTCTAAGGGGGTCACTGAAAAGGTGAATTTGTACATACACCCTCTCAAATGTGAAGATGTGCATGTGTACATTATAATTTTATTGTAAGTAACTAATTTTTCTTATGTATCTATTTTATGTGAGAGGGCAATTTTTGTCACCAATTAATATGTTGAATATGGTAAAATCATGATTTTAGATTATGTGTACAAGGGTTTGCTCCTTAAAGTCAACTTTGTGATGATAGGTAACATAACATTGTTAGAACCATAATGAGAAAGGATATAGATTGAGAAATATTTTAATGGAAATAATACATCATAAACCACCTCACTCACATAATTGTTAATTATATAGTAGAGCTACTTAATATATGATATTGACATATAATCATGAAAGATTAAAGTTAAAGTGTGAATGCCATCACCATCAATAATACTTTGAATTATAATAATAATATTTGTAGAGATAATCTATATGACTCAGAAAACATTACATTATTAGTACCATAGAGAGATAAGATGTTGATTGAAAACCCATTGGTGTGACTAAAGCTTGAAAATATATATTCAATATTAATAACGACATAGGAAAATACATTAATATGTTTGGAATTATAACTTTTTACTAATAAATATTTCAATATATTGAATGTTGACAAGTAATCATAATTTTGACTTTACTAGATAATTGAGAGTGAGGTTGTTCTCATTAAGCATTATGAACTCAATGGGTAAACATAAGGTTAGTAGTGAGAATCTATGACCAATAAACAAGAGGTTGGTGATGAGAATTTATGTTACATGTAAACATTAGAATGGTAATAAGAATATACCTTGATGGGTAACACGACATTATTAGTACCATAACCATTGGTGTAAGAATTTATGTTCCATGTAAACATAATAATGACAATAATGATCTATGTTGATGTGTAATGTGGCATTATTAGTACCGTAATGGGGAGGGTGTTTTATAGGAGATGTGCTCCAAAACCAAGTTTTAAATTGACAAAATGTCTACTAACAGTAATGACTAATAAATGTCAAAACTCATAAAAACATATTCATATAACCAAAAAAACCAATATACAAAATATGGACAAACACCATTGATAAAAATTGACTAAAAGAAACAATTTACTCTCACACATATTATAACTTAATGTTTTTTTTAAGCCCAAATTCTTAAATTAATCGAGAAAATATTTATAGTACATACTTTGGACGGACATCTTAATTAGCCTTGGTGTACTAGTATGAAATCAAACCAGAGGCAATAATTGAGGCTTAGGCATGAGTTTTCCAAAATAAGCATGTTATCTTGGATACGACAAATGTCTAGATTACAAAAATCTGGCCTAAAATCCATCAAAACCATAGTAATCTAAAGCAAGAGACAGATAAACTAGATGCCATATAAATTGAAAACATAGTTGTAGGATGTAGCATGCCATGAAAAAATACTGAGAGTAATTCGCAGGAGCAAGATGCTAAGGCTGGCTTGGTGGTGTTTGATCCCAACTGCGAAGGATGAATACCTCCATGCATTACATTTCCTTGTACAAAGAAACAACTCATGTCTATTGTCATTACTTTATATCATAACAAATTTCATTGCTACATGAATAACATGATACTTTTCATAATATAAAAAGTAGTTTATTAAATAATACTCAAAAATCAAAATTTAAATCAACAACTTTTTTAAAAAAACCTTTAAGTATAAACAATGTGAAACCTTTAATTATAAATAATGTGTGTGTGTGTGTGAGAGAGAGAGAAATAGGTATTTAAAATATATTTTGAAGAAGCCTATACGTCATAAGCATGGTGTTTTGTTAAGGCACTCTATGGCGAAAATGTCACTAGTTCGAAACTCTATGGGAAAAAATATAACCATCGTAAGAGCTCATGTGGCCTAGGCAGTGTGCGATCTCGAATGATTTGGCAACTTAAATGCTCATCCTCGTGAATAAAAATACCACAAATCACAAAATATATATATATATATATATATATATATATATATAATTATTATTTATATTTAAATAAAAAAGAAATCAATTTAATAACACTATATTAATATATTAAATCATTTTTAAATAATTATAATTTTTTGTTTTTTAAATAATAATTAAAAATATCTCTATTTTTATTATAATTGTTTTTTAAATTACATATTATTTAATATTTGTATAAATGTATTTTTTTAATATTAATGTTTTGTAAATTAAAGAAAACTCTCTCTAGGATCATAGTTTTATATTTGCAACTATCATAATATCCAACATAAATTCTAAAACATTAGTTGTAAAAAATACATCATATTGATGCTAACAAATTTATTTTTAATCATTATTACTCATTTTTTTAATAATATTTTTCTTCAATTTAATAATATAACTCATCAAATTTTTATAATTTTTATTTCTTTTTATAATAAATAAAATTTGCATTTAAATAAATTAGATTTTTACCCAACTTTTTTTTGGAATTTGATCATATAATTTTGAGCTAGATTGTGATTAGGTTTTTTAATGTATAAATAGATTAAGAACCATACAAATTCCAAGACATGGAACTTTGCAAATTACATTTATTAATAGAGTGAATTGATCTATTTCTAGAACATTTTTATGCACTAAAATAAAATTGATTAGGAAAAAATACTAAAACCACCTTATATCTTTTTTGCACATTGGCAAAAATATACCTACTTAAAAGTACTCTATACACATACATAATGTATTTTTTATTTTCTATATTTTTAATAAAAATAACTTTTTTATTTTATTTTATATATATATATATATATATATTTTACTGGGTTTAAAATAAAATATTTTTTTTTAAATTAACATTTTTAAATTTTTTTTTTATTATGGTAAAAATATAAAATTCCAAACATGATTGTTTCCTTCGACACTTTGGCTTTAACAAGTAACGGTCGTACATAGTTAATAATAATGTCGAAAGTCAAAGCCTAACCCAACATCTTTGTCATCTGTTAAAGGCATGGTGACGCCTCTATCAGTGAACACACTTCATTTTTTACATTCAACGGTCACACTATCGATTCATTATGTCTTTCTATCGCATAAACTTGCAAGGCTTTATTTATATTCGTTGTGGAATGAAAATAACGGCTACTATTCGCGTGACGCGTTGACACGGTGGGGTATTGGTGTTAGGTCACGACCTACACGGCCGACCGGCGCTCTACAAACCGACAACTCATTGCGTGATGGATTTCTGATAATTGTGTTATGCAACCCAGCAATCCCATTTATTGGGCGCTTAACACTCGACTCCTCAGCGAATATCTGGCCATACAATTCTCTGAAAAATGAAAACCCTAGGCCGGAGATCCCAACTCTGAGTGAAAAATCTAATACGTCTTATGTTTCCATTGTTTTCCGTTGGATGGTTTTAGCTATTGCATTGCAGCGTTGCTATTTCGATCAAATAAAGGGGTAGGCTTTGAAATATTCTGTAAATCTGAAAAAATGAAAACCCTAGGCCGGAGATCCCAACTCTGAGTGAAAAATCTAATACGTCTTATGTTTCCATTGTTTTCCGTTGGATGGTTTTAGCTATTGCATTGCAGCGTTGCTATTTTGATCAAATAAAGGGGTAGGCTTTGAAATATTCTGTAAATCTGAAAAGATATTAATTAAGTAAAAACAATTTTTTTTTTTCCGAGTAAAAACATCAGCACACCTAAATCAGCTATGATTCTCCTGTACCCGGCCTGAACAGCCAAACCAAAAAACCATAATCATGTCTGTCTCAAGGAACCTGGGTCTCCTTTCAAAGGAAAACAACCCATAGTGTATGCACAAAAACAAAGATCTATACACGCTCTTATCAAAAACAGAGCAAACAGAAAGAAAGAAACACAGTTCTTCATATGCTACCAGTATCAGCTAAAATAACAAAGTCCACTGATAAGCTAGAGCATATATGGATGGAGGCAAAAAGCTTTTAAGTGTATGGAGGAAGATCCGACACACGGATCTGGTCCTGGTTCTGTTCTGTTATTCTCCACGAGCCCACAGCTTGCTGCAGACCTTCTTTAGAAAACCTGTCTGCCTCTTCATTCCTGTCCCTGTAAATATGATCAATGGAAAATACATTAAAATAAAGCTTTAAGGTTTGGATTTCTTCAAATAATGGCATCAACATATAATGCTGGCATCTATATTTCCCGTTGACCCAATTAACAACATTCAACGAGTCTCCAAAAATCTGAACTGCGAGGATATTCCTGTGAATGAGCCAGCAAAGGAGTAATTTTAAGGCTGAGAGTTCTGCAAAGTTATTTGAGCCCGTCCCAAGGCCCACTGAGGCTTTAAGCGAGTGAGAGGGGCTTAAGTGGATAATAATCCCGGCTCCAGTAATGTTATTTTGGGCTGCCCCGTCAAAGAAAGCCCATGGAATCCCATCTCTGATATGAAGCTCCTTCCGCCGGTCTGATTTTAAAGGTCCTTCCGGCTCTGGAATGCTGGCGAGAATGGCAGTGCTTTGAATTGCTATAACATTCGCTGGTGTGGATTTTTCTCTAAAGATGCTTCGATTTCTAGCAATCCATATGCCCCAACAAAGAATGGGAGGGAGATTCCTCAAATTCTTCTCAGAGTAATGGGTCCACCAGTATTCCCATGCAGTGGAAATAACTTCCCCCTCCCACCTTACGTTGATGTTCAAGAGCTTTTTCGTTTCATCCCAAACTTGTCTTGTAAAAGGACAGGCGAGGAACAAGTGAGGGATGGATTCTGAGGCTGCGAGACATAAGGGGCATCTTCCAGGTCCCTGCTTAAAACGAGATTGAAGAATGTCCCAAGAAGGAATCTTATTTTTTAAAGCACACCAGAAAAAAATTCTAGCTTTTTTGGGACACTTCAGTTTAAACAAAGGCTTTGCCCACCAAGCAGGAGGGTTCCATCCCTTTCTCTTCATCAGAAAGTTGTACCCAGCCTTTGGGGAATAAGAGCCCGTCTCAGCGTGAGCCCAAACCAGGGAGTCTGGCTTGTCCTTTAATCTAACATTTGATCTTTTAAGCTCCTGGATGAACTGCTGCCACTCATTCCTCCATATGGGGTCAATGCCTAAGTCATCTTCTGATTTCCATGTCTGTCCCCAGATAGAAGACTGCTCCATATTTGCTATCTGATTTAAACTTTTGATTCCTTTAGCGTCTAGATGGATGAGCAGACCAGGAGATAAAGCAAAAGATTCATTGCACCCTACCCACGGATCCCTGCCAATCCTCAGATTTTCACCATTTCCTACCCGCCAGGCCAAACCTTGTTCAATTACTTTAAAAGCCTCTGTAGTGGCTTTCCAAATAACAGAACAGTTCCTTCCTTTTTTATTTGGGCTCCTAATCCAGTCTTCTAGAGGAACGGGATCAATATATTTTCTTTTTACAACTCTAGTCCAGAGATTCTCCGAGTTTATAATTCGCCATCCTGATTTAGCTGCCAATGATAGACTGAAGTCAAAAGGATTCTTTATGCCCCAACCACCCCAATCTTTTGGTCTAGCAATTTTATCCCAGGCCACCCAAGGAAGAACTGTTTCCTCCTTAGATCCTGACCACAGAAACCTGCTACATATCTGTTTGATTTTATGAAGGATCCCCTTGGGAATCCAAGTCAGAGCAGCCCAAAAAACCGGAATAGCCTGAAGGACAGAGTTTACCAGAGTAAGTCTACCTGCCCGCGATAACCACTTGAAGCTCCAATGGGAAATTTTTTGTTCAATCTTTGCCACCAACCAATTCCAGTCCTGTTTTCTATATGAGGATGGTTTTAGCCAAAAACCAAGATATTTGAAGGGCTGATCCATATTGCAGATTTCGAAAGGAAAATAAGATGCAATCAGGATCTCCTCTTGTCTACTAAAGCCTTCCAAGATTAAATGAGACTTCCTGGAATTTATTTGAAGCCCTGTAGCTTTCAGGAACAGATCAAGAATGATTTTAAGCTCTTTAATTTCATTTAAGTTCAAATTGGTGAATAATAAAATATCATCAACAAAAAGGAGATGAGTTATGAACAAATTTACAGCAACTTCCAAACCTTTGACCAAACCTGATCTCTTGGCATTTGAAATCAACCTACTTAGTCCTTCTGCTGCTAGGAGGAAGAGAAAAGGAGAAAGAGGACATCCTTGTCTCAAGCCTCTTTGGCTTTTGAAGAATTGAGAGGCAGCCCCATTTATCAGAACAGCAAAACTTACATTTGAAATGCATCCCATGATCCAATTTATGAACTCCACCTTAAAGCCTAGATGAGTTAATAGCATCCTGAGATACGTCCAGCTGATCCTGTCATAGGCTTTGGATAGATCAATTTTAAGCACAGCCCCTTTTTTGTTTGCTTGCCTGATACTGTGAATAGTTTCCTGGGCCACCCCGATGGGGCTCAGTTGGATATTGAGCTCGTTTTTTAATTCTTGGTCGCCATTGCCATTAAAGCGGTCGAAGGCGACTCAATATTTGGCCATGGAAGAAGAAGAGGAAGATCTGGAGATGGAGTGAGATCCAAGCGTGCCACACAACTTCGGCCCCAAGATCTTTGACAGGGACGACAAGCGCAGTGAATGGCTTTTGGAAATTACGCATTCCCCGATTTTTTTCACAGTGGGCATCCTCGGATTTCTCTGGCCATGAGTTCAACTCCAACCGCATGTGAGAGTGTTGTGGGAGATTTTCTACCAGTTGAAATCGGCGAGCAACAGAGTCATTCCATTATTTTTTAGAGGTCACATGATTTGATGTGAGGGGAAGCATGGTGCAGTGGCCTGGCTGAAAAAATTGATTTGGTGAGGTGTGTTCAGTTATAGAGTAGTGAACGTCAGTCGAATTGGATGCCATGGAAAATCATTGTTTGCTGTCAACATTTGAGTTTGATTGTTTCCAGTTCAGATCCTGTGATTAGTGGTTCTGCCCTTTGTGCTCTTTAGGAGGCCTAGATCTGATTCACTCTGGAAATTGTCATGCATTTATGAATTATTCTCATGAAGTTTTCGACCAAAAAAAGAAGCAAGGATTTGTTGAGCTTGACCAGGCGGTTTTGCGAGGCAACGGGGTTTGGTGATCAATTTTGATGGCTGGCAACGATGGTGGATCTCAGCATCTAGGAAAATAACAATCTACACATTTTTGAGTTGTGTTATAGAACTCCGTGCATTTTATCTTTGGAGGAACATACTTGTTATTGGATCTGTGAAATTGTTTTGATTTACATTAATCTCTAGTGTATGTTGGGTGTGGATGATGTAAAGGCATCAATACTGTAAATCTAGTTAAAAATTGGATGTTTTGTGACAATTAGTCTGGCCAACTATTGTCACGAGTTTGAATCTGTGTTCGAATTGGCCATTCCAACAACAGACAAATTTATTTGCAGAAATGCATAACAACTATATATAATGATTACATGACAGTGAAGATGGCATTAGAGGAGCTGCATCAGAGATTGGAAGATGATGGACAATCGAGTTTGTGTGAATTAGTGTGAGTTTGTGGAACAGATTCATGGTGTAGTATGAGTCACATATTGTAATTAGAACAAATCCACATGTCATATACTCTTTTGTAATAGTCAGTTGTGGTCTTGAAATGTTTTATGTAACTACTGTAAGACCCAGAGAGGCATGCATACCCTTTGTTATGTGTTCCCTCTATAAGAGAGTTTTAACACCTTGTAAGAGTGTGTCATGTGGGATGGATACATTTGGGTGGGCCATTATCAGTTTTCAGCTCCATGAGGTGAACTTTTATAGCTAGGGGTAGTTCATTGAGAGGTTGGATGAACCATGTATGTGAAGGACTTCCTAGTAGACTGGCGGTTGTAGCGATTGGGAACCCATGCATTCTGGTAGATGGTTGTTCCTTTATATGGACATCGACAATTGCATGAAGAAGATACAAGGTGTAATTATGAGACTGGACTAGATGTAGATCTTGTAGATTGATATCGAGACAAGTAGTCATTAAGGGGGAGTGTTGGAAAATGTAATTCCACTTATCTTAGTTGTGACTTTTTATGTAAAGAGTCTGTTCCTATTCTATAGGAGTGGTTTCCCTAGTTTGGTGTGTGGTTGAGATATTCTCTCAACCAACTGATTGTGTGTCCAAGATAATTTCCTTATCTTGAGACAACACTTCCTATATATATGTAATATCATCTTTGATTAATAGATATAGATTTCTTGATCGGTTTTTATTAGGCTACCCTCACACATCCGATTGATTTAGTGGTAGATTATGTCTCTTATATCTATCATGATCTTCACCATCTACATCTTAGGATTGGGATCAGATGGTCCTGGTGGGAAGAAGAGTTATAATGGTAACTACCTCTCTCACCCTTCGAAGCTCCCTCACCCCAGTTGCATCTTTGCCTTTGAAGGAAATTTTTGTGCAACAGGTTCTTCTTCCATGGTTTACAACTATGAGCCCCACTCCAGTAAATTCCTCCATCTAAGCATAAACATAAGTAGTTTAATATTAATTATTTTTCCTACTAGTGTTAATTGCTCCTTTATTGTCTAACTAATCCTCTTCCAATTTTTCATGCAGGAAGCTCTTTTCCTGGAGAGCTCCATAGTTGGAATCTATGTTGGAAAAGGTAATCTCAACCATAGTAGTTATTACACTGATAACAACCATACGTGTGGGAAAATTAATCTCAACCAGAGTAGTTATTACACTGATAACAACCATACATTTGGGATACCTTTAACTGCAAGTTGCGGATTTTGTTTGCATGTTGAAGAACAAATTAAATGAAGTTTTGAGTACAAGTACAAAAATTAATCTCAACATTTAATTGCAAGTTGCGGATTTTGTTTGCACGCTGAAGGCCAAATTAAATGAAGTTTTGGGTATAAGTACAAAAATTAATCTCAACCATAATAGTTATTAAGCTGATAACAGCCATACGTGTGGGACACGTTTAACTACAACTTGTGGATTTTGTCATTTGCAGGATGAAGGACACATTGAATGAAGTTTTGAGTACAAGTACAAAAATTAATCTCAACCATAGTAGTTATTACACTGATAGCAACCATACGTGTGGGGCACCTTTAATTGCAAGTTACAGATTTTGTTGTTTGCTGGTTGAAGGACAGATTAAATAAAGTTTTGAGTATGAGTGAAAATTCTCCATTCTGCAACACACATCAAGCAATTAATAATGAATGTACACTTAATGAAGGGTTGGTTAATACATATGGTCAAACATTTATTCACCATCGAAATATGTAATCAACATCATAGAAAAACATTTTATGTACGATCGCTCATCATGTTTCTTAATGTTTTGTTTTTTCATGTATTAATATGTCAAACATGTATGTAAAAACTCTTTTGCATAAGCGAGGTAGTATGTCTGAGAGGTCAACAGGAGAAAATCGTGGAGCAAATTTTGGTGGGCACCTGATTTTTGTCTTTTTGGTTATGGGGCTTTACATAGTGTTACTCCGTAACTCCTGGTGAAGCTAAATCTTAGTAAGAATTTTGTTTTACTTGGTGAAGGATCAACATGCAAATGTATTTTCATGTGCTTTGAAATATAATCTAAAGTATAGTTTGTTGGGATATGTTTTCGAAATTTCATGACTAGTTTTACGAGGGAACCACTCTGTTTTACGCTCTACTATGACCACTCTGTTGTACTGTGAATTAAACTTTTGAGTTTTTAGCTCCATTTTAGTTGCAATGTGACCACTCTATTTTACTCTGTTCTACTATGAGTTAAATTTTAGAGTTTTTAGCTCCATTTTACCTGCGCTTTGAACTCCACAACTAAAGTCTCGAGGGAGATTCCTCTACCCTAAATACTTCATGTGCTATCGAAGCAGGTTAAACTCTCTTAGTGTAAGAAGAAGTGTTTTTACTAGGAGTTTAAAACTGTTTTGAAGGTAGATTTTTTGAGCGTATTTACCAGGAGGGAGAATTTTCTTTTAACAATTAAAATGGAAACATCAAGCACAATCTTGACTAATCCTCAAATACCTAAGTTTAATGGTAAAAATTTATCACTATTGGGCTATAACAATGAAGGCTTTGTTTTCTTCCCAAGGTGTTTGAGATTTGGTGGAGAATGGGTTCCAAGAACTAGCAGATGCAACAACATACAATTCCTTATCACATGCAAAAAAGGATTTGTTGAGGGACAACAGGAAGAAGGATTCAAAAGCCCTCTTCTACATTTTTCAAGTAGTTCATGAAATTAGTTTCCCAAGGATTGCAGCAGCAACAAATTCCAAGCAAGAATGGGACACCCTCCACATAGCCTACCAAGGCATGGAAAAAGTGAAGACAACAAAACTACAAATGTTGAGGAGAGACTTAGAGACAATTTTTATGAAAGAGTATGAGAATGTAGACTCATTTTCTACACAAGTAATTGGACTGGTTACTCAAATCAGGTCTGATGGTGAGACACTTGAGGAAAGGAGAAAAACTGAGAAAATTTTAAGAAGTCTGCTAGAAAGATTTGATGCCATTGTTGTGGCCATAGAAGAGATAAAGGATCTATCACAAATTTTTAGTGGATGAGCTTCATGCATCACTGATTTCTCATGAACATAGACTGAATAGAGCAACAAGTTCCTCATTGGAGCATGCCTTCAAGAAAAAAGTTTTATTTGGTCAAGGTAGAGGCAGAGGAAGATAAATTCTAGAGGAAGAGGAAGAAGTCCACGCAGAGGTAGAAGAGGCATCCCTTCAAGCTCGGTGAAAGGGGAAACAATCAAAATTCAAGTCAAGGTCCAAGCCAAAATCAAGCATAAGGTTAGAGGTATGATAAATATCAATTTTGATGGCATTATTGTAAGAAGTATGGTCATTATGAAAATCAATGTAGAAGGAAGAAACATGACACAAGTAAAAAACCAAGTGCAAATTTCACAAAGGAACCTTTGGAGATTGTCCATTCAAACTTATGTGAACCAATGTAGACACCATCAATTATGGGCAACTATTATTTTTTGACCTTTATAGATGATTATACAAGTAAGACATGGGTCTACTTCCTAAAACATAAAAGTGAAGTGTTTGAGCGCTTCCGCAAATACAAAGTCCTTGTTGAGAAGAAAAGTGAATAATACATCAAAGTTTTGAGGACTGACAGAGGTGATGAATACATCTCAAATGACTTCCTACGTTCTAGGAGGGAGCATGGAATTCACAAGCAATTTACAACATGGTATACACATCAGCAATACTGTTTTGTGGAAAGAAAAAATAGGACCATTATGGAAATGGCAAGGAGCATGTTGAAGAAAAAACATTTCCCAATTTATTATTGGGGTGAAGTTGTCACTTGTGCAACATATATCATTAATAGGTGTCCAACCAAAATTGTCAAGAATATGGTTCCTGAAGAGACATGGAGTGGAAGAAAGCATATTGTCACTCACATGAGAGTGTTTAGATCTGTGGTGTATGCACGTGTTCGAGATGAACTAAGGAAAAAGTTGGACAACAAGAGGGAGAAATGCATATTTGTTGGATACAGTGATGAATCCAAGTCATACAATCTCTACAATCCATAAACTAAGAAGGTCATAATCAGCAGAGATGTGTAATTCATACAAGAGGAAGCACAGAATAGAACTTTAGAGAAAGCAATCGATATAAAAACATGTAAAACACAAAAAGACAGAAGAATTGATGACAACAAATAATTCATCTATAATTACTCCTCCTACTTCTATTCAAGCACAACAAAAAAATCCACAAATAATACCATCAACAAATAATAAGATAATACCGCGCAGTGAAGCAAGTGCTTCTCAAAACATGCCACAAAGACCCACATCGTCATCTACTTCAACCGCAACCTCAAGTAATATATGAAGCCCATATTCGATATAATATAATATCATTTCCATATAGTACAATATAAATAGGAAAAATATAGTTAAGTAAATTATGTGCTTCTCAGACGTAATCATCCTTTTCAAATTCAACAAATCAATCATCCCAAATTTTTACATAACTTATCACACACTACCATCATCGACTTGTAAATGTTTTGAGTACACGTGTCAATGTTATGAGACGTGGACACATCACAAGGGAAAGAGGAGAGAAGATAGAAGTGATCAAGGATTTCCTTAATGTATTGAATGCGTTAAGTTGTTCTCAAGGAAAAGAGGAGAGAAGAAAGACAACCGTGAATGAAACAAGTTGTTCTATACCTAACAATTATCTACAAAATCTCCTTGTCGATGAGTTCGTCTCAAGGACGAGATAGTTCATCTTTGACAAAGTGAGACAAGGGGGACCAAAAGCTTAGGAAAAGTTGAACAATGGGCATGCCTTTAACAATTTTAAACGTCTTTTCTACCTTTATGGACACCTATAACACCGCATGTAATTCTTGTTAAAGGTTTTCCTTATGTAATTTAGAAATTTTAGGTCTTCTATAGAACTTGCATGTAACTTCTAAAATGTAATATGAGTGAAATATTGATAGCTTTGTTGAGCTCCCATTCTTCGTGATTTATGTTTTCAAAATCTGGTTTTTAATATGATATTACCGGCTATGGACGCGAACATCAATCCATGTTTCTATATTTCTCTATACGAATAAATAAGAAAATAACAATGACTTAGACGAGTGTCATTTGAGAGGAAAATAAGAAATTTAACTGTAGACACATTTAAAAATTTAATTATTATTTGAATTCGTTTAAAATAGTTAAAAAAGTTGAGGATATTGTTCTGCAATGTATTAATATTGAATTATGATAGAATTTTAGTTATATTTTGTTGTTATTAGATTTGTGATTTGAAAAATGGTTTATTTAAAAAAAAAAAATTTAAAGGGTTTTTCAAAAAAAAATTGAAAGTTTTTGTATTTTTTTTTTTTTTTTTTTTGTTTATTATGGGATGTAGTGATGATGCCTATTGAAATCAAATTTGGTTTATTGAATTTTAAGAAAGATAAATAATTATTTGGTTTGTATTAGACTTATGTTTTTGTGCTCAAATAAATTTACGCTGAGTGTTCCTAAATCACGAAAAAGTATGAAAGGTTAAATAAGAAAAATTTTAAAATTGTGAACTAATATGATTCCACATGTGATATTTCAAGAGAACATGTTTGTCATCAACCATTTGAAAGCACAAATATGGTGATATCTTTTGATCCATGATGTTTTGGGACTTTTGCAATGCCCTATCTCACTATACTCTTTATGAGAGTTTCTATTTATTTTACCGTTGTTAATTTTCTTCTTTATTCTAGTAAATATAGAGAGATATTTTTAATATTCTAGATCAGGGTTCATCCCCTATTTATAGTATCTTAATTTTATCTTATCCTCTAATTCGTAAATTTTTCCTTAAACTTACATGTAATAAATTTTTTAATATTGATTCTATTTTATAGATTTCTTTATTTTCTAATTATTTAGCTAAGATTGTCATCTTTATGCCATTCAATGCTTGAGTTACAAGTGGTTTTGACTAGAATTTGAAACAATTTCAAAAGTCATTTTTTGCTCCATGTTATTTATATTCTTCTTGTATATCAGGTATTTAGTTAAAGTCGTGCTCTCATTGGGGGGAAGACGCATGATGACAAGATATGATGTATTGTCTTTGATTTTTAGGTTATAAGTTATGAAACGAGTTTGTATTTTCTCTCTCTTTCTCCATGATCACTTAAAGAGATTACAACCATAAAAATTTTAAACATATGAGATAACAAGAGTGAATGAAATGATAAAAAGCAGTTTCTTCTTATCCCATATGTAAATATTGAAAAATTTATAATGTTTGCAAGTTCACAATAGTTTTGCACCATTCATTTATCGTTTTCTCAATGTTAGTGTTTTAATTAAATTTGTAATGAATACCAATTTTTAGATATTTTTATGGAGCCGCCTCTTACAAGCTACTTTTTCATAAATTAAATTATGTAAGTGATATTTTGGATATAATGATCATAACCTTCACTTTGTAATGTTGATAGACATACTCATGATAGAGGAGAAATCCTCAAGGACTTTTTAGTCTCTTGTAAAAATCATAAGGATCCATCACCATAAGTATAATATAGCCGGTTTAAAGAAGAAGGATGGTGACTACACTAGTGATAGTTTGGTGAAAATAACTTTCTTTTTCCAAACAATACTATAACTTGTCAATTTATATGGCAAAACATGTAAGGGATTGTGAAAAACATTTATGAACTCTTATATTACATTAACCTATTTTGACTAATCGCTATTTTTCTTAACTAGGAAATACCATTCTCATATAGCATTGTCACAGTAGCTCTCAACCGGAAAGGAACTCTTAACTCCTATAACTTATTGTAAAGGTTAGTCATCGACATTCTGTTAAAATATTTTCTAAAATCAATGAAACAATATACGAAATTGGTTTTATTATTATGGTACTCCTTTACAATTATCTTGACTGTAATAATTGTTCATTTTTCTTACAGGTATATTTTTCTTTTCTTTGATAAGTACATTTCTTCATTTACACATTAAATTCACCCCATAACATCATAACATTATTAAGATTTTCATCCTCATTCAACAACATATGCATGAGACTTCATTCATACATATATCTAGCAGAAATAAACTAAACAATATCCATGAGATGAACTGTCACTGTTTGGGGTCAAATGTTGAACACTATGGTTAAGGAGAGAAAACATTAGATAACTCAAAAACCAAACCCTACTTTCTGGTCACATGGAGGATGTGTTGTGTGTGCAACTAAAAGGCTTTAGTTGCACGGATGATTCGGCAAGTGAGAAACTACAACCGAGATCTATGTGTTATGTGCCTGTGACTAAGGCCCAAAAGCCTAAAACAAAGATGCAATAGAAAAAATAAACTAAAAAAAATCCATGAGATGAACCCAACAATGCTCATTCTAAAAAACCACGATTCAAAAGCCTTTAAGGAACTGTCACTGTCTACGGTCAATTATCGAACAATGCGGTCAACGAGCGATAACTTCAGAGAACTGAAAAACCAAACCCTACTTTCTGGTTTCACAGAGGACATTTTGTTCATACGACTGAAAGGCTTCAGTTACATAGATGTGTCCTTTAGCGGGAAACTACAACCATGATCTCTCTATGAGGTGCCTCCAACTGAGGCCCAAAACCCTAAAACAAAGATGCAATAGCAAAATTCAACTAAAATCTATCCATGAGATGAACCCAACCATGCCCATACTCAAAAACCCGGATTCAAAAGGTTTTAATGAGTTGTCATTGTCTACGGTCAACTATCGAACACTATGGTCAATAAGCGAAAACTCCAGACAACTGAAAAACCAAACCTTTTTTCCTGGTTGCATGGAGGACGTATTGTGCATGCGACTGAAAAGCTTCATTCGCATTGATGATCTGAATAGTGAGCGTCTACAACCGAGATCTCTCTATGACATGTCTGCGATTAAGGCCCAAAACCCTAAAACAAAGATGCAAGTTTTGGACCCTGCAATTTCACCTTTGTGAAAACCCATTCCTCTATGGATTTGCCTCAGACATGTCCAAACCAAAAACAAGTTTAGAGAGAATAGAAAAATGTCTCATGATGGTATCCAAATTAAGATGAGGTTACTTGTATTTATATCCTTCCGAGGGTGTCCAATTTTATTTAAGGCCGACTTAATCAAATATGCACATGTGGACTCATAAATAAAAAATATACTTTCCCTTGTCCAAATATAATTATCTTTAGGTCAATTTTGGTCATCTCAAAAAAGGAATTCAATGAAATCATCATCTTTATAAAATAAGTTATCCAAAGTAAAATCCAACCCTAACTACCAATTTTAACAACAATTAAATAATAATTCCTAAATCTAATGTAGTTTTAACCTTTTTCCCCTAACTTGTTAACCATAATTCTACCTCTAATATATAAATGTAATATAAAAGTAATTATTTTATACTACTATTAATCCATTATATCATTTTTTTTTTAATAATGAAATATCGACTGTCTTTTTCTTCTTTTCAAATTTCTTTGGATACCACGGAATTTTTATAACATTTACTTCTCATTTTTCGTTCTTATGACTATTTTTTTAAAATTTAAATATCTCACAAAACTTTAAACTATATTTAAATAATATAACATTTTTTTTTAGTGTTTTGTAAAATGTCTAGTACAAATGCGTCCTTTCTTACTCATCATTATATAATTGCACACATTCATTTATAACTTTAAAATTCAGACTTGTACAAATTTATGTGGCAGACTTCTATATATTGAGGCACGCCTTCATCTTTCATTAAGAGGGTTTATTTATTATATCTATATGAATAGGTGGCATTATTGGTTTTATAATTTATTTCCAAGTTTTTATTTTTTTAATTTTAAATTATAATTGAAAAAGTGTGGTATTAATATCATGCCATTTTTAAATGATACGTTGATATTATTATATTTTGGAAAATTATTGATAAAAATTTAACGTTTTTATTGGTCATTTTCTATTCACTAGTGCACACCTTCATACTATCTAAAAAGGGTGGATATGTGTGTTTGTACTTAAGTAGCATTCTTTCACTTTCTAAGGAGGGTGAGTGAGAAGGTGAATTTGTATATATATTTTCTTAAATGCGGAGATGTGTATGAGTACATTATAATTTTATTGTATATAATCAATTTATCTTATGCATCTATTTAATGTGAGAGGGAAATATTTATCACCAATTAATATGTTGAATATGCTAATATGATGATTTTAGATTATATACCATGGAGAGAGGGTGTGTACAAGTGTTTGCTCCTTAAAATCAACTTTGTGATGATAGGTAACATAACATTGTTAGAACCATAATGGGAAAGGATATAGAATGTGAAATATTATAATGGGAATAATACATCATAAACCACCTCCCTCACATAATTGTTAATTATATAGTAAAGCTACTTAATATATGATATTGACATATAGTCATGAAAGATTAAAGTTAAAGTGTGAATGCCATCATCATCAATAATACTTTGATAGATAATCATAAGATTTGTAGAGAGAATCTATATGAGTGGAAAACATTACAATATTAGTACCATCGAGAGATAAGATGTGGATTGAAAACCCATTGGTGTGACTAATGCTTGAAAAGCTAGATTCAATATTAATAACCATATAGGAAAGCACATTAATATGTTTGACATTATAACTTTGTACTAATAAAGGTTTTTAATATATTTCATGTTGACAAGTAATCATAATTTTGACTTTACTAGATAATTGTGAGTGAGGATGTTGTCATTAAGCATTATGACCTCAATGGATAAACATAAGGTTAGTAGTGAGAATCTATGACTAATAAACAAGAATTTAGTGTTGAAAATTTATGTTACATGTAAACATTAGAATCGTAATTTGTATATACCTTGATGGGTAACACGTCATTCTTAGTACCATAACTATTGGTGTAAGAATTTATGTTCCATGTAAACATGATAATGACAATAATGATCTATGTTGATTGGTAATGTGGCATTATTAGTACCATAATGGGGAGGGTGTTTTATAGGATTTGTGCTCCAAAACCAAGTTTTAAATTGACCAAACTTCTACTAACAATAATGATTAATAAATGTCAAAACTCATAAAAAATATTCATATAACCAAAAAAACCAATATATAAAATATGGATAAACACCATCAACAAACATTGAATGAAAGAAATAATTTAGTGGCACACATATTATAACGTAATGTTTTTTTTAAGCCCAAATTCTTCAATTAATCTAGAAAATATTTATAGTACATACTTTGGATGGACACCTTAATTAGCCTTGGTGTACTAGTAGGAAACCAAACGAGAGGCAATAATTCAGGGTTGTGCATGAGTTTTCCAAAATAAGCATCTTATCTTGGACATGAAAAATGTTTAGATTACAAAAATTTGGCGTAAAATCCATCAAAACCATAGTAATCTTAAGCAAGAGACATATAAACTAGATGCTATATAAATTGAAAATATAGTTGTAGGATGTAGCATTCCATGAAAACATACAGAGACTAATTGGCTAGAGCAAGATGCTAAGGTTGGCTTGGTAGTGATTGATCCCTAATGCCAAGGATCAATACCTCCAAGCATTACATTTCCTTGTACATAGAAACAACTCATCTATTGTCATTACTTTATATCATAATGACTTTCATTACTACATGAATAACATGATACGTTTCATAATATGAAAAGTAGTTTATTAAATAATACTCAAAAATCAAAATTTAAATCAACACATTTAAAAAGAGTCTTATATATCTATATATATATATATATATATATATATATATATATATATATATATATATAATGTATTTCAAATATATTTTCAAGAAGCGTATAAGCCATAAGCCATAGGTTTTAAACAGTGTAATTTTTGAAGTTCTAGTGTCTTGGGATTTATATGGTTGGGATTTGGTCATATAATTTTAACCTAGATTGTGATTACATTTTTTTTAATGTATAAATAGATTCAAAACCATATAAATCCCAAGACACTATAACTTTACAAATTACACTGTTCAAACTTATAATTTACTTTACAAATTAAACAACTTAAACTTATAATTCTTAAAAATATCCACTAGATAAAATTGACAAAAAAATAATACTAAAGCTACCTGTATCTTTTTTTAGACATTGACAAAAATATATCTACTTAAAAATAATCTATACAATTATATAATGTGTTTTTATTTTCTATTTTTTAAATCAAAATCACTATTTTTCCATATATAAACATAAACATATCTATATCTATCTATCTATCTATCTATATATATATATATATATATATATATATATATATATATATATATATATATAGATATATATATATATATATATATATATATATATATATATATATATATATATATATATATATATATATATATATATATATAATTATTATTATTATTTAAAATTAACCTTTCAATAATTTCTTTTTAATTTTGATAAGAATATAAAATTGCAAGCATCATTGTTTTCTTCGACACTTTCCCTTTCATTTAGGCTTTAACAAGTAACAGTGGTACATAGTTAATAATAATGTCGAAAGTCAAAGCCTAACCCATCATCTTTTCCATTTGTTAAAGGCATGGCGATGCCTGTATCTATCAATAAACTTTATCTTTTTACATTCAACGGTCACACTATTGATTCATTATATCTTTCTATCGCATAAACTTGCAAGGCTTTATTTATATTTGTTGTGGGAGGAAAACTAACGGCTACTATTTGCATGATGCATTGACAAGGTGGGGAATTGGTGTTATGTCAAGACTTAAAACGGCGGACTGGAGCTCTGCAAAACGACAACCTGTTGCGTGATTGATTTGTGATAATTGTGTTATGCACCCCAGCAATCCCATTTATTGGGCGCTCAACACTCGACTCCTCAATGATAATTGTGTTATGCACCCCAACAATCCCATTTATTGGGCGCTCAACACTTGACTCCTCAGCGAAAATCTAGCCATACAATTCTATGAAAAATGAAAACTAGGCTCGAGATCCATGTCATTTTTATTATTCCAACTTCCACCATAATATCATATCCTCCCATCACCATAGTTACTAAATTTGTTTGAATCAGGGCAAAAAATTTGAAAATTCGTCAATTAGATTTGAATAGTGAATATTTCGATAAAATTTGATATGGTTTGTTTATGGATTTCTTCATTTGGGCACCTTGTCAAAGAAATCAATAGTGCTCAATAGTGGAGGCACCAAGGGACACAACTGCTTACTTGGACTTTCTAATAGAAGATGAAACTAAATAGCGGTCTGACACGTAATCCAGGGAATGATGAGGTTAACCTCCCCCCCGCAATGTGATAGGTCATCCCAGCCGTCAAATGAAGGAGCGAAGTGCCATTCTGTTATGAAGTAGAGTCATAAAGGAACAGCGTATGGCAATATGCCATGTTTACAAAAGTAGCATATTACCGAAATCGAGGTGTAAAGTTGGATCGCTTAATACGTAAGAGACTGCTGTGATATGATGCGAGACTGGGAGGATAGGACATTTGCCGTGCATACCGAGTCTCATGCAGTCATTGTCAATTGTTCTGTCATGATTGGTGATAATAGATTTTCATGCGTTGTATGGTTCGGGAAATAATATACATCTATGTGATTTATTACTAAGGTATAAGAAACAGAAGGGTGCTAATAACTACCTATTGGTGTAACTAATGTGACTTCAATACCATTAACAGTGCTCTGCTACCGACAGGTGTCCATAACCTTGGCAGAGTTTTTTATTTCACCCATGGAACCATGATCCTTTGTGTATGCTTAGGAAATGTTGTGTGATGTCAAAATGTAGGCCATTATGCTGGCTTGGTGACCAGTTAGCCATAATGCCATTCACGAGGAAGGAGCGAAAAGTGGGTAGGCCGGCTCGTGATGAGACCTCCTGTTCCAAGGGTTCTTTTATTTGATATACCTTTTGGACCATATCCTTGGTGTGGTGGCCATAGTGGGAATGCCACTTCACTTTCTTCCTCATGATCATGGTAGGTTGGCTCTTAATGAGACCCCCTATCCTGCATTTGACAGCTTATATAAACAAGTCAGTTTGATATTTTTTCTTTCTTTTTCATAAAATACTTTTCGATTGATACACAAAGGGTGGTTCAACACTCCTTAAGAGTAGGAATGGTGGAAGAAGTCTTAACATCTCAATAGGAAGATATAAACCCCTTTTCTCTTATTCCTAAATAATAATCAAAGAGGATTAAAAAGAACCAAAATGATAAAAATGACCAATCAGAGCAGAGTTAGTGGAATAATGACAGCAAAATATAATGGGTAAGTGTGTCCTTCCCTCTGTCCTTGTACCAATTTAGAGCAATTTCTTATAAAAATAGCGATTTTATAATTCACCGATTTTAGTATGTTGTGATTTTGTATCCATTGCATAAGTGCATAGCTGTATTCGAAGAGACTTGAAAGAACAAGAACAGTAAGCATCCTTAATTTAAAACAACAAGGGGAGCAAGCATAAGTAAAAGGAATACGAGGATGTTTCTATTTCAAAAAGGAAAAGCAAAAGAATACAAGCGGTGTTCCTTTTGGAAAAATGAAGAGTAGAAAGCATAAATGCCATTCCTTTGGAAAAGGAACAGCAAAAAATCGAAAATATTGTTCTTTTGGAGAAGGAACAACAGAAACCCAAATGTCATTCCTTTGGAAAAGGAACAACAAAAATCGAAAATGTTGTTACTTTTGAAAAGGAACAACAAAACACACAAATGTCCTTCCTTTGAAAAAGGAACATCAAAAATCGAAAATGTTGTTCCCTTTGAAAAGGAACAGCAAAACACACAAATGTCGTTCCTTTGAAAAAGGAGCAGCAAAAATCGAAAATGCTGTTCCTTTTGAAAAGGAACAGCAAAACACACAAATGTTATTCCTTTGGAAAAGGAACAACAAAAATTGAAAATGTTGTTCCTTTGGAAAAGGAACAACGGAAAGCAAAAATGTTGTTCCTTTGGAAAAGGAACAACAAAAAGCACAAAGTAAGGAAAAAGAACAAAATTAAAGCAAGATGAACGGCTAATCCAAAAGGTGTTGTTCCTTTGAAAAAGGAACAACAAGACGGAAATGTTGTCCCTTTGAGAAAGGGAACAACAAAAAAATAATAAAATTGCTTCTGCTTGGAAAAGTAACAACAAGGTGTTAATACAGAAATAATTCAACAAAACAAAGAAATTATGTACAAAGTGTAAAAAGAAATAAATGACTTAATGAATCACAGGTGAGGAAGACTTCTCTCCCTCCCCCACAATTTCCATATCGGAGTCTTGGCATAGCTGCTGACAGAAAGACTCCCGAGTGAGTGGTTTGCGATAAAGACGAACTTGGTGGCCATTTGCCTTGAAGGCATATCTAGAACCGTCAATAGTGATTAGAGTAAAAGTACCATTGTCGTGTACCTTCTGGATTTCGTATGGTGCCAACCAACGAGTCTGGAGTTTCCTGGGAAAGTCCTAAAACCTGGAATCGTACAAAAGTGCCCAGTCTCCTTCGTGGAAGGCTTTATTTTTAATCAGAGCATCATGCCATTTAGCTCGCTGCTGTTGGATCAATGCATTGTTTTGGAGTGCAGAGAGCCTGATTTCATCGAGCTCATTGATCTGTTGTAATCGATTAATCTGTGCCTCAGTTAGATCCAAGCCAACTTCATGTGTTGTTCGCAATGTTTGGATTTCGATTTCTATGGGAAAAATAGGTTGCTTTCCAAACACTAATTGATAAGGTGAGTAACCAGTGGTGCTTCTCCATGTTGTTTTGTAAGGCCACGGTGCTTCTGGTAGTCTGGCAACCCAATCACGTCTATGTGACGCAATGGTTTTTGTTAGGATTGTTGCTATTATTTTATTGCTACTTTCTACCTCACCATTTTCCTGTGGGTGGTATGGAGTAGTGATTTTATGCTGGACATGATGGTTTTTTAGTGTTGCGGCTATTTTGTTCCCAGCAAACTGTGGTCCACTGTCTGTAATTATATCTCTTGGAAGGCCATAACGCACAAATATGTGGAACAAGAATTGTATGACAGAATCTTCTGTAGCTCTTAGCAATGCCTCTACTTCGACCCATTTCGTGACATATTCTGTTGCCACCAAAATATATGTTTTCTAGTTCGAGGGTGGGTTAATTGGTCCAACGAAATCAAGGGCCCATCGTTCGAATGGTTCAATGACTAGCTGTGGGTTCAGGGGCATCTCATCAGACTGAATAGGGCGTCCTACTCTCTGGCAACTGTCATACGCTTGGACGGATTTCTTTGCATCTTTGAAAATTGTAGGCCAATAATACCCTGTTTGCAGCACCTTGTGTCGAGTTCTGCGATGGGAAAAATGTCCACCACATGGTCCATCATGGCAGGCTTTTAAAATGTCAAAGATTTCATCTTTGCGAACGCATCTTCTGATATGCATATCTGCCCCTGTGTAGAACAGGTAGCCTTCAACCCGAGAGAATCGAACACTCCGCTGAACAATCTATTTCCGCTCATTAGGGGTTAGATGTTTCGGTAGTTTACCTACTTCTAGGTAATTGGAAACATCAGCATACCAGGGCGTTTTAACAGCAACAACAAACAGATGCTCATATGCAAATTGATCTTCAACTGTTGCTGCATCAATTGGCTTTGGCATTCTTGAGAGAAAATCGGCTACAGGATTTTCTCTTCCAAGTCGATCCTTGATTGTAATATCAAATTCCTGCAATAAAATCAGCCATCTAGTTATTCTGCCATTCGTGATAGGTTTGTTTGCTAAATATTTTATGGCAAAATGATCTGTATACAAGATAACACGATATCCAGTAATGTAATGTGTGAATTTATTGACAGCATGTTAATGGCAGAAGTGTCCTCAGACACATAATTTTATTAATCAGAAAAAAACAATTACATAATTGATTTTACAAGAGTTTACACCCGAACAACACAAACACTCTTGCAATGAGCTATTTATAAGCTCCATGTCCTAACTACCTCTAATTATGGATCACTTATTAAATAACAAGTGTCCATTTACATTAAATGCTATTCAAACCAACTAGCTAACTAATCTCCTAAAATAGAGCCTAAGATACGACACATTTGGAGAGTCATATCTTGTTACAACAATATACTAATTTCTAATTGTCTCCATTAAATAATTAATCATTCTAGAATAATAATTATTAATTTAATTTCTTAAATTAATAATTATTTTATTTCACTTTTATAACCTATGATAATAAATTATTTTTGGATCATCTAACATTCCCCCCTATGATCCAAAGATACATTACAACATATACCAAGTTCATCCCTGAACTTAGTAAATTTTATTCTGCCAAGCGGTTTTGTGAAAATGTCGGAGATCTGATCTTCGGAAGGACAATAAACTGGCTTGAGGACATGTTTGGAAATGAGAGATCTGATATGATGATACTTGGTTTCCACATGCTTTGTCTTTGAATGAAAAAATGGGTTCTTGGCAAGTTTGATGGCTGACTGGCTGTCAATGAATAATGATGTAGCTTCTGCCTGAGAAATGCCCAAGTCCTCCAAAATTCTGCGCAACCAAACAATTTCACATGTTGCTTCCCATGCTGAAATGTACTCTGCTTCTGCTGAAGAAGTGGCCACTATAGCTTTTTTCTTACAACTCCAAGATACTGCTGCTGACCCCATATTCATTAAATAACCTGATGTTGATGCTCGATCATCAATACTCCCAGCAAAGTCGGCATCGGAATATCCACCAAGTACAAATTTTTTAGTCTTTGTGTAAAGAAGACCAAAATCTTTTGTTCCTTTGATATATCGAAGAACTCTTTTGGCTGCATTCCAGTGGCTGTCTCGTGGTTCCTGCATAAAACGTGAAAGAATACTAACTGCATAAGATAGATCAGGACGAGTATTTGTCAAATAAATCAAGCTGCCAATCAAATGTCTGTAAGTTGTACTGTCCACCTTTCCCCCCCTTCAAATTTTGAAAGTTTCAAGTTTTGCTCCATGGGGGTGAGAACGGGCTTGCAATCTTGCATGCCAAATCGCTGAAGAACCTCTGCGGCATACTTACTCTGAGAAATGAAAATATGATGTGGACGTTGGAAGACTTCAACTCCAAGATAGTAGTAAAGTAATCCCAAATCTGTCATCTTAAAACCTGCATGTAACTCCTTTTTCACCTGTGCAATATGATCATCATGGTTGCCAGTAATGATCAAATCATCTACATACATAACAAGAATTACCAGATATTTTCCCTGTTGTCACACATACAAAGTATCATCAGATTCACTTCGTTGAAAACCAACTTCCTTAAGGTAGTCATCCATCTTTGCATACCAAGCTCGGGGAGGTTGTTTTAATCCATATAAAGCCTTAATCAATTTGCAAACTTTATGTTCTTGTCCTTCAATTTCAAAACCTGGTGGTTGGGTCATATATACTTCCTCCTGTAAATCTCCGTTGAGAAAAGCACTTTTCACATCCATTTGATGAACTTTCCATCCTTTTTGAGCGGCCAATGCATGTGTTAATCGGATGGTGTTCCATTTAGCTGTTGGAGCAAAAGTTTCCTCATAATCAATGCCTTCCTGCTGCGCAAAACCTTTTGCGACAAGTCGTGCTTTATACTTTTCAAGTTCACCCTTCTGATTATACTTAATTCTGTAAACCCATTTGCACCCTATGGGTTTAACATTTGCTGGACAATCAACAAGTTTCCAAGTGTTGTTATCAATTACTGCTTGATATTCTTCAACCATAGCCTGTTGCCATTCTTTATGTTTTACTGCTTCTTTGTATGTGGAAGGTTCAGTAAAATCATTTGCTATCAAGGCAAAATTGCCTTCACTTCTATGTGTCCTTCTGGTGCTAGTTTTATTCTGTTCATCAGGCTTTACATCTTTCAAAAGTTGAACTGCCCATTTCGGAAGTTGGTGCTCACTTGTTTGCGCTTCTGTAAAGTCCCCATCATTGTAAAGAGGATTAATATAAATTGATGTTCGTCGTTCAGGTGAAGAATGTGGAGAATCACTGTCAGAAGAACTGCTGCTGCTTGGTGATGTGGATGAACTGCTAGAAGACCCAGATGATGTTGTTGATGTAGATGGACTGGATGACTCATCTTCAGAGGAAGGAAAATCTAGTTCATACCAATTTGGTGAAGTTGGTTGACTTTGCATTTTTGCATTTCTTTTACTTCTTTTAGTTTCTAACTTGTGAAGAAGATTTTCAATTTCTTCAGCACTCTTACTCTCTGTTTCATCAAAAATGACATCCCTGCTCATAATGAATTTTCCATTGGTCAAAAGACGATACCCTTTCCTCTCATCAGAATAGCCAATCATTGTGCATTTTAAACTTCTTGAGTCAAGCTTAGTTCGTTTTTCTTTCGGAACTAAGGCATAACACACTGACCCAAAAACTCTAAGATGTTTAACTCAAGGTTTGAAACCAAACCAAGCTTCATAAGGTGTGATTCTGTCTAAAGAAGCAGTTGGAGATCTGTTTCTTAAGTAGACAGCTGTATGGATTGCTTCTGCCCAATATGTTGGACTTAACCTTTTGAAAGTTAACATGGATCTCGCCATGCCTAACAAAGTGCGATTCATTCTTTCGACTACTCCATTTTGTTGTGTAGTGTAAACATTAGTAAGATGTCGTTTGATGCCATTTTCACTGCAATAAGTCTTGAATTCATTTGAAGTGAATTCTCCCCCATTATCTGTCCTAAGAGTACCTATCTTTTCTCTGACTTCATTTTCAACAAGTTGGTGAAAAATTTTAAACTTATCAAATGCTTCTGACTTGTTCTTCAAAAAGTAAACCCAAGTCATTCTGCTGAAATCATCAATGAATAGTAGGAAATATTTGCATCCACCAAAGGAAGTTTGTAGTGGTCCACAAACATCACTATGAACTAGTTGTAGCCGCCTGTTTGCACGCCATGAACTTGTTGGAAAACTTTCTCGACTTTGTTTGCCATAAATGCAAGCTTCACATTTTGCATTTTCCCTTTTTGAATGTGGGAAGTCCTTTAACCATTCCTTGTTTCTGCAATTGAGAAAGACTGTCAAAATTCAAATGTCCATATCTTACATGCCATAGTCTCATAGGTGAAATACCTGTAGTCACTGCCCCTGCAAAATCAGAATGCCTTGGAATAACTGCCCCTTTCATCCGTAACAGTTTTCCATCTTCATAACCTGTCATAATTGTTTTCAAGTTCTGTTTCACTGAATTAATCTTCACTAAACCATCTTCCATAACCACCTGATGGCCTGCTTGTCGAATCGTGACTAAAGAGAGCAAATTTTTCTTGAAACTGGGTACATACCATACGTTGGAAATCATTTTTTCTCCAATTCCAGGGAGAAAAACTTTTACTATTCCTTTTCCATAAGGAGTATGTTTTGTATCATCAGCAAGAAAAATGGAATTAAGTTGGCAATCTTGAAAATTCCAGAAAAAATCACGTCGACAAGTCATGTGCTGAGTTGCCCCGGAATCCAAGATCCAGGCATCTTCATAGTCACTTCTAAGATGGGATGAAATTTGAGATGCTGGTGAGGAAGTAAAAACATATTCTGAGTTATCTTCATCTTGATCATTTGCAAATTGTGCTGAATGCTGCTGAAACTTGGGAATTTTATTAAGTGATGTTCGTCAATCTTTAGCTTAATGTCCAACTTTATTACATCTTCGACACACAAATTGACTTAAGTCTCTTCCTCTTCCTGAAGATTGTCCTCTGCCTCTGCTTTGACCTCTATTTTGAGATTGTCCTCTACCTTGATTATTATATCCTTGTCCTTGAAAACTGCCTCTTCCTTGGTTGTTTCCTCTACCTTGAAAATTATTTCTTCCTCCTCTGTTAAAATTGTTTCCTCTGCTTTGGCTTCGACCTCGATTATGTGCTGCTTGATTCTGATTCCATCTGCCTCTGCCTCAAGAACTATCGGCAGATGACTTACTAGTGCTAGCCTCTGTGAGAAAAACATCTTCACCAACTTTCTTCTTCTTCCCAAAAGTTTTATCATGTTGACCCAACATTTCACAAAGCTCATCAAACTTTAGTTTCTCTAATTTCCCAGTTACTTGTAGAGTCTCTAAAAAATGCATATAGGAAGAAGGAAGCCCAGCAATTACAACTGTGACCATAAAGCTATCATCAATTGTGGGAAAACCAACATTAATAATTTCTTGCCTGATATTCTTAAGTCTTGAGAGATATTAAAGAACATCACCGCCTTCAGTTATTTTTTGTTGTAACAATTTTAATTGAAGATCGACTTTCTTTGATTCAGGCTGAGTATCAAAGAGGTCTTTAAAAGTTTTCAAAGCAGTCCATGCATCTAAAGCATTTTCTATATGGACATACATTTCATCATTCACAGACGATTTAATAAGAGCTAAGGCTTTAGCATTCTTGATTTCCCATTTTGCTAGTGCAGCTGCATCTGTGGCTTTATTCGGCTTAACATCTGCATCACATATTCCCTGCCATAATTCATTGTAAATGAGTGTGCTTTCGATGAGTCGATGCCATGTTTTATAAGATTTGGTGCCTTCTAGTTTGTCGGAATTAGAAAACAAATTAATCAACTTAGACATTTTAGCGTTGAAGCGTCGCACCAAGAATCAGAACAGAAATGACAAGATAGTCAACACAACACACAAAAAACACGATCTATCGGGGCTTGGCCTTGACCCTCGAATAGTCGTCAAAACAGGAGACAATTGACTGAGCTTTGCACTTGGCTCTAGTCAATTTCTCAAATTTTTACAAGGTAACTTTCAAAATTTGATTTTTACAATGGTGCTTTTGCACAATCTGGTAAAAAAAAATTTACCCCCCCTCAAAGTAAAATTACTTTGAGTTACAATGTGATGATCCCAATTGAAAAAAAAAATAAAAAATAACTTCTTGAAACAAATTACCCAACAAACCTTATCTCTCCAATTTACAAATTACAAATAAAAATCTCCTTATTACTCCAAATACAAAATAATACACTTATATCTCCACAAAATAGTCTTCAAATTTACAAAATGTAATGCACCTTATCGCTCCAAATACAAATCAAAACACTTCTTATTTCTTTTTTTTTTAATTTCTTTTAAACTCATTCATTTAAAAGAACTTTGTGAAAGTCTTAAACCTGATACCAATTGCAGTTGTGATGCCACTAAAAAAGACTTGCCTCTGATGCTTTTTCATCAGACCCTTCCCTCCATCATAGTGATTCTTTTCACTTTTATATGCCTGATTTTGAGAGGGAACTAGAGTTGGCTCTGGAATAAAATTGATGATGAAAGCAAATACTACAACACCTCCAAAAAACCACAGATTCGCTTTTAAAAAGCCAATCGAGTTGATAGCATTATGGACCAAATCTAAGAAAGAGATGCTGAGCATAAGACCTGCTGCAAAACCCTGAAGAAGTCCAAGTACTTTCAACTTAGGAGTAGGGTTGATAACCACAAAAAAAGCACATTGAATCTTTACGCTGGCACGAGAGATTCCGCTTCAGTCATAGGCTAGTTTATTTATTGAAATTTAGACTAGAGCACTCCTGTATGCTGGCACGAGAGATTCCGCTTCAGTTATAGGCTAATTTATTTATTGAAATTTAGAGCAGAGCTCTCTCCAGGCATTGGCCATTGCTACCATTCCGACGTCATTGCGATTGCGTGCTGGTACTCAAAATCTAAATGGCTCTCATCAAGAATTTTCAGTGCAAGTGCAAACTCGGAATCAAGAATTGTCTAGAGCACAAGCTGATCTCCAGCAGGTTCCGACATTGAGGGCAGAGCTTGACAGTTTACGTCAGGAATTGATACGATCCAGGACAGCGATTGAATATGAAAAGAAGGCAAATAATGAGCAGTCCGAACAAGCAGGCTATGGAGAAGAACTTGATTTCTATGGCCAGCGAAGTTGAGAAACTTAGAGCAAAGCTTACAAATTCTGGAATGCGAGCTTGGGCTGCTGGTGGAACTACAGGTGGACCCTACAATAATCGCCAGGCCAGAAATCGCAGTACAAAACTTTTATTTCTTCTGAAGGGGATGTCCAAGAACGAAACCAATAGGTCTTATTACAATAAATTTGATCATTTCCTCATTTGTGACAATCACAAATCGAATGTTCTTTTCTTATCTTTGGCCAATTCAATCATTAATAAAATTTATGTTCCTTTTAAACAAAAAACTTGACAAATACCATACCAATCATTTGCTGATCAATTGAATGGAGTTTTCCAGGACTTTGTTGAGCTGTAATATCCTCCTCACATCCACTGCATCATTACTGGAGCTCTGATACCACAATAATGGCAGAAGTGTCTTCAGACACGTAATTTTATTAATCAGAAAAAAACAATTACATAATTGATTTTGCAAGAGTTTACACCCGAACAACACAAACACTCTTGCAATGAGCTATTTATAAGCTCCATGTCCTAACTACCTCTAATTGTGGATCACTTATTAAATAACAAGTGTCCATTTACATTAAATGCTATTCAAACCAACTAGCTAACTAATCTCCTAAAATAGAGCCTAAGATACGACACATTTGGAGAGTCATATCTTGTTACAACAATATACTAATTTCTAATTGTCTCCATTAAATAATTAATCATTCTAGAATAATAATTATTAATTTATTTTCTTAAATTAATAATTATTTTATTTCAATTTTATAACCTATGATAATAAATTATTTTTGGATCATCTAACACATGTATTACAGCTAGAAATTATTTTTCAGTAACATTGTAATTTAGTTCAACAGGGGATAAGTTTTTGCTAATATAATAAATTACATATGGTTTTTTATCCTCTTCCTGCCTGAGGACTGCTCCAATGGCTGTATCTGAGGCATCAGATGATATCTGAAATGGCAAATCCCAATTTGGTCCTCGAAGGAATGGGTTTGTGGACACAAGCTTCTTTAGATCCTGGAAAGCACGTTCACATTTTTCTTTCCAAAGAAAATCAACATTACCTGTTAGTGCATACAAGAGTGCAGCAATATGCGAAAAATGTTCTATAAACCTCCTATAATAACCAGAAAATCCAAGAAAACTGCGTACCTCCGTTTGAGTGGTAGGGGTAGGAATAAGCAAAATTATTTGGATTTTGGCTGGGTCTACCTGAATGCCAGCTGCTGAAATATAGTGTCCTAGAATAAGTCCTTCAGTCATCATCATATAGCATTTTTCATGGCTTAAACAAAGTCTGGTAGCAATGCAGTGTTGTAGGACTTTTTCCAGTGTATCCAATGCTGAATCGAAATCGTCTTCGTACGGTGTAAAGTCATCCATGTATACTTCAAGTCCTTCATTTATTAAGTCTGCAAAAATGTTGAGGATAGCCCTTTGGAATGTTGTAGGAGCATTGCATAAGCCAAAAGGTAGAACTTTGTAGGCAAATGTTCCCCAAGGACAAGTAAAAGTGGTTTTGTCTTCGTCTTCAGGGGCAATTTGAATCTGATTGTATCCACTAAAGCCTTCTAGGAAAGAAAAGAATTTTTTTCCTTCCAAAGTGTCTAATACTTGATCGATGAATGGGAGAGGGAAGTGGTTTTTTGTGTTGCTTTATTTAGTTCTTTGTAGTCCACACAAATTCTCCATTTCCCATTCTTTTTTGGTACCACCACAAGCAGAGAGACCAATTTACTATCGGAGATAGGATAGATGAAATTGACATCTAAAAGTTTTTGAAGTTCAGCTTTTACCACATCTTTTAGATGAGGGTTAAGTCTCCTTTGAGGTTGGCGAACAGGTCTTGCATCTTTTTCTATGTAAATGTGGTGTGTACATAATTGGGGGTCAATTCCTTTCATATCAGGGTAGTCCCATGCAAATGCTTCTTTATATTTCCTCAACAAATGGATGAGCTTCATTTCTTGTTCGGAGGTGAGGTTGGCATTAATGTTTAAGGTTTTTCCCGGTTCAATTTCCACAACTTTACTATTTGCAACAGAGGTAACAGGTATTGTTTGATCATGTGTATCTTTAAGAGGATCTTCTTCTAATTCATTATCGAATGTTGCCTCTATCATGTGACATTGTGTGTGGGATCCGAGGTTAATTTGACTAATAAAATTATTAATGGCATCGTCTTCTGTCTGGTCTTTAAAATCAAGTGCCTCTTTTATAGTTAATGGAGATCTAATGTTATCAGTAAGGTATGATACAAGGTGCTTATTAGTTTTGATTATTGTGACACTTGGCTGTGCTGGAGGATATAAAGCTAAGTTCTTGATATTCGCTCCTCTCGTTATGGTCATATTCCCTTGTCGGAAACCAATATAGGCATCGACAGTTGCAAGCCAAGGTCTACCTAAAATCAATGGGTGTCCATCAAGTCGGCTTTTGGGATTTGTTATCAGAAAATCAGTCGGATATTCCCAAGAGTCAATAGATACCATGACATCATGTAGTGTGCCCTCTGGCCTAATCACAGATCGGTCGGCCAATTCTAGTAAGGTAGAGGTGGGTTCTACAGATGTAATGCCTAGCTTATGGCAAGTAGTAGTTGTTAAAATGTTAATTGCTGCTCCTAGATCAACTAAGGCATTGGGGAAAGTTTGACCATAAATTTGTACGGTGGCTGTTGGATTTCCTGGGTCTTCGTATTTAATGGGTGCTTCTTTTCCTAATAATAAGTCAGATAGAGTGCCAACTACTTGGACTCTTGAATTGTTTGCTATATTCCTCCTTGGTTTCTTTACACACAATTCTTTGGTAGTCTTTGCATATATCGGAATGTCTTGAATTGCTTGGAGGAATGGAATTTTTATGTACAAATTTTGTAACTCTCCCAGAATGTCAAAATCAGGATATTGAGTAGGCCGAGGTATGATTAATCATTCTGGGAACGCGGGAGAGGATGTGGTTGCTTGGTTATGAGTTTGTTGTTTGTTCACATCCTCCTCTTGTGCGAGTTGTTCTTTGTTACTGATTTTCCACATGGGCTATCTTATCTCCCTCAGTTTCAATAATACGCCCAGATCTTATATGAACATCATTACACTCCCTTAGATCGGCTCATATTTCTGATGTTTCTACTATTTGGACAGATTGGACCGGTCTGTTATTTGGATTGGGGTTGGGTTGGGCTGGGAGTTGTGACCTCAGATTAGACTGGGGATTTTGTTGTAAGGCTGGCAGTGTAGGTTGAGGGAGCAGAATGGTTCCTACTGGCTGATGCATCGGTCTTTGCTAGTTCGTCTGCTAGGCTCGACTTTTTGAAGTAGGGGGAGTCCATTGTGGTGGGTATGCATTACTTTTCCAATATGGTGGGGCATAGGGAAAATTCGGCCAACTAGATTGGCTTGCCTGATTCGGCCACGGGGTTGATGAAGGAAACAACTGTGGTGACCAATTTGGAAATGGAGGTTGAGGTTGATTTTTCCACATATTATATTGTTGAGCATTAAACTGTGGAGACTGAAAAGAAGAAGTTGGGTCCGAAAACATACCAGACTGTCGCGGCTGCCACTGACAGCACTGGTTGAGTAGATGCATCGATTCTGGCTCTTCTTCTGCTTCCTTATATACTGCTTTTAATCCGGGAAGTGAGGGACAACTTTCCGTAAGGTGATCTTTTGTGCAGATGGCACATGTTTGGGCTACATCTAGTGGACATTCCTTATGGCTATGTTTCTTCCTGCATCGGGGATAGAATATCAACAAATTCTGTTCTTCCTCCATTTGTTTATGTTTGGCTTGCATAATATCAAGTTGGGTACTTAGTGTCCCTAGTATATCAGTTTTAAAATTTTCCAATAAATTTCCAATTTATGCACGCGTTACTCCTTCTGTTGAAATTTTATTATCTCTTACAAACTGATGATGTTCCCTCTCGAGCTTCTGATACATAAATCAATAATGTCAGCAAAATTTTCCTGATAAATATCTCCTTTTCCCATAATGTTTAATGTTTCAATCCATTGTTCCTTCATGCCCCTAATTAATGTTGTTTTCAACACATTATCAGGTAAAGGTAGTGATGCATAAGGAGATCTTTGAAGATTATATTGAAAACATTCCACATACTCCTCTAATGTTTCATTTGGTCTAGCTACCATCTGGAATATTTCGTCCTTCAGTTCTCTAGACCTGCAATAGTCCTGATATTTTTTTAGAAAATATTCTTTCATTTGATCTCAGTTATTTATAACCCCGCCACCTAATCCCATAAACCATCTTAAGGAAGCCCCTTTTAATGTAGAGGGAAATAATTCTAGTTTCTGGGGGTCGATGGTGTAATCATATCCCCTACACAGCACATCAAACTCAAATAGAAATGCATCTAGATCTTCTGATGTAAGACCGTGGAATGTAGGGATATGTTGAAGAGGGATTGCTTTCATAGGCGGATTTGCTACAGTATCCACTATGGGGTATTGCAATGTAGAGGTTTGGGTGTTTGGCTGGTTTTGAGCCATTTGGTCGAATATATGCCAATAACCTTCTGGGATATCTAGGAGGGTATTCCTAGGTTTAGAGGGAATGGCTTTAACAGGAATGGTTTTGATAGCACTTCCTCTATCTGGGATAATGAGAGTGCCTATTGTCTGAGGAGATTGAGTTCCTTTAAAAATTAATTTTGTAGCAATTCCCTTGTCTGGGCTATTCAATGGTTGAGTTGACCCAAGAGGAGACCTCGGTTCCTCAGTTTCCCCTGTCTCTCCTCCTCCTTCACAAAGATTGCTGAAATTCCCTTCTTGCAATAGTTCTAGAGTATAATTTTCAATTTCTTGAAAGTCCTACTCTTCAGTTTGACTATGCACCTCAACAAAGGCTACAAATGGTGATCCTATGGCCTGAAGGGAACTAGTAGGCTCTCTAGAGATAACTTTTCTGGGTCCTATTGAATGCTGAGATTCTGCTTTCTTGAAGATTTCGTCTATGAAGGTTGATCGGCCAAGGGTCACCGGCCCCTTAGCTTTTTCTGGCTTTGGTAGAGGTATGGGATTCTTTTCTGGCTTTTTCTGCTTAATCATGCACACAAATCAGCTGCTAGGTTCTATCCAAACAAGGCAACAACAAATCTGTAGGAAAGCGGGCAGGGGAGCAGGGTTGTTACATGCTCCACACGTAGGTTCTTACCTTCCGTTTTTAAAACCCAATTCTTCCCTAGCGGGTTCTTACAGTACTCTGAAAAGGAACAAATGGCTACACTCTTACCCCGGCAACGGTGCCAAAATGTCGAGCTATAAAAAGGGTCTCTTTCACCTCTAATTACCTCACATTAGTTTGTCAATACAAGAGCGTTTTGTTATTTCAAAGAGTGTCTCAGTCTGAGGCTATCATTTGCCAGAGTAATGCTAGTAGTACAGTGCTAAAAAAAAATACAATAGTAAATGGGTGCCAGCTTACAACAAACTACTTTGAAAGACTAAACCACACATTCAGAAAACTAAGCAATTTATCAGTCAAGGGTTCAGTAGCAGTAACTCGTCCCTTTGTAAACTGATGGGATCAAAGGAAATCAGAGAACAGATCGTGGATCTGGGGACCAGACAGTAAATGTCAACGTCCACTACAGTCTTAGATTGTTCTTCACACCCAAAATAACAATAATGCAAATGACAAGAAATGGAACGACAGATAAGAAATAGAACAACAAATAAGAAATAGAACAACAAACCTGAAATGGAACAACAAACAGGAAACTGTAATAGCAATTGAGTCTAATAAACAACAACGCCTTAGTCTACAAGATCAAATGCAATAATCGTGTCCTACAAGAATCAAATGGCAATCCTTCACTTTTAAGGATGAATTGAACAACACAAAAAAATGGAACAACACTGATTGATGATGGATTATAGAACAACGCTTGGAAACCATACATATATGCACACGGAACACCTTAATAGTAACCCGATCTTGGTAAACCAGTTATCAATCTCAGTTATAAAGATTACGACTGTATTTCAAAATGGAATAGCAATGTCTATAGATTTAACAATTGCAAAGAACATAATTCCTAAGATGAGTTCAGTGATACCACTGAAATAAATGTACAGCACAAATACTCTGTAATTGAACAGCAACAATATTTTGTAAAGACCAGAAATATCATATCAACATTTAAAGGGACAGTAATACATTGCAAAGTTAATACAATGGTTCTGTCTCCAGAAACTTCAGTAAATCGAACATAACAGAGTATGTGATGTAAACTAACAAAACATATCGGATTACCAAATAATGTTGATAAGCAAACCATGCAAAAACCAAAAGTAATAGTACAGGAGAAAGTGTCCTCCAGGGCCGGGCCCTTAGCCTCCAGGGGTACACCGCTTGAAGTTATTCCAGACTCAGAGATGAAATAGCAACCGAGTTTGTATTAATGCATAAGACAGAATTACAGTAGATCAGTTCTCAACGAGACTCGATGATCAAAGTTTCAATCTTAGGAGAAATTACATAAAGAAACATAACAGACTCGACCCCCCTCGGGCTAACAGTGCTACCCCTTTTATAATATTGAAGGTGGAGATGTCTAGGTGCAAAAATAGTTAAAGCAGCGATCCCTCAGGATCAAAGGATCCTGAAGGATTCACCAAACCATTAGTCCTCAGTTATCTCTTTTCTTTCTTGCGTCGAGCCGATATCTCCACTTCCTTTCCAGGGCTGATTCGCTTTGATTTGTTTTGCCTTGTTTGCATACGGTTACCCATCAAAGGGACAACGGTTAACCCGTCCTTGTCCTTTCCTTTGGAACGACAGTTTTTCGTTTTTCCTTCTTCCTGCATAAGAAAATGACAATTGTTAGTGTTTTTGATCTCCATATTAATCTCACATGTTTTATTTTAATTCTTTATCGTTTACCTAGTTCATGATGCAAAAGGTTTGTAAATTCTTATGAAAAGATGCTGAAATAATTACCAAAAACATACCTTCTTTAGTACTCCACACTTGGATTAAGATATTATTGTGTGAAAAGAAGATTATGTGAGTAAATTGACGTTTGGGGCTATGCGAAGTGGGTGGATATATAGAAACGAAGGTAGCATAGAGATAGAAAATAGCCCCTTGATTTCACCTCGAAGAGAAAGCGAGGAAGAGATCACAGAAGTTTCTCCGAGAAGTGTGGTCATTCTGATAAGGCAGCGAATTCCGCGCCTACCATCTCCACCTACACCACCACTAGTCTCACCGTCCTCACCTCCATCTCCGCCCACACCACCTTCGCCACCACCACAGTTCAATATGGAAAGCGCGATAAAATTACCGATATTCAGGGGAGTAGGGAATGAAGTTCTGGACCAATTTTGGTTCATGGTAAGGGTCATATGGGAAGCAAAAGGAGTTGTGAATGACAATATAAAGAACGCAACGTTCATGATCACGTTGCAGGATCGCGCACTGACGTGGTACATTAAGCATTCTAATGACCATCCAAACGTGAGTATCACAGATATCTAGGCTGTGCTGAACAGGGAATTTAGCAGGCCAAAGTTGGAGACAAAATCAATTATTGGGTTTAAGGAGATCACCATGCTTCTAGGTGAGACCCCATGGGATCTGGATTAGAGACTGAAGCATATGATTCGTGAAGCCAACATGACCTTGATAGTTGGACAACACCGTGCATGGTTTTTAGCTTCACTAACACCACATTTAAGGATGACGTTGTCACAGCAGAAGTTATCCACCTAGGCCGAAGCTTTGGAGATTGCAATGAGATTGCATGAGACACCAATACAAGATCCTGGTTTGGGAGTCCAACAAATCCACGTGCAACTGCAAAATTTGTGTTTGGAAATGCAGAGTTTGAAACAGGATAGGACAACTCGGCCAGAGGATCGTGAGGAGATATGGTGCATAAAATGCAAAGTCGAGGGGCATGACAAGGACCATTGTCCAGTGTTCAAGAATTACTTGGAGAGAGGAGGACCGATGCCATTAAGGCCAGAGGCAAAAGCAAGACCGAGCGGGGCTCTGCATTATGGTGCATGATTTTTCAGATAGGAAGAAAACATGCTACAGATAATTTTCACCTATTGCAGAAGTATACACAGACATCCAAGCAATTGTTCTGTAATTTCTGCAGGTCGGTAGGCCATGATGAGCGCACCTGCAAGAATTACGAGCTGATGATGGATCGAACTCCTACCTATAGAGTGCAGACCGAAACATGAGCCCTCGACCCAAATGCAGGAATGGCACGTGCTAGATTTCAGGGGCGCGGATAAGGTCAAGATGGAATGGGACTAGGAAGGGGTTGCGAACAACTAAATTGTTACAATTGCAAAGGGCCAGGGCACTATGCTCGCGATCGTATGAATCCAACAAGAACATCATGTTTATACTGTACTCTGTTTGATTATGAGGCAGAGGACTACCCAACACTAATAACGAGACTGTACGATAAAGGGGTACTCTAGCCTCCCCCGACTCAAAATTTGAAAATGATGAGGTCTGAGCCACGCGAAGAGGACCCGAATGTAAACATAGTGCTCAGAAGCGATATCACAACAAGAGATGACAAAGGTAAGCAACTTGAAGAAAGTGTGTGGGTTCGCAAGACTCCTACAAAGGAACCTAAATTTGATTTGGAGTGTGCCAACGAGACATTCATGGAAGCTAAGAAGGGCTTCATGGAGGCCTCCACTTCAGGTAGTAAGGATCCACTAGAACTAGGGATGTATCCTTCAATGATCACTATGTTTCTGGAGACATGCATGAAACTGTTGTGCGACAGCAAGGTTGTATAAGGACTACAGGAACTTATCACTAGGTGCGCGGGGTCAGGAGTAATGTGCGTAGTCCGAAAACTTGGAAAGCATGCATTGCGAACAGGAAGGGAAATGAGATTGACTGTGCAAATCAAAGAATATGAAATGGATCAAGTAATTTTGGATCTCAGATCAAATGTGAATGTACTGCCAAAAAAAACATGGGAACGCATGGGCAGGCCCATGTTGCAATCATCCTCTATTCAATCATGGATGGCGAACCAGCAGAAGATCCTACCAATGGGAAGATTGCACGGGATAATAGTAGACATCGAAGGTGCAAGCGTGCTTGCAGATTTCGCGGTGATAGAGATTTTCGATGACAACATTCCCTATCCCATGCTACTAGGAATGGACTGGGTCACTGATATGAATGGAGTAATAAATCTAAAGAAGCGCAAGATGATTTTTGCGAAAACGTCACTACGCGTAGTGGTGCCTTTAGACCCTGCAGAAGGAGCATGCTACACAGAGCCAGTCCACGACAACGAGAGCGACGATGAAATAGAATGTATGTACAAAATAACCGCTCGAGAACAGGATTGGGTGAATCCTACAGCGAATGGCCAGATTTTCGTAAGAGCGTGAAAGCTCCTACACATCAGATTTAGATGAGGAAACAAAACGATGACAGAACCGTTTACACGAGGTAACCACGCTCAATTGCAACATGATGGTTAAATAACTACGCTGCATGACAACAGAGGTAAGGGATCTGCCTATGTATGATGGGTTGATAACGGTGGATAAATTCCTGAACAAATTTGAAAGCGCAATGCCAGAACAACAACAGTTCGATGCTCTAAAATGAGCACTGCATGCGACGTCTGTAAGGTGGTGGGGTACGCATCAAAGAAGTATTGAGAGCTGGCACGAATCTAGAAGGGGGATGCTTATACGATTTGGAAATTCTTAGCTATGGATGACAGCCAGTTATGAGGGGAAAAATAGCTTGTGCGCCCACCTTTCCAGATGGGTACAGGCACATGGTACGCAACCCACATGAATGCACACCACTATCACGATAGGAAACAGGAACAACAAGCAGAAGCAGGCAAGACAAGTGTGCGAACAATGAAGCATGGTAAAACCTAGCGTGCCAAATATCATACATGGGGAAGCCTTTGACAAGGTGTGCAAAGTGCTCAACAGGATCCACCATGTGAGATGCACTGACTGGGACTTGTGAGTACCAGCGGTTGTATGGGCTTATAGGACCATGTGCAAAACTATGTCTGCACAAGCGCTTCCGAAGTTGAAGTATGAAGTAGCAGCTCTAGTCCTTGTGGAGCATGTGAAGACGAGTCTGCACATAACATCACCTATTGATAGGATTGTTTGCGCAGACCAGAACAAAGAAATCACATAGTTACGCAAAACAAAACATATAAGTCTTGAGGAAGAAATCCAATGGGGAAAATTTAGACTTCGCAAACTTCAAAAAGACCGAGTACGACTAAGGGAGAAAAGCACTTTAATGAACGCAAAGGTCAAGAAGTTTGAAAGTGAAATAAAGGGAGCATTTCTTGTCGAAAAACTGAGGATGGCAAGGCAAGGTGCATACAATCATACTGACGAATTGGAAAACTATCCTTGTGAATTGGTTAGTCTACTGCCATGGCTGAGACTGCATATCGCCAAACCTAGTGACCATAGCGCAGTGAAAATAATAGAGTGCACGATGCTAATCACTACAATGGAAGATGGGGATTCCCTGCGAACCATGGTGAAGGACGAAATGAAGCCCCACACGGGTGGTGTGCCCACCTGACTAGCCGTAGGAAGGACAGTCTTAGTGCTCCAGGCAGTTGAAAGGGAGTGTGGGACTATAAAATATTCTGCCTTGGGGCTGCGTGATATGAGAAATATGCGCAGGAGTAGGACGTCACAAGGTTCGCGACCATGCATGGAGGGTTGCGTTGCCATGCATGTTGGCTGGAAAGTGACCATTGGTGTCACTATTCATGACGGGATTTCTGATTTGAGGCCAAATGGAGTGGGCGGTGGGCATTTAAGACGCGAGTTATGGGAAAGATTTAGGAAAATATGCCGCCAAGAAAGCATTAATGGCCTGAAATTGGGGGGAACGGTCAAATTTGAATTCAAAAGGTGTTATAAAACTCAAAGGGCTAGCCAGCAGACAACACTTGGTCATTTGAGCATTGAGCGGTAGAGCAGAGAACTAAGTATTGAGAGCCGAGTGATAATAGAGCCCATGAGTTCATGACAAACAACATACAGTGTAGAGATGATGGCGGCCACTAAGAAAGGGTTGGGAATTGAAGAAGGAACCATTGACGAGGCTGCGCAAACTTCCATGGTATAGGATGTTCTCGAGGATGCTGGGATGGTCACAGAAATCCCCACATCACCGCGGATGCCATGACCGAAGAAGAATAAACAGACAATGGGTCCAATATGCATGTCCCGGAGGAATCCGTGGCACAACAAGTTATCAATGGAAGAAAAAGGGAAGGCAGTCACGATTGAAACTGATGAGGAGGAAGAACATTTGTTGGCCCTGATTGCTACCACAGAAGAAGAAGAAGATGTGGATGAAGACATCCAACCGTTGCACTCTGCAACGAAACTGCCCACGTATGTCCCTCCATGGAAAGGAAAAGCCAAAGTACTGAAAGATCTGGATGCAACAAAGAGTTCACTCCAGACCCTGCTCCTCCCTGATGGCATTGTATTTGAGGGCTCGCACCTAGCCTGTGTGCCCACCATGAAATTTCAAGACTAGGACCTCACGGACAGCGAGAAGTTCCCGCACCTAGAGACCAGGAATTTAATGAAGAGAACACCAGGGTGTGGTGATAGCGTTAGAGCCGTGAAAATGGTTGCAAGGTGTGGAAAACACTAGGTTGCTGCATTTGTTATGGATACCACATTTCCACCACGCACGCATCACCATTTTCATCATCAGGCAGCTGCTCTGCCTGGTGCATGATGGGTATCTATGGTTGGAGGAGCCTATTTCCATCACGACAAACCTCATCCACCGAATTTCTCGACTTCCCTATAAGGGAAAGGACCCCACGATGATAGCCAGAGAATGTAGCGATTTGGCTCTCACAGAGGCCGTGAAGGCAAAGTATAAGCTTGAGAGAAAGAAGATGGGCTATGCCATCTCCAGCATCAAGGATAAGGGGGTGTGCATAGCCACCCAACTCCTGGCCAGTAAAGTGATGAGAAAATGTCACGCTAATGAGGTACCAGCGCTGGTGGTCACGTTGGCCGAACAATGTGTGGAGGGGCTCTAGTTCAACTGGGCTGAGTTCCTCTGCAAGGAGTTTTTTTTATATTGTCACGAGGCCCAGGAGTAGGGTAAGACCTTCCACTACGCATGGTTTCTCTTATCCATATTACTGATAGCAGAAGAACTGCTAGAGGAGAGTCAGTTCCTGAACATTAACCGAGACTTACCAGAGGCCACGAAGTACGCTTTGCTCTGGGCCACCAACGATGCGAAACGGATTTGCGATACAAAAATTTTGTAGGTGCTCATGGAGGCCAGCATCTGAATGTGAATCAACAGGAGGCCATGCCTGTCACCTACGGTGCACAATAGTCTGCAGATTTTTGCAGACTTCAAGGCAGATATGCACAACATATACATCAGGGCGCGAAAGGACTTGGCACAGCAGTGGACAAAGCTACCATTTATAGCCACTAACGACGTGATCTTTATTGTATTGGAGATATGGCCTCTTGAGTGGCACGCCCAAGATTTGGCAGAACTGGAGAAGGTGGCAGCATAGAAAAGGAAGGATGATGCCAAGCTACGCATCACCCAACTAGCTGCGAGAAGGCGGAATGAAAAAGTGGCAGCTGAGGTAAGAGCAATCCGCGAAGTAGAACAGGAAGCCGCGGAGTAGAAGAAGGCTGCAGAAGCAATAGCAGCAGTGCAGACAACAGAGGCCGCAACAGTACAAGCAGAGGAGGGCAAAGTAACATCCTCAAGGCAGGAGGCACAGGACACATAAATAGTAGAAGGGAGCGCGGACCTAGGGACCGCGTCCACATAGCTCAAACGACCATGAAGTGCAGAGAGATTGGGCCCAAGGAAGAAGGTCAAGGCTTTGAAGATGGCCATTGACCCAATCACCTTAACCGAAGGTGATCTCCATGACATCGGCAAGACAGTTTGTGATGTCACCAGTGAAGTGCTCTAAGAGTTTATAATGGAGCACCAGAGTGTGTTGGGGGCCCTCAGGGTGCAGCTGCAGGAGTTACAAGTGTGGCCCCCTCAGGAAGGTATCCTGTCTGCCCATGTCGCAGTAGGTACTTCAACAGCAGAGCAGATGCTATGCACAAGGATGGCCAACACAATAATGTTGCCAGAGGGAGTGTTAGTATCATCAAATGCGATGGACTGAATGATGGTTAGCATGATGAAAGGCCTTGGCATTAATCTAGCTTCCCTTCCCCAGGAAACGCTTTATCAGCTAAAGGATGGAATAACAGTAGAGCTGCACGCTAGGGATAACCATGTGATCCAAGTTTTTAGTGAATAGAAGATCAATATGGAGCAGCTCAGCTTGCAATGCGATGAGTTGGCGTCGCAAAACCAAAGGTTGGTATAAACGGTAGATGATGCTTACCGATGTGTCCCAGAGCTGGCTATTGAAATAGATCTACCGGTAGAAGAGCGGATTCACAGTTTGGCCAGTGGAATCCAAGACGCAAGAGAAGAGACAATAAGGGTGAAGCTAGAGCTAAATCTTCAGATCGCCGAGCTGCAATTGAAGGCGCAAAATTCCACTCCCCCAGAAATCAAAGAATAGCGTGCCAACGCTATTACAGTAGGGTTGGAAGAGATTGGAGGTTCATTGCGCGAATGTACCAACATGTTGGAATAGGCGCTTGAGGTCCTCATGATGTTGTAGGAGGACCCCAAAATCCAGTAGCTGGAGAGAGAGGCACGCGAACTCCAGCAATAGTACAACAACATCAAAGGGATTGCACCGATAGTAGTCCTTACTCAGTGGCTTGCAAGGACGTAGCAAGCCAAGGCATTAAAGGAGCAGGTGGACGTGGCGGGCCATAAGGAAGTGGTTCTCAAAGCTCGCGTCTAGCCATGGATTGACAAAGCCTTCATAATCACGACAGATATTAAAGGAAAGCTCGCACAGATTCAGGGAATGCATGCACAGATGCAGTGTAGCACGCCAGAAATAGAGGTCTCAGAAGAGAGAATGCAGCAGGTACAACAAGCAGCAACCCAGTGCACTGCAGACATCAAGACCATTTAGGATCAGTTGGAGGGACTCCATGCCAAGATCGCCACACCGACAGAGTGACTCAAGGCTGAGTCACGATGTTTGTGTTCGGGACGTGTTGGGCATGGAATCCCCCCCACAACATGGTTTTGGACTCAAAGCCCAAGTTTTGAGCAATATTGTTGTAAAAACTCCATGAGTTGCTGGTGCCGAGCGCGAATTGTATGTTAGAGTCATAGGGTTTTCCGCCCTAATTTTTGAATATAGTGTCGGACTACCCATGGTCTGCAGAACAGGGTATTGTATAAATACAGCGAGGCTCTAAGTTGTAAAGAAAATAAGAAATAGAATCGATGGAATCTGATAGATAGAATAAGATAGTGAGCATAGAGCAAGAGTCTAAGTATCTTGGGTCGTAGTAGTAGGAAGAGGCTCTGTATCTAAGTGCGCAGAGGCCTAGTAGAGTCCGCAGTTGAGTGCGCAGAACCATACAGCTGAGTGCGCAGGGCGGAGTCAAGTCTATAACCAAGGAGGAAGAATAATAAATAGAAGTATTATCTGAATTCCGTGTATTTGTTCTTGTGTTATTACCTGTTCGATATCAATTGCAATTATACTGTTTATTGACTGTGCACTTTTGTATGAATGGTGAATATTGTTAAATATAAATGAAAGCATACAGATAAGCTAAGTTAATCAACTAATATTAGGTTACTAGTAAGGATTTGGGTAATAGCACTATTCTGCCCCCAAGTAGGGCTAATCGAAGGCAGCATCCCAGGCTGCAAGGTACTGATAAGTGCACGTAGTGACGAATGTGCAAGTTCAAACCGCAGACCACTTGGAACCCATCAGACATACCCAGGGTGTGGAAACTTGGTCTAGCACCCTCCCATACTACTTCGAGTGAGACCGCAATCTGCTCTCCATGGACTGTTGTTGAAAGGGCTAGTAGTACTGGGATTTGTTTGGCTAAATCATCTCCGAACTTGGGTCAGGCCCCAACAAGCCAACAAGAATACATCCATGAGAAGCAAGTTGCAGAACACTTCGCTAGGAAGCACAAACATCCGTTCCACCTCGGACACCTCGGTGAGTCTACCACCTGTGGATTACAACATAGTCGATCACATGAAGAAAACTCGAGCAAACATCAATTTTTTCGAGTTAGTCAAAGTCTAGAGTCAAAAAGATATCTTGTTGCACGCATTGGGACAAACAACAATAGACCAAGCAGTCTCCACCAACAAGGGAGCAAGCACACCTCCCGGATCACTATCTACTATGCTCAATACACTCCGAATGGAAGAAGAAAACTCAGGTTACCCCCATTCCTTCTTTCAATCGAAGTTTGCAACTATAATGTTCACAACTGCCTGGTTGATTCTGGCATGGCAGCCAACATCATGCTTCTCTCCATTACTAAGAAGATCAATGCACGATGGAGCAAAATATCTGTGAGAATCATCCAACATGAGAGAACATCAGTACCAGCCATTGGTGAACTTTGAGATGTGATCATCTGGTTATCTCACAACAATCAAGTTCACCAATGTTATGCTCTTAACCTGCAAATCAATACCCAAGCGAAGAAAAGATACCGAGAACACAAAATATGCGAAGAAAATATACCCAGAACACAGAATAGCAATGATTTTATTATTCAGAGAGAAATGTTCACAGGCCTCTTCGAGGGGGCAACCTCCAATAGAGCAGAGCTCAATTACAAAACAAGACACAATGCTCCTCGCAGGGAGTCTCTATCCTTTATATATGACTCATACATGCAATACCATGAGCCAATATCGTGGGTTTTATTAATACCATCTATCTAATACTACTGCCTATTTACCATCTATCTAATACTTCCGCCCATTTGCAACTAACTGTGGTCCCGTCATTAATTGTGGGTTAACCACTTACAAATATTAATATGGGCTTTATTGACTCTTGACTATGACGTGATCCCAAGACATAAATAAGGGGGTTAGGGTGGGACCCTAACATGCCCTCCCCCTTAAGACTAGCCTTGTCCTCAAGGCTGAAGCTGCGGAAACTGCTGAAGAATAGTGGCTGGTTCCCAAGTTGCATCTTCTGGAGAGGTGTCTTTCCATTTGACGAGGACCTCCTTAATCATGCGACCGCGCAGGTGCTTGGCTCGTGTGTCTAGAACCTGTTCAGGTTGAAGCCAGATTGACCCTTCTTCGTCCAATTCAGGTAGACTGGTTTGAACTCGGCAATTGTTCCCAATCACTTTCTTGAGGCACGATACATGGAAAACTGGGTGGATTTTTGCTGTAGGTGGCAAAGACAACTTGTAAGCCACTTCTCCAATGCGCTGAAGTACTTGGTATGGTCCATAGAATTTTTGGGAGAGCTTTTGACAACCCTTGTCTTTGAGTGATGTTTGCTTATAAGGTTGCAGCCTCAAAAAGACCTGATCCCCTTCTTGAAATTGGCGCTCTGAGCGATGTTGGTCAGCCTGTTGCTTCATACGGTTCTGAGCTTGATGAAGATTCTCGCGCAGATGGGCAAGCATGGTTGCGCGGTGTTGTAGGAGTTGATCCACTGCTTGTACTTTGGAGCACCCCGTGAGATAAGAAGTAGGGGAAGGCGGAAGTTGTCCATAGACTGCTTCATAGGGAGTCATTTTGGTGGTGGCATGATAGTTGGTGTTATACCACCACTCCGCCAGAGGTAACCACTGTACCCAAAGGTGTTGATTTTCTGAAGTGAAACACCTAAGGTAGGTTTCTAGACATTTGTTGACGGCTTCGGTTTGACCATCTGTTTGCGGATGATATGAAGTACTGAGTTTGAGTTGAGTGCCTTGTATTCTGAAGAGCTCCTGCCAAAAATTACTGGTGAAGATTGGGTCACGGTCGGATACAATAGAAGTGGGCATGCCATGCAATTTGAAGATCTGATCCATGAAAGTTTGAGCAACCAAGGTTGGTGTAAATGGGTGGGGTAGGGCACAGAAATGAGCATACTTCGATAGTCGGTCCACAACCACCATGATGACTGACTTGTTCCCAGACTTTGGAAGACCTGTAATGAAATCCGTGGAAACCTCTGTCCAAATTGACGCTGGAATGGGCAATGGTTGTAATGTGCCTGGTGTGTTGACGGTTTCCCCTTTGTGGCGTTGACAAACGTCACATTCTGCTACAAAAGTAAGGATGTCCTGTTTCATGCCGGTCCAAAAAAATGATCTTCTGGTGCGAGCATACGTCTTCTGAAAGCCCGAATGTCTTGCAATGGGAGATGAGTGCAATTCTGCCAAAATGCGACTTTTGAGGGTGGATGTTGGTGATATTACGACTCTGTCCTTGTAGCGAAGAATATCATTCTGCCACGAGTAGCCCTTGCTGGAATTAGGATCTACCTGCAATTGAGAAATGAGTTGGGAGAGCCCTGGATGTGAAAACCATTCCCTAGGAGCCTCTTCAATCCAGTCTGGAATGGGGAGGGAAATTGCGAGCAGAGTACTTTCCTCCTCAAATTGGCGCGACAATGCATCTGCTACCCTGTTGTCTTTCCCTTTCTTGTAGATGATCTCATAATCATATCCCAGCATTTTGGCTAACCATTTATTTTGTTGAGGGGAAGATAGGCATTGCTCCAAAAAATATTTAAGACTGTGATGATCTGTGCGGATTTGGAAACGTCGTCGCAACAAGTAAGGTCTCCAGGTCTCTACTGCATGTAAGATGGCCATCATTTCCTTCTCGTAGGTAGATTGGCCCAGATTCTTCCCACTTAGTTGTTGGCTGGTGAAGGCCAGTGGTCGCCCTTCCTGCATTAAGACCGCTCCAATACCTGTTCCCGAAGCATCACATTCAATGACAAATGATTTGGTGAAGTCCGGTAGTGCTAAGACAGGAGTGGAACACATGGCGGTTTTTAGAGCGGTAAATGCCTGTTGTGCTTCCTCATTCCAGAAGAAGGAATTTTTCTTTAGGAGTTGCGTTAGGGGCTTCGCTGTGCAGCCATAGTTGCGGAAAAATTTACGATAATAGCCTGTGAGACCCAAAAATCCTCTCAAGCTTTTCAAGGTCTTAGGTTGAGGCCATTCTTGCATGGCCTGGATCTTTTTGGGGTCCACCTTGACACCTTCGCGCCCCACAATGTGGCCCAAATACTCAACTTCTTCCATGCCAAACGAACACTTGGACATCTTGACAAATAATTTATGTGTTCGGAGCAGTTGCAAGAGTAGATCTACATGCTGAAGATGTGCCGCCCAAGTGCCACTATAGATGAGGATGTCATCGAAGAAGACAAGGACAAATTTTCTGAGATATGGTTTGAGGAGGTGATTCATAAGGCTCTGAAAAGTAGAGGGGGCATTACAGAGACCAAATGGCATGATGAGGAACTCATAATGGCCTTCATGAGTTCTGAAAGCGGTCTTGGGAATGTCGACTTCCTTCATGCGAATTTGGTGATAGCCTGAGCGAAGATCCAACTTAGTGAAGAATTGAGCCCCATTGAGTTCGTCCAGTAAATCGTCAACCACTGGGATGGGAAATTTATCTTTGACTGTTAACGTATTGAGGGCCCTGAAGTCGGGACACATCCGCCACTCCCCATCTTTCTTGAGGACCATGACCACTGGGGATGAATAAGGACTAATGTTGGGACGAATGACACCTGCTTCCAACAATTCCTTGATGATTTTTTCTATTTCATTCTTTTGGGTGAACGGATATCTGTATGGCCGCACATTTGGGGGTTGGGCCCCTGGAACCAATGTGATGCTATGATCATGTTCCCCTCATGAGGGTGGAAGCTCATGAGGCTTGTCAAAGACCGTCCGATGTTTATTTAAAATCTGTTGCATCTCAGGATGAACTGGCGGAGACATGGTGTCTACTACTTGGATGGCATTAAATTGAGCTACCACTCCATGATGGCCCTTTTTTAACAATTTTTCCATCCTATGTGAGCTGATGATAGAGGGGGCTCCCGCCTGTAGTCCACGAAGGGTATGTGTGGAGTTGTTTTGCTTAAAACTCATATATAACTCCTGGAAATCCATTGTGATTGGCCCAAGACTGCGGAGCCATTCCGCGCCGAGGACAATGTCGCAACCCCCCATGTGTATTGCAAACATGTGGGTTTTCAATTGATAATCCCCCATTTGAATTTTGACATTTTCACAGCGACCTTCACATTTCATTATGCCCCCATCTGCAATATGGACTTGGAAGTTAGAAACTTCCCGGACAAAACAATGTGCTGCTTCAGCGATCTTTTGGTGGATGAAATTATGGGTACTTCCACTATCAATCAAGACTATTACTGGGCGATGTTTAAGAAAACCCCTGATTTTGAGAGTTTGAGGGGAAGAAATTCCTGCCAATGCATTCAGCGAAATAATTGGTTCATCAGATACAATCTCATGTGGGTTATCTTCTTCGATCGTCTCTGGTTCCTCAAGTGGTGGATCTTCCTCTGTGGAGCTGTAGTCAGTGGCATCTATTTGAAAAAACTTGTGCTCTTTGCATTTATGACCCGGGGAATATTTTTCATCACAGTAGTAACATAGTCCTTGCTTCCTTCTTTCGGCCATTTCCGCAGGTGACACCTTTTGAATCTTAAGTGTCTGGGTCATATTGGGAGCCTGTGAGGGACGACCTTTAGTGGGGAAGTTGGGGCGGCTGGACTGGGCTGTTAATGCACGTTCCACCTTACGGGCTACCTGGCAAGCCTCTGTCCATGTGGGAGGGTGGTGGAGTAGAACCTGAGCTTTGATGGCTTCTTTAAGACCGCTGATAAAGCATTCCATGTAGAACTCATCTGTGAGACCCTTAGTGTGGAAGGCTAAGGCTTCAAAAGTAGTAATATATTCCTCCACTGTACCCGTCTGTCAGAGCTTAGTGAGACGCCCCAAAAAAGAGTCTTCCTGTTCAAAGCGGCTGCGAAGAGTTTTGGCAAATTGGGCCCAATTCTGAAAATGTCCATTGCAACGCTGATGCCATTCCTTCCATTGCCATCGTTCATTGTCTAAGTACATGGTGCCAACCATAAGCTTAGTCCCCTCATCTGTGATATGATTCAATTGGAAATACTGCTCCATTTGTGCTAGCCATGCGGACGTGTGAGAACCGTCAAATTTCTGCATATCCAACTTGGGAGGTCGCTGACTGGGTGGTGGATGGGAGTGCCAAACGTGAGGAGAGTGGCTAGACTCACCCTCATGGTATTCATGGCCATTATACGCCTCCTCGTGGGCTGGCTTCTTGCCCTTTGAGAATGCCTCCTGTAACTGGTTACTCATTCCTTTAAGCTCAAGTTCTATGTGGTTACTCATTCCTTGAAGGTCAAGTGTGATCTTGTTCACCGCAGTTTGGAGGGAGTTGACATAGTTTTCAATTTGGTCGATCCTTTCATTGGCCATCGCTTGAGCGCGAGTTTCTACCATACACCAACCTGATGAAAAATTGGGACCGCCTAAAATTTTTTGCTAAGAAATTGAATGGTACCACCTTGCTCAGCTCGTCGTCCTGATACTGATGGGCTAGGTCACCAATAAGCGCCCCGGAAGATCTCAGACTTTTTTTTTTTTTTTTTTTTGGAAAACTCCTAATGGAGTTTTACTCCTTCCTGATCAATACTGCAGTCGCCAAATCCTCAAACTGTCAATGCCGCCAAAAGTCCTGCGAAAATCATATCCAGGTACAGGAACCCTTCGCAACTACTCCGATCTGGTGGATCTGAGGTATCTGAATGGTGGAACAACTGCTACTGCTGATCTGGAATATCCGATCTTGTGGATCTGAGAGATCTGAATGGTGGAACAACTGCTGCTGCTGATCTGGAATATCCGATCTGGTGGATCTGAGAGATCTGAATGGTGGAACAACTGCTGCTGCTGATCTGGAATATCCGATCTGGTGGATCTGAGAGATCTGAATGGTGGAACAACTGCTGCTGCTGATCTGGAATAGATGATGTGTGATCCCCCGATAGAAAGGGAACTATAGTCTTGGGGAGTGTCAGGTGCTACAGATCGCAATATACATAAGGGTCTGACAGTAGTACTCGGCCCAATGTTTCAGGGCTCTAACTAAGGAGGATCGACCATACCCTTAGCCGTACCACCTGACTACCCTATCGTACGGGTGAGTAATCTCTCCAAGTGCTGTTCTCGGTGTACTGTAGCAACAAGACGGCCGAAGGTTTATCTATGGCGAGGTTTCAAGGGAGCTAGGGGGCTTCCTATATACCCAGAGGGTACGTGGAAGACAGTCCGTGCGCGGTTCCGTCTAATGCGCTACTACTCGAAGGGGTACCCACAGGGGTTACAAGGGAGTCCAACAGACGTGACACCTCTTGTATTTCCTGCGTGCATTCCTCCCCAAATCCGCAGGTTTATGCGCTTAACGACAAATCCCGTGGTTTAAAGACGCTGGAACACGTCTCTAGCCAAAAAAAAATTTTGCTAAAATTTGGAGATCCCACCGAGCCCTGGAAAGTGCTCTGATACCACTTGTTATGCTCTTAACCTGCAAATCAATACCCAAGCGAAGAAAAGATACCGAGAACACAAAATATGCGAAGAAAATATACCCAGAACATAGAATAGCAATGATTTTATTATTCAGAGAGAAATGTTCACAGGCCTCTTCGAGGGGGCAACCTCCAATAGAGCAAAGCTCGATTACAAAACAAGACACAATGCTCCTCGCAGGGAGTCTCTATCCTTTATATATGACTCATACATGCAATACCACGAGCCAATATCGTGGGTTTTATTAATACCATCTATCTAATACTACCGCCTATTTACCATCTATCTAATACTTCCGCCCATTTGCAACTAACTGTGGTCCCGTCATTGATTACGGGTTAACCACTTACAAATATTAATATGGGCTTTATTGACTCTTGACTATGACGTGATCCCAAGACATAAATAAGGGGGTTAGGGTGGGACCCTAACAACCAATGCATCAACATAGTTGTTGTGGACATATCAAAAGCATATGGCCTACTACTTAGCAGACACTGGTCCAGCAAGCTAGATGGATATTTTGTTATGGACTGGTCTCACATGTGGCTTCCGTACAAGGGAAGATGCAACCAAATCTGAGTGTTATCCAAGAGTTATATGAAACATAATGTCACTCCCCTTAACAGAGAGAACGAACCGTTGGCCTTCGCAGAACTCATGTTTAGCAACTGCCTCCTAGAAAAGAAATTGGAGTTTTATCTTGCATGGCCAGCTTCAACCTCATCAGACACGCAGTTGGGACTCCTTCCTCACCCAACTAATGATAATGAAAATTGTATAGTTTGTTTTTCCAATAGTAGCAGTAGTAGCAAAAATGGTAGTAGCAGCACTACTAGCACGCGAAACGGTCCATGTATAGACAAGTTGTGGTCTATGAGACTTGACAAGTCAGGAACACATGATGGCCCAAAGACCAAGTGTACCTTAGTCATACAAAAGAATGGAAAATGCATGATTTTGATCTTTCTGAAGTTCGAAGGCACAAACAACGATGCTGAGTATGGAGCACACATGCTGAGCACACAAAGGACCAAAACTACGAGGGAACAAAGAAACCTGGCAAACCACCACGATTCGAAGATGACTAATCTCGGTACAAGGTACACACTACAACAGCGAAAAATTGTTGACTGCCTGATCAAACAGTATCGAGATGAGGATGCACGAGTAGATGATGACCTGAGTACACACTACACGTGAGCAATCTAACATGAGATTCCAGGTAAATGAGGAGACAAGCCATTGCAACAAAGAATAGGTAACACATGCATGTTGTTTGTACTCTTTTCACTGAAAAGATTGACTATCATTTTAAGTGTTTGGATTACTTGCAAATTTCATCGTCATACTTGGTTTTCTAATTTAAATCATGCACGTAAGAAATCTGGGAAAATCTGCTTACGCATTGACTTTAGACACTTGAACCCTTCTCGGAATAAAAACAACTACCATGTGCCATAATCTAAGCCCATTTTTCACATAGTACCTGAAGCAGTGGTGTTGTCTTCACTTGAAGGTCTTCTAGAATGCCACCAGGTTCTGGTAGAAGAGCCTGGTGGACTTGCACTGGTCTACGAGAAGCTTGGCCCACACACATATCATTTGCAATCACTGTGCAGGAGGATTGACAACCCTCCTGCCAATGGCCAAGATCTCAAACATTATTTTCAATAGGTCACATCCAGCCAAATGCACAGCACCAGAGAAGGCCGCACCAACTGGACCATGAACCGCAGATCTCGACACCAACCCACATTGGCAAATGCACAAAACACCTCCAAGAAAAACAATGATGGAAGCAAAAGGAAGCCCCAGAGACCTATACAAGAGAAGGAAAGGCACAAACCAGGGGTGGAGGTGGCTAGGGCAGCCACCTCACCCCCACTCTCTTAAAAGCTTCCCCCAAATCGCAGGGTGATAGAAGAACCAACTACTATGTCATCGAGCAGCAACGACAACTTACGAGAATCCATTAGAGACCAGGTCATGAAGCATAGGAGAGGCACGAACCAGGTGCAGAGGCGGCTAGGGTTCAGCCTCCTCGCTCCCGCTCCCTCAACTCTCCCTTCATCAACTAATGTAGTTAGGATAGTTACTATTGGTAACTATCACTTAATATAAGGGGCTATCAAATAACTATTATTAATTAATTTAAAACATTATTAAGAAATACAAACTAACTCATCATTATTATTTAAAAAAAACTACACCACTTAAAAATAATTTTAAAAAACATGCTAATTGTAAATTAGAATTAGCTTATCAAAATTATATGATACTCAAATTTTTAATTTGAAACATAAAACCATATAAAACTTTAAAATAATAAAATAATCCTTAAAAAAAATTAAGCACACATCAAACTAGAAGTTTTTACATGGAAATGAAATCACCATTCAATTAAAAACACTGTAATAATGCCACCTCTGAACTTCAAAGTTTTTAGTTGGAAATAATTATCTTTTACAAAAATTTTAATATAAAATCGAAAACATAGAAATAACCGGTGTTTAGATAATTGAAAACATAACTGGAAGCTTTTTAAAATAAAAAAATGTCAATCGAAAAATTCTTCACATTACATATATAAATAGAAACTTCTAAACATACATTACTTCTAGCCATCCTAATATGAGTATCCGAAGCTAAAGGGAATAGGTCAACGAGATCATTGGATGGTCCAGTGATAATGATAATGTTTTTTTTTTCCCGTAGAAAAAAGTCGTAATTTTATTCATATTGATAAAATTACATTTTGTAGATGCTTGAAGCATATGCAGATGGTTGTTCCTATAATGATAGGCAACAAACAGAAAGAAAAACACAAAATAGCAGATGGTTGTTCCTCTAATGATAGGAAAGCAACAGAAATAACAATATAGAAAAAAAATAAGTTCCAGCAAGCCTAAACTTTTCTGCCCTTCTTCTTCTCCACCCATCTCCAACCGCCAGTGTCAGGAGTGGGTGTAGTAATAGCTAGCTGATTTTCAATTGGGATCAATGGAAGTTCTTTGTCGGATTCTGAGCCCTCTGATCCATGAGTTTGTTTGATGCCACTTACTTCCATTTGTGGCTCTTGTTGCAGATATGAAATGTGTGGCCCCAAGTGAGTAATTGCGGCGTTCTCTTCTTGTTTGTATTTCTGTCTCATTTGAGTATCAGGTTCTGTTTGATTCTCTGTAGGATTCACGTTTATGTCTTCTTCCTCCAAAGGGTCTGTATGCTGCCACCCTCTGGGCTTTTTTTGTTGTTTCTTGGTTCTCCTGGGGTCCTTTCGAGTAAATGGGCAGTCATATTGTAGGTGCCTTGTTTGCATGCAGCCCCTGCACTGGAACGTTGTGTTCTCATAGTCGAGCGGTTGTATCCATTGAGAATTATTGAAGTTCAGAGTGATATGATCAGGTAGCCCCTGACTCAGATCCACTTCTACACATATTCTGGCAAATGTAAATATTCCCCTGATAGCTCTGTCTTCGTCCATTTTTAGGAATTTCCCCAGAGAGTTCCCAATGGCAATTAGTACTTTGTGATGCCAAAAATGTAGAGGGAGACCATGTAGCCTTACCCATACTGGCATAGTTGAGACTTTCATAGTATTGGCGTCGAAATCAGAATACCAGGGGATAATGAAGAGGCCAGCACTACCCCAGAACCAAGGCCCCTGATTGATAATGTTGTCTCGTTCTTGTTCTGTGTTAAATCTAACTATGAAAAATCCTTTAGGGCATAGGTAAATTTCACAGTTAGCTGTCCATGTTGAAAATATCCATTGGTGCAGGGCATCTGATTTTGGCTAGAAACCATTAAATCTACAAATAACTGCATTTTTGGATAGATCTGTGTGTAGACTAGTTACCTTTGGCTCATATACTAGTAGCGTTAGTGATTCTGGCTTTTGTTCAACAATGTAAGGTCCCGGTAGCTCTGGTGGTGGTGCTGCTTTATTTCTCATTTTTTCCTTTCCTTTCATTGCATCCTGAAAGGAACCTGTATTTTTAGAGCTAGTACCAGTGCTTCTGCCATGCAATCGGAGATTAAGAATAATGGTTGAATCATTGGCAATGCCGTAGTGCTGGAGTGTTTGGTTGTCCTGCATACTGTATCCAGAATATATAAGGTTTTGATATTGAGCTGGGGTTCCAAGGAGACCCTGGATCTTCTTTTTTAATGCATGGATGCTCATCCCCTTACTGAGCCGCATGCAAGAGTGTTTGCCCCCAATCGATTTGATGAAAATCTGGATCAGATCTGCGCCCATTTGGAATATGCCATGATTCAATGGTTTGTAAGCCAGATTTGGCGAAAAGATGGCAGATCTAGGGTTCATATATCTTCCCACTGTGGAAGAGAAATGTCTGCCTCCAACCAGCAATTTTCCAGGTGCTGCCTTAGCAGATCCGATGTGTAATCCGGCAGATCCAAAGCATTCAATAGTGATGTCGTGCGATCCGTTTGATCCAGACCCAGTAACACACCGTTGCCCCTTCTGTTGCCCAACCGCCCTGAAGATCTGAAGAATCGGGTCTTGACAGTTTTCCTCAACTATCTTTCGGTACTCGCAGACGACCAAAATGGTATGTCTGGTGTCCGTGGGGAGGCCCCAGATCTAGCCATCCACTTGGTAGTTCTCATCTTCCCATATGCCCATGTGGTCATATTTTGGACCTACTGCGACATCCCTGCTCTTGGCACTTTGCATCCATCCTGCCAAACAGTGGTAGGGGTTTTCATTCTTGCCATGGATCTTGCTTAGGGGGATCGACGTGTAGATTGCCGCTGCCCTGTCCATGAGGTCAATCATGAGAGCAAAGGCAGATTCCGCAACAAAGAAAACCTTCCATGTGCCGCATTGCTGATAAATTCCATAGAAAGTCTGTGCATGCTCGTTTTGGAAACGTGGAGCCTTAGCTTCCAGCGGATTCTGGGGTGATCTAACCCCTGCGTATGCGGCCGCGTTGAAAACCCTAGCGAGAGGTGCCATTGCAGATCCGAGCTCCTCAGGATTGTGGAAGATGTTCTTGATAGTGATAATGTTGATGAAGGATGCTTGAATTAATTTCAACAACAAATCTCATTCACCGTTATTCTCTCGATATTCGATCTTGAAATGATTCAATACCGTTTTGTTCTCTAATTCCTGGCTATCAAAAATTCTCATGAATTCTCCAAATTTATATTCTTTGTACATAGCCGAATGTTGTTCATCAACCAGGGGTGTTGCAGAGGCAATGAAGGATCCTATCAAGGGCTATAAAAAGTCAGAATTGATATATGTGAAGTAGATGCATTCGTTAAATAGAGTTTATGGGACAAATTTCTATATCATCTGCTTTTTTATTCATATTTTTTCTTGTGAAGCTTAACAATAAGCGTCGTGTATCTAGCTTTCTTCTTGTGAAGCTTTACAATAAGTGCTTGGAGCTTCTAGACAAACCCCTCGCTGAATAAATTATCCCAACCTTACAATAAGCTCTTCTAGTTTCTCACAAATAAATTATCCCAAATGCTAGTTGCCAGAATATCTACATAACTGAAGGCTTCACATTCTAAAATGATATATTTTTATGTTTCCACTTTTCTAAAAGAACAAAAAATTCATACCTTTCTAGGAAAGCATTTGCATACCGTTAGAGTAAAGAATTTGCATCCATGGAAATGTACGCAAGACTGGCTTATATCGAGTGTGTAATAACATACAAATAAAATCATTACATATATCTCAAGTGTATTTATGAAAATAATCATAAAGCAAATAAATTTATTAGTAAATATTATATATTATTAAATTTATTTACTACAATTAAATTATTAAATGTTTTTAATATATTTTTAAGATCGTGGAGGCGGCGTAGTGGTAAAGTCGGCCTCGTCATGACGGACTGGTCTTGTGTTCAATCCCGAGCAAGGTCGTAGCTCGTCGTGCGAGTAGTTAGTCTAAACCGGGCCAAGCCCACTACCTTTTGCCCATGGGGCTTTGGATTGACGGTGATTGGGTGCCTTGTTAAGGCACTCCTTGCGATAGGTCACCGGTTCAAATCCCCCGTGGGTACTTAGGTTAGTCTTAACAAGCAAATATATATATATATATATATATATGTCAAATTTTTAAATATTATAAATTTAAATTGTGTAATTTGTAAAATTTTAATATTCTAATAATTTTTCAAAATATTAAATTCATATATATTAAAAACACATTTTAAATAAGTATAAATTATAATCATATTCAAAATTAAATTATTAAATTTTATTTAAAAACAAAAAAATAATTAACTTCTAACATTTTATTTCAATATTAGGTAAATAAAATTCATTGTAGGAATGTAGAAAAAGCATAATGATGTGATGTTTCAAAGCATGTATCATGTTACCAAGTGCACATACTATAAAATATTTCACATCACTAAATGCAGGGAGCATAAAATAAAATTAATTTAATATTGAATGGATGAATAATGAGGATAAAATAAAACTATTTAAATATTACCAAATATATGGGTATGAGAGATGAAATAAATTTCTTTATATTATAAAAATAAAACTTATGACAAAATTTTATGAATAGATAATTTGATGTTTGAGAGCAAAATTACCAATTGAATGTCTGAAAACATATTTAGCATTATCGTGTATATATGAAAAAGAAAGAATAATAAAATAATATTAATATTAATTAAAACTATTTACTGTAAAATTTTAATAAAAAATAATGAGAGGATTGAGAATATGTTTTTATATTTAAAATATATATATGAAACTTTTTAATGAAAAAGATAAAAATTAAAATGATAACTAAAATATTTAATTTTTTAAATTTAGTAATGTATATATTAATTTATATAATATTTATTAGTCTTAAGGTTATCTCAATTGGTGTTCTTGTCATTAAAGCACCATTATTAAGGGGTTTCCTTTTGAGAACAACTCCTCCAGCTATTACTGAGTATCGGTCTGCACCATTTGATGGAATGTTAAGCGATTGAATTTTTTTATGTTGTTGGATTAATAGTTAATAGTTAATAGAAAACTAATAGCTAAGGTGTGTAATGGGTTGAACGGTCTCTCGAACTCGATGGTAAGGTGATCAATCAAACATATCTAAAAGTGAACAACATAGCATCGTATTATTATGGATTGTGCACAAACATGCTCTATGGCTTCCAACATGGTTTTCAGATTATGCGTTGGAAAAATTGGTTAAATTGTATACTATAATTAACGAACTACACCTTGACGAAGCCTAGACCAAGCAAGAACAAAGGCTTTCTCCCCTCTCAGTTCTATAAAAGAGGGTTTCTCGTTTAGGGATTTCTCTATTTGTTCATCAGTGATTTTAGACTCGAGTTTTTTGTGCTAAGTTTTCCATTCAGGGTTTGGTCATTATATTAATTTTTGAATTTTAATTCTGCCGACAGACTAAGATTGCTTAGTTCTACTTTTGCTTGTAGTTGGCCAGGGTTTGGTGGTGAGAGACTACCCAAAATTGACAAAAACTTTCTTATAGTTCCCATTCATCAATAGATTTTGTTGGAATAAAAAATCTCACGATGTCTTCATGTTTTTCAGGTAAATCTCCCTTTCTTTTTTTCTTTTTTTTCTAAGTAATACTATTCTATTGATAAAAACAAAATTAAAATACAACGAAGCTCTGGCCTCTGCGGTGCTTAACAAAGTTATGTCACAAATTACACAAGAAGACAAAACTGGACTGCCCACCGAGGGGAAACCAGTCTTAGTGAACCCATTGTAAAATTCCCACATAGGGGTCTCAATTCTTAACCTAAAAAGGCCCACATAAGGGTCCTAAATCAAAACCAATCAAAACAAGCCACATGGTTTGAAAAACAATAAAGAAAAAACCCCATGAAACAATAAGAGAGTAGCGAATCGAAACCTGGCAACTTGACTAGCAGTTTGTTTGGAACCCCTAGGTATCGTCTGGTGGAGGCTCCTCCACAGTGCGACACGCATGCTCATACAAGTCATCATGTTATGCTGACGTGTCGCGAGGGATGCCACCGACTGCTTGCGAGTCGGCCGAACTACCCTCGACTGCATGCTTGCCTAACGTGTCACTCGGGATGCCACCAACTGCTTGCATGCCACCCGACCTGCCTTCGATTGCATGCTTGCCTCTAACCCTATCCTCTCCATGCAAAATGTTGTCATGACCAGCCTTGCTCATCTTCTCTGCCATCTACTGCTTGTTGTTGTTTCCTTTCTCTAGTTCACTGCCATCCATGTTTGTCTTATCTGCCTTCTGCTACTTGATGTTGTTCCCTTTCTCTGGTCCAGGTTCGTGGGTCTGAGCATCCTTCTCATCTTGCGGATTGATTTCTTCACTAAAGGTCACTGTGACAATGGCAATAATATCGAGACGATGTAACGTACTATGAAAGCGAAATTTGGTCGTGTGGTGAGAGGGGTGAAGGGGGGTAGGGAGGTTGGTCATTTGGGTAGCAGCATTCATTCTTCTGGCACCATGGGATTGTGCATGACCTCTACCATTGCGCGTGTCAGGGTGTCTGCCAGAGAAATGACCTAGGAATGAATAGTAGAAGGGGATGAGAAAGGAGTTGTTGGTTCATGGGTGGGCGTCGAGGGGAGGTGAAGCTTCTGCCGCAACTACCACCTCTTCTGCTACACATTCGATGGCGAGTACGCGGCATGGCTGGTTGATAGTTGTTAGTCTGGGCCAAAATGACTATGTTGTTATCAGTGATTGCAGTAGGGGAGGCAAAGTTTACTTTGGAACTGATGAGGCTATTTAGAAGAGATGCAGAGGAATTCCGAGCAAAATTCAGAGCACAGTGAGTGGTTTGGGAGAAATGGAAGCCATTCCCCAAATCAATACAACTGAGAATCCAATAACGCCTCCCTGTAATTGTGCGTGAGCTCAGCTCCGCAACATGAGGGGGGCAAGAGTAGTTTAGCAGGGATGGGATGAATGGATTATGGCTTGCGGAAGCCATGGCCTTATTCTTGTTGTGAATTCCTCGACTTGAGCACCAGAGTAATGGTGCCTGTAGGCTGACTGCGGCTTGCCATAAATTGGCATGGAAGGGGAAGCGGGTGGCCATGTGGCCTGACCACCTATTGTCCTTCTATCTAATCTACATTAACGTCAATTTAATCATGCACATCCAGGTGTTCCTCTTTGCTTTGTACCAGTTCATTATATTCCTGTAGCTGGGAAGCATTGGTGATTATGTTGAGCGAACCTGTATGTAGAGTCTGATCACTGTCCACCCTTAAATTTTCCAGGAGATCAACCACTTTGTTGCCTTCTCTTCTTATGTGTTTGAAAGTGACTGCTCTGTTAGTGGTGAGCCATTGTTCTATGAGCTCTAATCTTTCTGCTAATCTCCAACTACTGACCACTTTGTATGTCGGGGTCCCCTATAGGATCTGATTAGCCATATTAATAAGAATTTGAGAGTCACCTTCGATTACTAAGGGGAAGAAGCTGTGTCATTGAGCTAAATAAGCCCTTACCATAGCCCCTCTAGCTCTGCAGAATTGTTCGTATCCCATCCAATTGAGCCCAGGAAAATTAAAAGAGGTTTTGCCTTTGTGATCCGTGAATATTCCTCCATATCCTGCTTTTCCTGGGTTAAATTTGGAGGCCCCATCGAAGTTTAATTCTATCATATTATGTGGCGGAGGGATCCATTTGTTTGGAATATTGTGATGTAAGGAGGATTTACTATGTTTTGCCTGTACCTAGTTCATTCAAAGATTCCAATTTGTCCATATATTCTGCTTTCGTGGAAGGGAAGGAAAGTCCTCTTCATTCCAAGTTTAGAGAATTAAAGTTTCCTGAAGGTTGTTGCAAAAGTTGCTCCATAGACTTCTAATGGTGTACATTGATCTTTGAAAATGCGGCAGTTCCTTTATTTCCATATAGACCACACAAGAAGACCTGGGACATGATTTTCCACAAAGAGTTTAATAGTTTTCTCTTGTATGGATTGATTGCCCAGCTACGAATGGTGTTGGTAATATCCTCTTTAATTTTTCCTTCTTTTTGGTATCTAAAACTTGCTTTTCCCCAAAGTATATTTGCCAAATTGCAAGAGTTCATGAGGTGCTAGATGGTTTCTTCCTATTGTTTACATCCAGGGCATATGGAGGGCCCAAGGAAACTTTTTTTCCTTAGATTGTCCCGAGTATTTTTCCTTCACATAACAACAAAAGGAAAGTAGAAACTTTGGGCCAAATGTTGGGGGACCATACTTTGTCCCAGAGAGGATCCTTGACTGTGTGATTGCCAATTCTTAGTTTGTAGGCCTTTTGAGTGGTAAAATTTCCACGTGCATTATAGCCCCATCGTATTATGTCTTTCTTGTCAGAAAAATGAATTTTACTGTTGATAAGCTCTGTCTCCAAATTCTTATGAATAGACTTTGTTCCTTGCTTGATTATGTGAGCTGTGCTTATCCATTGTCTATATCCCTGATTGAGAGTAGGCATCTAGTTCTGGCTAACTTTATTCATCTGATGCTCTTCCCATTCTTGTGTTTGGTGAGGTCTGATCAGGTTGCTCAATTTGGGTCTCTTCTGCCAAGAGTCATCCCAAAAATGTGCATTGTTGTTGTCCCTTATTTCCCAGAAACTATGCTATTGGATTATAGCTTTGTGCTGACTCGCCACATTCCAAATTAAGGAACCTTTTGCCACCTCTGTGAGTAGAATTAACTCATATTTCGATCATTTTTTTGCATATTTGGCAGTCCAAAGGATGGACCAAGGTGTCTGCAAAGCAGAAATCCATTCCCACCATAATCTTGCTCCCATGACTACATTTTTGTGTTGAGGATCTTGGAGCCCAGTGCCCTTGGAAATTTTTGGAAGGCAAACCGTAGCCCGCTTGACCAGTGCCTATTTTCTATTTTGTCTCGATGATCCCCATAAAAAATTTCGTTGTAGATTTTTTATTTTCTTAAGCACCCATTTTGGTGCTGCCAAAACAGAGAATAGATAAAGAGGCATGGATTGTAGGACAACTTTGGCTAATACTAGCTGACTAGCCATATTAAGGGTTCTATAAGTCCAGGATGAAAGGCGAGCTTCCAATTTTTCTAGGAGCAATTTCCAGGAGGAGTGCTTTAATGCAGAGTCAGTCATGGGTGCACCCAGATATTTAGAAGGGAGAGAGGCAACTGAGAATCCAAAAATGCAGGCTATAGAATATTGAGTGATGGAAGGGGTATGAAAAAAAAAGATTTGGGATTTAACATTATTAATGTTGGCACCAGAGGCTTCAGAGAACTCATTCAGAATGGATTTTATTTTAAGGGCTTCTTGAACCGAGGGATGTCCAAACAACATGTTATCGTCCACAAATTGTTGGTAGCTAAAAGAAGGTGTATCGGGAAAGGAAATACCTCTGAGCTGCTATGATTGAAGAGCGTTTTTGATATTTCTACCTAGCCCTTCCGCCATTAAGACAAAAAGAAAGGGGGAAAGAGGATCTCCTTCTCGGATGCCTCTAGAGGGATGAAAGGGGGTGGAAAGTATGCCATTGACCAGAATGGAGAAAAGAGTAGAGGATATAAGACTCATAACCCATCTAACCCATGGAGGGGAGAAGCCAAGGCGATGAACATCTTTTGAATGAAAGTCCAACTTAACTTATCGAAAGCTATGAAAGGTCAATTTTAACGAGCATACCTGATTTTTTGAGCTGCTTCAGGGAGTGTATGATCTCATGGATGAGAATGATGCCATCTTTGATTTGCCTCCCTTCCACATATCCTGATTGTTTTGGCGAGATGAGCATAGGTAGCAACGACTTCAGGCGAGAGGTGATAACTTTAGATATGATTTTGTATATGAAATTACAGAGAGCAATAGGCCTGAATTTGTTCGGAGTTAGAGATTTCTCTTCTTTGGGGATAAGGGCAATAAAATTCGCTTTCAAAGAGGGAAGCATCCAACGTATAGTCCAGGATTCTTCAATTACCTGCCAGACCTCCTCTTTAATGAGATCCCAGAAGTTATGAAAGAAGTTTGAGGTAAATCCATCTGGACCAGGTGACTTTCCTTCCTTGAGTTGTCGCATAGCAGAATCGACTTCTTGTGGAGAGATCGAATGAAGGAGAAGTTGATTGTGTTCTTTTGTTATAATTCGCGGAATGTTCTATATAATCTTCTCTATAGCTAGTTGTCGGTCTACTTGTGGTTCTTGATGCACTCGTTTGAAATATGTAAGAAGCTCTTGTTCTATGTCCTCATGGTTTTCCAAGCATAATCCTTGCTGATTTTGAATATGAGTGATATTGTTGTGCATTCTTCGCTATATAGTGGTGTGGTGAAAAAAAATTGTATTTCGCTATCCTTCCTTAAGCTATCTGATTGTAGATTTTTGTTTCCAAAGTATGTCCTCTTGCTTTTCTCTTTCTGCTATTTGAATCTGAAGGAGCTTTTCCTGCTCTGAGAGGGCTTCAGTTCTTCCTTCAGTAATTATTGTCTACTGGAGTCTTTTCATTTCCTGATCTAGAGCATTCTGAGCTCGAAAGATATTGCCAAAGGTCAGTTGATTCCATTTGCTTGATGTTCTTTTTGAGATGTTTGAGTTTTCATTAGAATTGATACGTTTTTGAACCTTCCAGGGGACTGAAGCATTTCCAAGTTGTATGTATCATATTGTTGAAGTCTGGATGCATCAACCAGAAGGATTCAAAGAGAAAAGGTCTTCGAGTGTTATTCTTGGGTCTTTGCCATTGGAGCGAAATAGGCCAATGATTTGAACCAGAAAGAGGTAAGATTGAGGCTGAAATATCTCCTCCAAGATGAATGGCATTGTCTAAAAGCAGAAATCTATCCAGTTGGGAGGCGATTTGCTGGGTACCAGTTCTTCTATTGTTCCATGTGTAGATACCATTATTGAATGGCATATTAATAAGCCAGTTGTTTTGTATGAAATTCCTTAAATGGGTACTATCACTGTCTAGCTTGTTCCTGCCTCCATTTTTTTCTTCCAGTTTAGTAATCATATTGAAGTCTCCTCCTATTATTCAGAGCAGATGTATTCTGGTGGAGTTGATCAGAGTTAATGTATTCAAAATGGCTATCTTATTCACTGCTTCTTGGGGGAAGTAGACATTGGTGAGGTGACCATGCACATTTGTCCCTATTATATCGAAAGTGGCTTGAATGAAATGATGACTCGCATGGATGTTATTAAGTGTGATAGGGTGCTCATCCCAGGCTATTGCAAGTCCTCCTGATCCTCCTAAGGCATCCACTACTACTGTTTGACTGCCTGGCCATGCTTTGGCAAGATTTTGGCCAAGTGTCGCAAAATTACATTTTGTTTCTTGCATGAAGAAAATTTGAGGTTTCTCCTGCTCAATCATGTCTTTTATCATTCTGTATTTCCTAGGGCTATTTAGCCCTCTTATATTACAAGATGTGAGCTTTAGATTTCAGTATTGGGTAGTGGATTGTATTACTTTGTAAGCTTGGCATATCTTCCTCATTCCCCCAACATTTCCCCAATGTGGATGGTTCTTTGGAGGTTTGTCTTTCTCCCTCATTTCTTAGTGTCTTTAGGAATATTTTTTCCATCCCATTGACTTCTAGGTTGGATACCTAGAGATCTTTGCTGATGTGCTTTGGAAATAATAACTTCCAAGCTTTCTAGCTATCTTTCAGGGATTTTGTCAAATTATTTTTTCCTACAAGCTTGCTCTAGGCCAAATATGTCCATATCTCCTATGTATATACTTTCAAGCTCTTCTTCCATGTGCTTGGCCTCACTACTTTCCGCCATGAAGTCTGTTGAAGTGGTCGTCTCTTGCTAAAAAATGTCAATATCCATGCCATGAGGTTTCCGGATCAGAGTCATACTAGGCGTGGAGGTGGTGAGATCTCTGGATTGCGAGGGCTTTTGAATTTTCCCTGAGCATATGGGGTTGAATTTAGAGGTTACCTTGAGAGGCTCTTTGGAGGGCAAGGGGGAATCAAGGTCTGTCGGAGTAGGTTGAGCTAAAATGTCAAAGCTATTACTAGTGGATGGCATTGAGGTATTGGTTCTTTTCGCCATTGTTTACCTTGGTGAAACCTTCAGAATCAAGTTTCTCTGAGGAGGTATAAGTAGGGGGTTTCACATTTAGCAAGCAATCACGAAAGAGATGGCCATGGGCATGACGTTTTCTGCATCTGAATGGAACATGTTCGTAATCTATTGAATGAATCCACTCAAAATCATCATGATATAGACTTACGGTATCTGGAAGAGCTTTGCTTAGATGCATAAAGACACAATTGCGGGCATACGACGTATATCTTCTGAGTTTTGTCTCCTCCAAGCTTTAATGAACTCTCCCAGTCCATTTCCAAAGTCTTTATGTGAATCTTCATCCCAATATTCCAATGGAAGAGAGTAAAGATGGATCTAGACTAGTGCCCAACTTAGATCCTCTTTACTCGGGTTGAATCTCTCAATCCAGTCTCTCAGGTATAAACCAGCAGCATTGAAGAAGTAGGGTCCTCCATCGATTACCCTATTCCGGTCTTCTATATAGTTGAAGATTGTCGTGAAGAAGCCCTTTGGTCCCAGCTACAGGGTGATGTGCCATTTTGGTTTTCATTTAGCTATAATCCAACCGTGCAGGGCTTTCTTTATGGGCCAGAAGCTGATAAATTTCCCGATTAATGCATGATCCTTCATGAACTGGATTTGGGTATTGATTCTTTGACTTGGCATTTCAATCTTTGGTCCTTCTGCTGCAACAGGTTTGCAGGTTTCCGAGGTTGCTTTAGGAACCTCATCGATTCCTGCGTTAGCTGCATGTGCATTCTGATTCATTTCCTCTTCTTCCTGTGGATTTTTTTGTCTGCCTTGATTGTTCTGGTTTACCGACTTTGTCCGATTGGTGGTTTGATCATTTCCAATTTGAATATGAGGTTCTCCCTGATCATTGAGGGGAGGCACCATGTCCACCCCTTGGAGGTTATCCATGACAAATACTCTATTCGTTGTCGTCTGTTATTACCAGTGTTGCTAATAACTGTTGCAGAGGCATCGTGGTCTAAGCAGGTCTGCCATTGCAGGGTCTAACAAACCCTAAACCGCCATCTTCCGTCGTCTCCCCATGCTCCTTTTCAATGTCTCTAGAAACCCACTATTGTTAAATCTCCCTTTCTTTTCAAGAAAAGGAAGGATTTCATTTTGTGGATTATTTTTCCTTAAAGAAAGCTCGAATATTAGATGTTTAACTAATTTAAGCATCATGAAAATAATATTTTAAGATAAATCACATCCATTAGATAATAAGACGTAAAGAACTATGACGCCATTGAAAGCTTAGCAATGAATTGCAACAAAGAAACCACTATAGGCCTATAAACGATACATTATTAACTTTTATAGATGTTGTATTGATTTTACAAAATAAAGCTTGGAATGACGAAGGTGTTGTAGAGAAGCATAAAATCTTTAATGCTGATGAAGAAATTGCTATTCTTGAACTAATTTACAATATGTAGGTTGCTTTATTTTATTTATGCCCACGACTATGGGTTCGGGTGACATGAACAAATTCAATGGAAATGGGAAGTGCAACAAAAAACATGAAAGAAAATAGGATAAGTTGTACCAAATGTATGCACTAATATGTTTTCGTAAGTGTTATCATTAGTAAATTATTTATTTCTTATGTGTTCTTGCATTCAAAAGGTACACCTATCGGAATTTTCCTAAATAATACTTCAATTTTAATATTTTTCCTTTAATTTTTATTTGTTAGAAAATGTTGATTTTACTTTTAATTTCATTTCCAACCCATGAAAAATAAAAGAATTGGAAAAAATGAATTTAGTTGTACAATCATCCAATTCACGGCAGGGTATGGACCAATAGAGAAGAAGGGAGTCATTCTAATTGAAATGAAATTTTTAAATCTCAGATCACCCTCTTGTTCCATCTCAATTCACTTCACCCTTAACTATTTCTCCCAACCCTCAAATTTGTGCATAATGGATTGTGTTATCACCAAAATAGGACCCTGATAGGCTGCTGATCAGACTATCTCAGTGTAACTATTTCAAACCAATATTTTAGCTAAGGCTTAGCCTCCTTAGCCTGAGAGGGCTCTCTCAAAGGGTTAATGATATTGATTAAAGATATGGATAGATGGCTAACTCTATGATTTGTGATTTTATATGTTTGTAGATTGGAAGTTGGAGACTTGCTACCATTGGGCTATGGAGTCAGTGACAGAGATAAGGATAACAAATATCTCTTCTTATAAAACTGAGGCTTGTATATACTTCAATGAAAGAGTGACACATTCAAGAAAGTCTCAATAACTTGAAGTTCATAGGAGTCAGAGCATGTGGGCATGAATTCTGAATTATTATACATCAAGGTATTCAAAAGAAAAGAATTTAAAGTGATAGATCAGAGTTTAATACCTACATGGAAGTCAGGGCATTCAAAATTTAAACATTCAGAACATAAACTCATATGGGACCACACAGTTTATGAATGTATACAGGAAGTCAGACCACATTCAGTGAATTCTGAGTGATTATACATCCATACCACTGTAAGAATTAAGGAAAGGACAAGATCACATATTCTGAACATAAAAAATCCTTCATGAATCCTGAGAAGTAAGCATTAAGACTATGGAAGTAAAGCATTTCAAAGATAAAAGATGAAGCTCACTGAAGTACACTAAGAATCTCAGCTTCAGAAAAGTCCAACTGCTTCTGTATATATCAATCCCTGCATAGCATTTACAAAAGTAGTCTTTTTCTCTAACATTTTCCAACCCTTTGTACATCAGCCCTTCAGATATATATAGAGCTCTTTACACAACTTAGATTCCTCTTCTAGGATGAGGAAAATTGGAATTCTACCTGACCTGACACCTAATGACACTCAAAACTAACTATTAAATGCAAATGACACCTAACTAGCAGTCCTAGAGACCTAATACAACTAGGAGTGTATCTCCTTATCATGATTACAACAACCTTATCTAAACATTTAAAACATTCTTTGACACCTAAAACTCCATGAAGTCGAACTTGATGGTGCTCATAACCTTCCAGCTGGCCCTTGATGACTCATCCTTTTGTTGTTCCTAGAAACTAGGAAACTGTCCCTTGCTCTGTTCTGGCTGAAAAATAGGTCTTGGGACAGAGCTCATAACTTCTCACAAAAAACGTATTTGGAAAAAATGAAGGAGGCTTTTGTGAACCAATCCATGCTGAACAAAAACCTATCTTGGTTTTTTGAAACGCCTTCCCTACCGCCAAAAATGTGTCTTTGAAAAACAGGTGTAAAACAGGAGATGAAAACCTGTACCTACACCAGTTTCATAGCGCAAGTTTGATCATTCATTTCTCTCAAATAATAATGGATTTGAATAAAATGGAAGAGGTTTTTGTATTTCAGTATCTTATGAATGAAAACCTCTTTCACATTTTAGAGATAAGCTTTCAAATGCTCAGAAACGCTTCTAGAAGTTGACTAGTAAAAACAGGGAAACAAAACTCCTCCTTTTTAGAGTTTCATTCTTATGCTCCTCTTTGAATCCTTCTACTGACCATGTTGTCTCTTTAATCATATGAAATTCATTAAATCAACCATGAAATCTGATCCCACACTTGAATTAGGACAAATAGCTCCTTTAATGTTGCCTGAAGGATAATGAACAATACTAGCTGTGATCACTTTTATAACAAATGGTTTATGATTCATATATGCTTTTCCTTTGCCTGTTTTTCCCTTGCTGGATATTTGTATTGTGTAAATGACCCTTCTTTAGAAAATATCTTTCAAAAAGGTTTCCCTTTTGTCCCTCAAAATTGGTCAACTATATCAAAATATGCAGCTACAGCAGTTTCGTAGCGCGCTACGAAACTGCTGTGCATTAGGCATTATCTTCAGCAGTTTCGTAGCACGCTACGAAACTGCTGTGCAATCACGAAAACACAGCTTAATGCCAAAATTCGACTGTCTTGAGTTTCTTTATCCTGGAATGTCCCTTTCATCTGTCCTAAAGTTGTTCAAAACTGAATGCAGAGGCATCATTCTTCAAGGAAAAATTCAACAAGGTAAATCATCAAAATTTGAGGACTTAACCTTACTTGCTACGTGACTTTCCTTAGTTAAGGAAACCTTTCCCACTGGCTTAGCTGTGTCTTCAGATCTTCAATTTGCCTTTTCAATTGCATGTTTCCTTGCACATTCCTTGAATTGGGCAATCTCAAGGTTGGTAGACATCAATTTCCTTTTTGACTTCCTCAAAGCTACATTCTTCTTCTTGAGTGCTAACTGCCTTGCTTGAATTGAAATGGAGAACTCTGATCTATGCTGACCCTGAGCTTGCCAAGTGCTTCTTATGCATGAAAGGAACATGAAAGTGACCAAGACCAATTCTTCCTCACCTTACCACTTTTCTTTGAAATTCGTTTAGTGATAACAGATTGGAGGCATGTTCCAGTTATCTACTTCTGCTAATGGATTGCATTCTCAACGTCGGCCTTTCCATATTAGTATATGGTACAACCCTGAATGGATCAAGCACCATTATTATTCTAAATGGGTTTGTGGCTCTTAACAATAGATATATCTACTAAGGGCTACAAATTACGAAAAGTTTTTGACACTATCAATCAACGGGATGAGATTACCCAAATTTAATGGGAGCATCAAATGAGGATGTTATGCCTTTATAAAAAAAAATTGAACCTCAATATTTTCATGATTGCAAGAGTTGTTTATAGTTTATGGATATCCATATGAAAAATACCGTTGTTGAAAAAGGTTAATGAAGTGGGATGTTTCCTTTCAAATATTAGAAGAGTTCTATATTTTTTATGGATATTCAAATGAAAAACATTGTTGTTATGAAGGGTAAAAAAGTAACATGTTTACACCCGTAGATTGTATAACATGTTATTCAAAATTTTAATAGCACAGTTTATAATTCTTTACTGAGATAGAAGATAAAATTTATATATAATTAATTTTCTTTTATATGATGTCAATTACTTATTATATTAGACACATGTTATCAGGAAAGGTTAGGTTTAAGAAAAGGTCTTGTTGTTGCACAAAGTGTCTAGGCACCACGAAAATGCTCAGAGTAAAGGTTGTCACTATAATCCTTAATACTCACTCTGTTTAGACTCTCTCCTAGAGAAGTCAAGGGGGGTAGTCCCTGGGGTGAATGAATGAGGATGGCCTATGAAATATTGGCTCTAGGAGATTTAAAGATGGACAACTTGGTGACTGAGATGGATAGATTAAAATAAGACATGACTACAAGATAAAAATAATTATAGACCAATGCCTTTATATTCAAATAACCATAAACTAAACAGAAACAAGTTGTCCCAAGAAATTAAGAAATATGGCAAAGTGACAATCATGAACAATTAAATTTTAAAAGGTCCCGAGACTAAGGTAAATTAATTACTTTGCTAAATTTAAAACATTTGATCCCTCAGGGTTGAGTCAAAGTCAAATTTTTAGGGAAATTTAACTCAAAAATTTCATTTTTGAGTTAATTAAAATGCATTAAATTAAAAATTCCCAAATATTTAAATATTTTGATGGATTAGATTAAAAGAAAATTTAAACGCCATCAACGGTCGAGATTTCTTTGAAAAGGATCACTCAAACTAGTTGTTGGAGGAATTATATTTAAATAGGAGGTGATTTGTCAATCGAAGGATCCGACCTTTGAGTCTTGTGCTTAGGAAGAAGCTCTTGTGTAATATTTTTCTCGATAATAAAAAAAGACTTTGGGGTTAAGTTCTGCTAATGTTACTCTTCATGGAAATAGTAAGATGTGTTGTTTTCATGCATAACGTTTTCTAAAGCCATCAATGATAGCTTCTAAAAAGTGATTTGATTACAGGTATCTTGCTTAGTCGCTGGGGTTTGAATAATAATCTAAATTTTGAACATAATTGCAAGTATCTCTATTTGTCTGAGTTTTATTATCATTTTCTCTCTCTATTTTTAATGGTTGGATCGAGTCTTGTAGGGAAATCTTGATTTTAGATCCTTGGGTGTTAGGGGAATTTTTTAGTTGGACCATCCAACTCCCGATTTGTGTTCCCAAATGAGCCTAACTAAATTAGATCTAGGCGTATCATAAGTTTTTATTGGTGATACATGAAGGGTTTTGAGAGTTAAAATTAATTAATATTATTTTATATTAATGGAGAAAATGGTTACACTGTTGTAACGTTCTCCCTAGTTTAGGATTAGTTCCTAAATTTTAGGGGTTTGGGTGCAACTTCCTAATTCCTAGTATTGTATTTAATGATGTAATCTTTCATTGTTGAATATAGAGTGTACGAGAGTGATCTCTCTGTTGTTGGTTTGTGTAGTCTCCAGGTGCAGGCCACACCTGAGAGCTACATCTCTTTCTTTTCAATTATGTTCACATTTTATTTTGGTATCAGAGCTCAGATTGGGTGAGCCTGATTTTTTGTCACCTTGTGGCTGAAGTTCCTTTTCTGTAGCTAGCTTGCCTGTGTGGCTTGAAGTGCCTTTGTAGCTGCGTGTACACAAGAGCTCTGTGCTCAATTGAGCATGTGGACTGCAGAACACCTCGCTCGAACTCAGATATTTTTTTTTCTCAGAGTGAAGAGGAGATTGGCGCACTTTTTGCGCTGACAGAAGCGCCAGAAAAGGGAATTAGCGCGGATTATGTGGGATTAATCGCGCCAGAGCAGAAATTAGTGCGGAATTTAAGAAGAAAATCGCGCCAGAGATCCAGAACGCCCAATTGGCGCGGAGTTTTCGCTCGGGATCGCGCCAGCAAAGAACACTCGCACCGATTTTTAATTGGCGCAGATTTTTCGCACACTGATTGAGGATGCGCCAATCTTCCTTCAAGGGGATCTGCGAGAAGCCTCAACTTCGTTTGGCGGTTTGCAAGGGGTGCAAATCGGCGAAGTTGCAGAGCTATCCGGGAGAGGCAGATCGGATCAAATTTTTGATCAGATCGGATCTTCGGCTGTATTGAAGACACCGAATTTGCTCATTGGAGCGGGATTGCCAGACACTGCAGATCGGACCCAGAGGTGACAGATCGATCTGACAGGTATTGTTTTTTTTTGTTGTTGGGTAGATTCAGAATGAGTAATACGATGGAATCTTACCTTAACGAGTCTAGTAAACTTAATGGATCTAACTTCACAAATTGGAAGTTTAAGATCCAGACCTTGCTCGAGGGTGCGAATGCTTGGTCCATAGTTACAGGCGATGAGCAGAAGCCGAATGGAGGGCCACAGGAGCAAGATTGGGAAAAACGAGAGAACAAGGCCAAAGTCTTGTTGAAGATGTCTGTGAAAGACAATGTTATTGCGCACATCAGAGACTGTAAAACGTCCGTGGACATCTGGACGAAAATCAAAAGTCTGTATGAGACCCATAATACGAGCAAAGTCTTGGCACTTAAAAGCAAGCTATTTTCAATGAGGATGGACGAGAGGGAGACTGCTACTGCATTTGTTGCAAGAATTAAAGATGTGAAAGATGGATTGGTGGCCATCGGAGTGGCGGTGTCTGATGAAGATCTTGTTGCAATCACAATGAATGGGATGCGTGATGATTTTCAAACGTTCATCACTGGAGTATCGGCAAGGGAGAAAATGCCCTCATTTGATGATCTTACTGGGATCTTGCAGCAAGAGGAGGAGCGGCGACAGAACTTGAACCCCCAGAGTGATGATCTTGCGCTGATGGCGAAACGACAATCATCGAAAGGAAAGCAGTCACTGAAGCATTCAAAGCAGAAAGGAGGAATATCACAGAAGAATCTGCATTCTCATAAAGGTATGCTTGCAAAGCATTCTGAAAAGAAGTGTTATTATTGTGGAAAGACAAGTCATATACAGAGAGAATGTTATAAGAAGCAGGCTGATGATGCAAAGAGGAGGCGGGCAAATGCAAAGCACAGAGGATACTTTGCTGAAGAAGAAGACTTCAGTCATGAATTTCGACTGTTCACAGTCGACTGTGCCCTTTCAGCATCTAATGAAGATGACATTTGGTATGTCGATTCTGGAGCATCCTCTCACATGACAGGTAAAAAGGAATTCTTTGATAATCTTGAAGAAAGTATAAATGGATCAAAAATATATCTAGGAGATGATAGTGGATACGAGATTAAAGGTCATGGGGTGATTTCAGTTAAGTTACCAAATGGAAAAATTAGTCACCTTACAAATGTTTTATATGTACCTGGAATTAAGAAACATCTGATATTTGTATCCATGATGGCTGATCAAGATATGCAAGTTGAGTTCTTCAAGACTCACTGTGTGATAAAGGATTGCAGGAATGAAATAGTGGCAACAGGCATGCGAGTTGGAAGCCTATACAAACTGGATGCAAAACGCATACCAAAGCAAGCCATGGTTGTAGGAGGATCGACAGCCGAACAACTTTGGCATCAGAGGTTCGGTCATTTGAATTTGCAGGACCTTATGTTATTGCAGAAGAAAGGTATGGTCGAGGGACTCCCTATCTTTCGTAATGTTTAGTTAAATTGTGATGGTTGTGCCTTAGGAAAAATGCATAGAGAACAGTTTCCTGTACATGATAGGAGGAAGGAAATATATATTTTAGAACTAGTGCACACTGATGTATGCAGACCTATGCAGACAAGGTCACTAGGGGGAGCATATTATTTTTTGTTATTTACTGATGACTGCACTAGATATTCATGGGTTTATTTCTTGAACAAGAAAAGTCAGACTTTCCAGTGCTTTATAGAATTTAAAACCTTGGTGGAAAAGCAGTTTGGTAAGAGTATAAAAATTCTCCGATCTGATCAAGGGGGAGAATACAAGCTAAAGGAATTCATGAAATTTTGCAAATCTCACGGGCTTGTTCAACAGTATACAGTGCCACACACACCACAACAGAATGGAGTAGCAGAGCGCAAGAACAGAACCTTGGTGGAGTGCGCAAGGAGCATGTTACAAGGTAAGGGTCTGTCTAACAGCTTTTGGGCAGAGGCTATTAATACTGTTGTATATTTGAAGAACAGAAGTCCTATCAGGTATCTTGGCTTCAAAACCCCTTTTGAAGCTCTATATGGATTTAAGCCAGCAGTAAACCATCTAAGAATATTTGGGTCAAAAGCATTTGCCCATATACCCAAAGCTGATAGGAAGAAATTAGATCCTAAAGCTGTGAAATGCATCTTTGTTGGTTATGGCACAGAATTTAAAGCATATAAATTATACAATCTTGAGTCTCGTAAGACATTTGCAAGCAGGGATGTAGTGTTTCATGAACAGGTACAGGAAGGGAAAGATGACGTTGGAGATGATTGGCACATTCCATTGTTGTTGGAGGAAAGCAGCGAGGATGAAAGAGAGCAGGAGCAGAAAGAAGAGCAAAAAGAAGAACAGCAAGAAGGTGATAATGCAAGCCCAGTTATAGCAGAAGAAAACAAATTTGAGGTAAGTTCCCTACCAAGGAGGTCAGGTAGGAAGACTCAATTACCATTAAAATTGAGAAACTATGCTTTGATGTCAAAGGTTTTGAACATTGTAGAACCCTCTAATTATAAAGAAGCCAGTCAATTTAAGGAATGGAGAGCTGCAATGAATGAAGAAATGGAATCAATTCTTAGAAATGATACTTGGGATTTAGTTGATCTGCGTAAGAATAAAACACCCATAGGATGCAAGTGGTTGTTTAAACCAAAAATGAATGCACACGGAAGTATAGATAAGTTAAAAGCTAGGCTGGTTGCAAAAGGATATTCATAGCAGGAAGGTATAGATTTTGATGATACTTTTGCACCTGTAGCAAAGCTAAATACAATCAGAATGCTTATTGCTTTAGCTACTAAATGTAATTGGGAATTACACCAGCTTGATGTTAAATCTGCATTTTTAAATGGTGATTTAAAAGAGGAAATTTACTTAGTACAACCAGAAGGATATGTAAAGCAGGGGCAAGAACATCTTGTTTGCAGATTGAAAAAGGATTTATATGGTTAAAGCAAGCACCCAGGTCTTGGTATGAAAAGGTTGATTCTTTCTTTATAGAGTATGGTTTCCATAGAAGTTTAAATGACCCAAATTTGTATACCAAGTACAATAATCAGAGGCAGATTATTTTGATTTCTTTGTATGTGGACGACATGATTATAACAGGAAATGCAGATGATTTAATCAAAGGAATCAAAAGGCTTATGGCACAAGTTTTTGAGATGAAGGATCTCGGAAGCCTTCACTACTGTCTGGGATTAGAAGTATTTAGAGATACTGGGCAAACTTTTCTTACCCAAGGGAAGTATGCCAGAAATCTGTTGGAAAAGTTTGGCATGGATCAGTGTAGAGCAGCAACGACACCTTTGCAGCAGAATCTGAAATTGAACAGTGATGATGGCACTAAGGAGGTTGATGCCACAATGTACAGACAGCTGGTTGGCAGCCTGATATATCTTACAACAACCAGACCTGACTTGGCATACTCTGTTAGTGTGTTGAGCCAATTTATGTCGAAACCGCTTGAAAGTCACTGGATAGCAGCAAAGAGCGTGTTAAGGTATCTTTGTGGTACTGTTAATTATGGTATTTTATACACTGATGTATCTGATGTTATTCTAGCAGGTTTTTCAGACTCAGACTGGGCAGGTAACCTGGATGATCGGAGGTCCATCACAGGTTATGCATTCAACATAGGTTCCGGGGTCATAGCTTGGAGCAGCAAGAAGCAGAGTATTGTAGCCTTGTCTTCATGTGAAGCTGAGTATCAGGCATTGTGTGCAGGAACTTGTGAAGCGATCTGGTTGAGGAGGCTTCTTAAAGATGCAGGAAAAGAACAGAAGAATCCCACTTCCATCAAAAGCGACAACCAGAGCACCATTAAGTTAGCTTACAATCCAGTGTTTCACAAAAACACCAAACATATAGACACTCAGTTCCATTTTGTTAGAGAGATTGTATATTGTAAAACTTGTGACAATGTGGCTGATATTTTCACAAAGCCTCTTGCACGAGTGAAATTTGAATTGTTTAGAAAGTTGCTAGGAGTCCAGGAGAACCCTTTCTCCATTAAGGGGGGGAGTTAAAAATAATTAATATTATTTTATATTAATGGAGAAAATGGTTACATTGTTGTAACGTTCTCCCTAGTTTAGGATTAGTTCCTAAAGTTTAGGGGTTTGGGTGCAACTTCCTAATTCCTAGTATTGTATTTAATGATGTAATCTTTCATTGTTGAATATAGAGTGTACGAGAGTGATCTCTCTGTTGTTGTTGAGTGTAGTCTCCAGGTGCAGGCCACACCTGAGAGCTACATCTCTTTATTTTCAATTCTGTTCACATTTTATCTTTGAGTTAGCACCTCCTTTAAAATATAAAAGTTTAATTCTTTGTGTGGCATAATGGTAGATTTGGCCGATTATAGACTATAGTTTATAAATTTTGTAATTATTTTTCTAATGTGGATTTTTCTGGGTTTTAGTTTTTATCATTCTATATATTGTTTGGGTGTTTTCTTGTTGTCATGCAGCTACAAATCTGAGGAAGAAATTTGTGTAGAGTCCAGATGTAGGCCCTGGAGGGTAAGTTCTAGATCTTTGGGGTTTATCAACATAATTTTCCCGAGATACTATTCAAATTTTTTGTTGTCCAAGGGTTTAAAATTTCTTGGATCTGCGATTTTTCATAAGGGTTTTAGGGATAAATCTTAAGCAAAGGAATAGATAATTTTAACTCAAATTTTTTCTGAAATTTTTTAAATTTCTGGGCTACCATTTCTTTTCTCATTGGCTTTTTTGATCTCCTACCTGGGTTTTGGGTTCATAAAAAATTTTGAAATTTTTAAGAAAACCCTTCTGCAGCTCCATTATTATCGTCCCTCTGTGCGCAGTGCTTCCATTTCCCATTCACTTCCTGCAAAACGCTGCTTAAAAAAATAGCTACCAAAGCAACCCTTCGATTGTTGTTGTCCAAGACTGTGTTTTTCTTTTTTGTTGCAGCATTCATCCCTTGCAAAAAGAATAAAAAAAAAATGCTGCTCCGTTCGAATCCCCTCGTTCTGCTGTCATACCCCTGCTGCAATCTTGTCTGCCCCATCTACAGACTTCCTCGCCTGTGTGACCTCCTTCCTTACTGCCCCTGGCATCCCTTTGTGTTCGTCCTTCTATGCACAACTCCTTCCATTCCATATCCTTGCTACTCGTATTCCTTTTTAACCCTCTTCCAAGTCTCTGCGTGCTCCTCCATCGATCTCCATTTCTCCTCGTGTTTCTTGCACCTTCTATCCATGGCTCCATTCTTGCAAACCCTTCAAAGCTGATATATGTTGCTTGCTGCCATCCCTGCGTCCAAGTTGCTCCACTTCCTAACATTGCTTGTCGTTTCTCCTTTGTTGTCGTCAACCTGCAAAACCCAAACAAATCTTATTTGTTTCCTTTGTGTGTATCATATGATTTAAGTTTTCATTTAGGTTAGGGCTGGTTTCACACAAACAAATTCGACTTTTCCTTTTTTCTTATTTCATTTGTAGTATGTGTAGGGTTTAGTTAACTTCCTTTTTTACTTTGTTTTAGTTTGTTTTTAATTTATTTTTTTTTACTTTGGCCAACTTTTAGATTTGTTTTGATTTAAAATTAGATTTTTTATTTTTATTTTTTGTCTTGTTTTGATTTCACAATTTTCTTTTTCTTGTGATATTTTTAGTTTGATTTAAAAAAAATAAATTAAAATTAGAATTTTTTAAAAAGCATTAAAAAAATTTGATTGGTGACTTTAGAATTGCCAAGGAATTAAATCAAAAGGGGAATTTGTTCCCTCACATTTAAAAAAAATAAAAATAAATTATGTAGCCTACGACCCATAATTTTTTTTAATTTTAATTAAGGTCTTTTGATTTGATTTTTTGGTCACATTAAAAATTTGATTTCTTCATTTACCACATTAAATCAGTTGCCTAAGGAATAATTAAATTGTTAATCTAAAGTTCCTTGGTGTCCTTTCGTGGTAGTGATTTCTCTATTGTGAAGTAAGATTAATGTTTTAAAATCATTGACTATGGAGAGTGATAAATTATTCTAGATCTGGGTTATTAATGAAAATCATTTTAAATCTAGATTTTCACCATAGTTGAGTAACTTATGTTAATGGGAGGGGTTTTGTTCGGGTTTCTAATCGATCTCTACAACTTGATCTAGGGTTGGTGTTAGGGTTTTAACGTTGGGCACCATGGCGGGATGCACACGGGGAAGTGTTGCTCCCTCCTACTATCAAGTAGTTACAGATAGATGTAAGGACGCTGGAAAACAACGTTTCAAGAAACCTCTAGAGGAGGCAACAGAGGCAAGAAACACAAAAATATTGGGAAGAAACAAACCTCAGGAATAGGAAGGGGATTATCAGGAAGATAGTAAGGAGAAGGAAAAAGGGGGTAGCAGTAAAAAACCTACTTCCATAAGGACAATTGGGGTCTGCAAACCCAAGTCGAACATCATTCCTTGGGTCATCTTAAGCGACCCAACGCTACAAGCGCATAGGGATCATATGACGGAATATGCAGTCATATGCAAATTCATGGGGATATGGCCGAGGAAGAGGGCGTTGTACGTATGGATAAGGAGCCATTGGAAGCCAAAGGGGGAAATTCACCTTCATTTGGGATCTAAGGGCTTCTTCACAGTAGTATTCACAAGCCTAGAGGATAAAGACACAGTGTTCGAAGGAGGACCATATTTCTATGTTAAGGCAGGCCTCTACATGCAGCCATGGATGATGAACTTTTTCCCAGAACGTGAGACATTCACATCAGTACCGGTATGGATCAGACTATACTCCCTTCCTCTGGATTATTGACTACCAAAATCTCTGAAAACAATACGCAACAAAACGGGGCATTTTCTAAATATCTCAGATGTGACTCTGAAAGGAAAATACACCTCTTTCACCTAGATATGTGTGGAAATGGACTTATCTGGAGCACTTCCAGACGCGATAATTTTAGAAGTATATGATGAAGAATGGGTGCAGGTAGTGGACTATGAGCACATCCCATTTAGTTGCCGCAACTGCCATGAGAATGGGCATCTATATAGAGACTACCCAACAAACAACATGGAGAGAAATGTGAAACCCACTATGGATAAAAATCTCGAGGGTTTTACCAATGTTGGGGGCAAAGGGAAAGGCAGAAAGTGGCCAAAAAAGAAGACCAATGAGGAAAGACAACCGAGCCACAATAGCTTTAAGATCCTAGAAGAAGAAGAAGGAAACAAAGAAACAAACCAGGAAATGGAGAACATTACTGTTATGAAACTAGCTCAAGGAAAGATAGAAAAGATAGATCAACGCCTTAGAATTCAGCCTCTTCGAGGGGGCAACCTCCTTTACATTACATAAATGAACAATTCTTGGATGATTCAAATGAAAAAACCTCCTTTCTATATATAGGAGTCTAAGGAGTCACAATATAATCCAGCCGACCTAACAATAATAATATAAAGCCACAAAAATAACAATAAAGGGATTCTATGGGGCACAATAATAACAATATGGGGGCAATAGGGGCACAACAATATTAATAAGGGGTATAACTACAATAGTAATGGGGTAATCACTAGTATTATAGGGACCCAACATGCCCCTCTCCTTCAAAAAAGTGTTGTCCTCAACGCTTGAGTAGTTATGGATACTTCTGCATAAAATTCTCATCCTCCCATGTGGAATCTTCAGCGGATAAGTTCTTCCACTTGATAAGATACTCTGAAATTGATCGATTTCGTAGCTGTCGAGTTCTTGTTTCTGTGACTGCTTCCGGTTCTAATATAATTTTTCCTTCCTCTCAAGTTCTGGCAATATTGTTTGAACTGGGAGCTTGTCGCCTATAACCTTCTTTAAACATGAAACATGGAAAACTGGGTGCAATCGAGAAGCTGCAGGAAGCTCCAATTTGTATGCCATAGTACCAATCTTTTGCAACACCTTGTACGGACCATAATACTTTGGTGATAATTTATTATCCTTCTTAGCTTGCTTGAGGGACATTTGCTTATATGGTTGTAGCCGTAGGAATACCCAATCACCTACATCAAAACTTCTTTCACTGCGATGTTGATCTGCCTGTTGTTTCATTCTATTCTGTGCCAACACGAGGTTATCCTTTAAGAGTTGGAGGACTTGTTGTTGATGTTCGATGTGATGTTCCACTATCTGAACCTTAGAATTTTCTCTTAAATATGATGTGATGGATGGTGGTTGATACCCATAAAGTGCCATAAATGGGGTCATTTTTGTTGTTGTATGGAAGGAAGTGTTATACCACCATTCAGCCAGAGGCAACCATTTGACCCATTGTGTCTGTTTATCAGATACAAAGCAACGAAGATATCCTTCCAAACATTTGTTTACTATCTCATTTGCCCATCAGATTGAGGATGATAAGATGAGCTATGAGCTAACTGAGTACCAAGACAAGAAAATAATTTTGTCCAAAAATTTCCAGTGAAAATGGGATCTCTGTCACTTACAATAATCTTTGGGTTTCCATGTAGCTTTTGAATTGTTTCCATAAATGCAGTAGAAACTGTACTGGCTTTAAATGGATGTGATAATGCACAAAAGTGTGCATACTTGGTAAGTCTGTCAACTACCACCATGATGACACTCTTTCCCTCAGACTTGGGTAAACCTGTGATAAAATCCATTGAAACCTCCTCCCAACGTTGGCTTGGAATGGATAAAGGTTGTAATAGACCCGGTGTCTTAATTGTTTCAACTTTATTTTGTTGGCAAACCAAACATTCCGCCACAAACTTTTGAATATCTGATTTAAGGCCATCCCAAAAAAATTCCTTCTTAACCCTGTGGTAAGTTTTTAAAAATCCTGAGTGCCCTCCTAAGGGAGAAGTGTGCAATTCCATAAGAATCTTTTGTTTTAGCTGGGAATTCTTACAGAGGTATAAGCGATCTTTGTACCATAACGAATCATTTTTCCAGCTAAATGTATCAGACGTACTGGAATCTTGTTGTAACTTTCGAATAAGTGCCCACACTTCTTCGTCATTCTTCCATTCCTCCCTTGCTTCATTTATCCAATCTGGTTGGATAATAGAAATGGCGCACAACAATGCTTCCACATCCTCATCCTTTCTTGAGAGTGCATCTGCCACCACATTTTGCTTCCCTTTTTTGTAGATGATTTCAAAGTCATAACCCAACATCTTTGTGACCCACTTTTGTTGCTCTTCAGAGGATAATCTTTGTTCTAAAAAGTATTTAAGGCTATCATGATCCGTTTTTACCTTGAAGTGTCTTCCCATTAGGTAGGGTCGCCATTTCTTAAGTGCATGGAGTATTGCCAACATTTCCTTCTCATAAATAGCTTTCTTAAAAACTTTCCCTTGATTGGACGACTTTCAAAAGCAATGGGTCTTTCATCTTGCATTAGAACAACACCAATTCCATTTCCTGAAGCATCACATTCCACAATAAAGGTTTTTGTGAAGTCCGGTGTAGCTAAGACCGGTGCTTGGCACATTGCCTCTTTAAGATGTTCAAAGGCCTTTGTTGCTTCCAGAGTCCATGAAAATGCATCTTTCTTCAATAATGTTGTTAGAGGTGCTGCTATTCTCCCATAATTCTTAACAAACTTGCGATAATACCCTGTCAACCCGAGAAATCCTCGCAGATGCTTTATGGATGTGGGGATTTTCCATTCCTTAATGGCTTTAATTTTGCTAGGGTCTACCTTAACTCCTTCATGAGATACAATATGACCCAAATATTCCACCTCCTGGACTCCAAAGAAACATTTGGATCTTTTTGCATATAATTGTTTCTCCTCCAATAGTTGTAGCACCCTGTCAACATGTTCAACATGATCCTTCCAAGACTTGCTGTAGATTAGTATATCATCAAAAAATACTAACACAAATTTTCTAAGGAATGGTTTGAAAATTGAATTCATCAAACCTTGAAATGTTGAAGGTGCATTGGTAAGGCCAAAAGGCATGACCAAAAATTCATAATGACCCTCATGAGTTCTAAATGTTGTTTTCAGAATGTCTTCAATCTTCATTCTGATTTGATGATATCCTGAACGAAGATCCAACTTGGTGAAGTAAATTGATCCATGCAATTCATCCAGTAATTCATCAATGACAGGAATGGGGAACTTATCTTTAATAGTGAGCTTGTTGAGCTCCCTATAATCCGGACACATGCGCCATGATCCATCCTTCTTGTGCACCAATACTACTGGAGTAGAGAAAGAACTTTGACTCGGTTGAATTATACCAGCCTCTAGCATTTCTGCAACCATACGTTCAATTTCACTCTTTTGGACATAGGGATATCTGTACGGCCTGATGTTTGGAGGAATCAGATGAATAGCATGATCATGATCACGCATAGGTGGGAGACCTTTGGGAGTCTCAAATACCTTGGAATGATTGTCCAGGACTTTTTGGAGATCTGGAGAAATAGATGATTCCGATGTGGAAACATCTAGCGAACATAATTGTGCAATTACACCTCTTTGCTCCTTTTTTAGAAGCTTTGTCATACCATTAGAGCTGATTATCTTTCCTGGTTTCCCTGCAATACCCCTTAATTCAACTTCCTTTCCTTCCGTAGAAAATTTGATGAAAAGTTCTTGAAAATTAAAAGCTATTGTACCCAAGGATTGTAGCCATTGGACTCCTAGTACAACATCAGCACCTCCCATTGGAATGGAAAGCATTGGGCTAGTCAATACATATTCTCCCATGGATAGCTTGATATTATGGCACTTTTCAGAGCAATTTATTGTTCCTCCATTTGCAATCATCACTTGACACTCTGGTGCTGGATATAGGAAGCAATTCAATTCTTTTGCTACCTTACAATGAATAAAATTGTGGGTGCTTCTGAATCAATCAACACTATTACCTTTTTCTTCTTGATTTGTCCTTCTATCTTGATGGTTTGAGGAGTGGTAATTCCCGCCAATGCATTACAAGATATGGTCGGATTTATTTTTTCTTCATCTAGGCTTTGTTCCTGGAGTATATCCTCTTCTTTTGACCTTTCTTGCTCCTTTTCTTCTTCCTCTTCACAATCTATGTAGAATAATTTCTTCTCAGCACACTTATGACCTTTAGTGTATTTGCTATCACAACTGTAACAAAGCCCTTTTGCTCTTTTTTCTTCCAATTTTCGTGGTGTCAACCTTATAGGTTGTGGAAGACTAGGGGCAACAACACTTCCGTCTTTATAGTTGTGAGTGGTATGCTTCCTGGTTGCCATAATTTTGCTTTCCATTTTTCTTGCTAACCTGAATGCCTTCTCTAATGAATCAGGTTCCCAAAGGCGAACATCATGTTGGATATTATCCTTTAAAGACCCTATGAACACATCAATCCTATGCTCCTCTGGAATATCTTTTACCCTTCAATTTTTGGAACTCCTCAATGTGCTCCATTATTGAACCCTTTTGTTTGAGACTTATCAATTGGCTAAAAAAAGTGTTGCTTTTTGTATCCTCATAATGTGCTACCAATTCTTCCATAAAAATGCCCAAGTGATAAATTGTTTACGAGAGAAAAGCCATTGATACCATACAAACTGATTTGGTTCCAAATATAAAGTTGCCATACGTACCTTTTGTGTGTTTTTCACATTATTGAGATCGAAGAATTGCTCCATCTGTAATATCCATGTGGCGGGATCCTTGCCATCAAACTTCCTCATATCGATTTTTGGAATATGGTGAGTCTTCGATCCAACATTAGTGTCTATGGAATCATGATTAACATTTCTTTTGTTCTCATCATGAGTTTCCTTTACTACCTTTTCACCATTAGTAAGTATTTCTTGTAGAAAATTTGCCAAATCTCTCTTCAAATCTGCCATGCCTGTCTTCAAATTTGTATTCAAATCTATCTTAAAATTGTCCATCTTAGCTGCCATGCCATTCATCTTAGCTTCCACGCCATTTATCTTAGCTTCTATTAACTTTTGTGAGCATGACATTTGTTGCACTTGTTCTTGTAATTTTGATATATCATGTAGCATTTCTTCCTCTTCTTCATGAGTCATGCTAGAGCTTTCAGGTTCCTTACTAGGTGTTTGCATTTTCTTTCCTCGGGGCATCAATTACCGATAATAATTCTCTACTATGCCCTTTGAATTCCTTCAAAATAAATTTTCAAACCAGGCTTAAGAAAAAATTAAAAAAAAATCTACACACCTTTTTTCACTTTGTAGGAGCTCGATATTGCCTCTGATGTATCTCTGTACTTTCCATCATCTAGTTCTGAATTCATGATCAATAGTATCTCTCTGTGTCCTCTTTCCAATGCCACAATTCTGACCCAAATTGGATTCTCCAAGGAAGAGTTATGCGAAATCTCCCACAGTGACTTGATTATAGACTAGTTCAGTAGAGCGAACTTGTACGACGTGCCACGAGTCACTGTTTCGACCTTTGGATCTGAAAAATGCATTCAAGAAACTACAATCTGTCCTCTTTCTGTACCTTCTTACAAAATTTAAATCCGATCCCTAGAGAGAAAGTTATGACGATTTTCCTCAGGTCACCTGTTTGGAATGTAATTCAAGAGTCTGCAAAAAGACCAACTTCCTCAAATCATATATCCGCAAATATAGCGCGAAAAGCTCTGAAATTTGGATCCGAGGTTCAGAGTGATTTCTTCTCAAATGGGTTTTTTTTGCAACTTCTGAAACGTCTCAGAAAAAAAGTTATAGCGAAAATTCAACGATGACCTGTTTGGAGCAGTGAAACCCTAGAATCCAAAGCTCTGATACCAAATGTTATGAAACTAGCTCAAGAAAAGATAGAAAAGATAGATCAACGCCTTAGAATTCAGCTTCTTCAAGGGGGAAACGTCCTTTACATTACATAAATGAACAATTCTTGGATGATTCAAATGACAAAACCTCCTTTCTATATATAGGAGTCTAAGGAGTCACAATATAATCAAGCCGACCTAACAATAATAATATAAAGCCACAAAAATAACAATAGAGGGATTCTATGGGGTACAATAATAACAATATGGGGGAAATAGGGGCACAACAATATTAATAAGGGGTATAACTGCAATAGTAATGGGGTAATCACTAGTATTATAGGGACCCAACAATTACACTGAGAAGGAAAGGGATGACAGCGTGGAAGATATCATAGAAAACAACCAGCAAAAGGAGGATCTTCCAAGCAGTATGGAGATAAATAGGGACGATGAGATGACTCCATGTGAGGCGGGAATGGAGGACCATGAACTGTAGGAGATTCTAAATAGGGAAAATCTAGATCTAGAGAAATTTCTTGAATAAGGGATGACCAAAGGAGTAGACTCCGTGCCAAAAGAGGAATATGATAGGGTTCAACAACTCTTCCTATGGATATCACAATCAGAGGGATCTTGAGTCAAAATAATTCATGAAAGCTAGGAGCATATATGGGTCAAGATGATGGAGGAGACACAGGCACAATCTCCAAAGAATCTAGGCAAGAAAGGAGGAAGAAAAAGATATAATGAGTTGCTGAATAAATGTGGGAAGCTATTGATCAACTCAGTTAAGATGAAACATCTCACCAGTTATTCCTTTACAAACCTTTCTTAATGAAGCTAACGACCTGGAATATTAGAGGTATAGGAAATAGAAGGAAACAAAGAAATCTCAGTAATAGAATAAAAGAAGAAAAACCAGATATGGTTTTTATTCAGGAGACAAAATTTTCAGTGGATAAGATTAGAGAAATTCATAATAAATGGCTAATCAAGTATGAGTATCTAGAGGTTAAAGCAAAAAACTCAGCGGGGGGGATTCTCACGCTGTGGGATCCCCAGAAATTTGGAATCCTGGATGTTGAGGCATCTAGTAACTATCTTTCTTTAGTGTGTCAACCTTTAGGTGATAAGGAGATATACATGATCACAAATGTCTATGGACCTCAAAAGTAAGAAGAAAAACTCAAGCTTCTTACATCCCTTAAGGAACTACGAGGAAGACACCCTAATATGCCCTGGATCATTTCAGGAGATTTCAATATGATAAGATCTCTTGTAGAGAAAAAAGGCGGTATTAGACAGCTAGGCAGAGACTCCATGGCCTTCCAGAACTTCATAATGAACATGGGGTTAGTGGACACTGTAACAATAAATGGGACCTTCACTTGGAACAACAAGAGGGGAGGGGCTTCACAATTAGCCTCTAAACTAGATAGATTTATTATTTCATAGGACCTCTTTCTCTCAAGCCCTACCATGGTAGCTTCTATTCTTCACTTTGGAGGTTCGGACAATTGGCCTGTATGGCTGGAAGCCACTATTATGGGTACACCAAGAAATAGACCTTTCAGGTTTGAAAATGCTTGGATCTCTCACCCTGAATTCACCAGTAATATTGACAAATGGTGGAGAGAGGATCTGAACATTCAAGGCACGAGAATGTTCTTTCTCCAGCAGAAACTTAAACATATCAAATCTAGGCTTAAAGATTGGAGAAAAAAGGAATGTGGAAATATCTTCAAAGCCAAAAGAGAAGTTGAGAAGAAACTCCAAGAGATCAATCATATCAGCATCACAAAGGGCTTTACCATGGAGCAGAAAAAGCGAGCTGATTCTTTGCATGATGAATGGGAATATCGATGCTTGCAAGAGGAGATTTTCTGGAGATAGAAATCAAGGATATAGTGGATTAGAGAGGGATAAGTAAACACCAAGTTCCTTCAGAAATCCACCATGGATCACAGGGCACACAACAAAATCACAAAGCTCAAATATTATCAAGGGAGAGAACTCATCTCTTGCAAAGACATGGAATCTATCCTTGTACAACATTTCCTCAGTATAGCAGAGGAGCCTCTGAAGCATAGATCCAGGTTCATCAACCATTTCACTCAAAATATCTCTCAACTGGTTACCAGAGAGGACAACCAAAATCTTAACAAGCCAGTGTCAAAAGAGGAGGTCGGTGAAGTGATCAATGAAATGAAAAATGGAAAAGCTCCAGGCCCAGATAGGTTCAGTGTAGACTTCTTCAAAGCCTACTGGAAAATAGTCAGACGGGATATCCTTGAGGTGGTGGAAGACTCAAGAAGATACAAAAAGCTTTTGAAGGATTTTAATGCTTCCTTCATAGCTTTGATCCCAAAACAGGAAAAAGCCATGACTCTAGATGGTTTCAGACCCATAGCTTTATGCAATGTGGTGTATAAAATTATTTCTAAGCTGATCGCCGATAGACTCAAGCCCCTTTTACCAACTCTCATCTCAAAGGAGCAAACGGGCTATGTGGAAGGAAGACAAATCCTCAATAACATCATCCAAGCACATGAGGTGGTACACTCTCTCAAAAGAAACAAGCAAGCTAGTATGATCATTCAGCTAGACCTAGCGAAAGCTTACGACAAGCTAAGTTGGTCTTATATAAGGGCAGTTCTAAGAGCTTATGGCTTTGACCAAAACTGAGTAAGATGGGTTATGGCACTAGTTACCATGACCAATTTTTCCATCCTGCTTAATGGCACTCCTTCAAGACTCTTCACACCCTCAAGAGGTCTCAGAAAATGGGATCCACTCTCACCCTTCCTCTTTGTTCTCATGATGGAAGGGCTAGGTAGAGTGACTAAAATGTAAAATGTTGAAGGAAGAATCCAGGGTATCAAACTCACCTTGGATGGAGCAGAAAACACTCATCAACAATTTGAGGATGACACAATGGTGCAGGGCATACCCACAGTCAGGGAAGCCAGAATGATCAAACATATTTTAAATGACTTTGCTATGGCACCTGGCACAGAGGTAAGCCTCAAAAGATCAATTTTTTTTTTTCTTTAACACTGACATTGCTATTCAGAGAAGCATCACCAGAATTCTTGGGTTTCAAAGGGACCAGCTACCTTCCAAGTATCTGGGCATACCTCTCATAGATAAACCTCTAATCAAGGAAGTATGGGAGCCAATAATAAATAAACTTCAGGACAAGATCAGAAAATGGACATGTAGGTCTTTAAATTTGGTGGGGCGCCTTGTGCTTACACAGGCTTTCCTGCAGGCAATTTCCATGTTCATGTTCTCAGCTCTTCGTGCTCCTAAAGGAATTAAGCAACAATCAGGAGCATACAAAGGGATTTTCTATGGGGCAGATCCTGGGACAAGATCTGCAAACCCAAGAGCCATGGTGGCTTGGGGCTTCACGATCCTAAAACCCTTAGCAAAGTTTCAGGAGCTAAACTATGGTGGAGGTGGATCAAGGAATCGACAACTCCCTGGGCTAAGCTTTGGAAACAAAAATATGTCAAGAATTGGTAGGATAAGGATCAAATTAGAATGTCAGGGTATTTAAAGGGCTCCCACATTTGGAAACTTGCCCAGGAAAATACAGGTATTATTCAGCAACATAGTTTTGGGAGATTCGATCTGGGAACCTAGCAAAATTTTGGGAGGATAACTCGAAACAGGAACCCAAATTGTACAAGGAGGAATTAGCATCTCCCAAGAATGACACAAACAACAAAGATCTACTTATGGTAAATGACTTTAGGGACCAGGTAAGGAACAATGGAAAATGGAGAATTTGGAAGGATCTAGACCACATTGAAGAGAGCCCTCTGAAGGCTCGGGCAGACTCTCTTGCTCAGGATCTAGAGCATAGGAGGATTCTGGTATCCTCCTTGCTTGATCAACTAAGATGGGGAAAGAACACTGAAGGAAACTTTAACCTCAAAGAAGCTAAAGAGGTAGTAACATGATTTAACTACCTAAACCTTGATCATCTTTGGAAGAATCTTTGGTAGAGCCCCCACTGGATGAAAATAAAGTTATTTATTTGGATAGTTCATCAAAGGAAAATTTTAACTTGGGAGAACCTCTTTAAAAAAGGCTTCACTGGACCATCCAAATGTTACCTTTGTGGCTCACAAGAGGAGATAATGGATCACCTTCTCAACCTCTGCCCTTTCACCTCTACCGTGTGGGAATGGGTGGCCTCAATCTTTAGGCACACAGATAGGGATAGACTCAGCATCTCCAATACTTTGAAGAATTGGAGGAAAAACTACTCAAGGATTGAAATCATTAATAAAGCCTGGACTCTAGTTCCAGGCTTTGTCATCTGGGATGTTTGGAAAGAACGACATAATAGGATCTTCAAGAACAAAGCAAGCAAGCCCCAATATATAATTGACCAAATTTTAAGGCAGCTCAAAGACACAATGAGCAGCTTGTTGAGGAAACTTTCTAAGGACCGCCCTCTGCCCCAAGATGCATGCATTCTACTACAATTGGGTCTCTAGTATATAGGCCCACAGGGCATAATCAAAGGTGTGAGCCAAACAAATGCAGATATAAATATTTGGAAGCCTCCTCCACATGGCTTCTTAAAGGTCAATATAGACGGAGCTTCTAAGGGCAACCCAGGGTTAGCTAGTTTTGGGGGTGTTATTAGAGATGAACAGGGTCAAATAAAGGATATCTTTCATGGCCAATTGGGAAAGGCCACTAATAACATGGCAGAACTCATGGCCTTAGAGCAATGCTTGGAAATATTGGTGAGTTCAAATTCACACAATGTCATCATTGACGCAGATTCAAAATTGATTATTAGAGCGGCCAAGAAAATATGCAATGGTACATCACCAGATAAAGTTTTGAAACACTAGAGGCTATCACAGGTCTTTCACCATATCTATACCCACCTACAAACTTTAAAAAATGTTAGCTTTGTCCATGTGAAAAGAAAATCTAACATGTTAGCTGATCGTCTGGCAAATGGAGTGATTAATAAGGGAAGGGACACTTGACATGTTTGGGAGTTGTTACCCCTAGGAAAACTGTTAAAGGACTGTCTTGGTCAGGCTGCCAAAGATAGGGATCGATGAGTTGACAGGATGGATCGAAGAGGCTCAGGTGACATGCGAGAGGATAGGGAAGCCTAAACTGTTTGCTTGTTTAGCAGCAGTCCGAAGATCAATGGAGGAAGTCCAGGATGCAGTGGAATGAGGACTGATTTTGGACCAATAGATCTCGATTGATATAGATCTATGGTGTTTCGGTGAGGAAGTTACCCGACAGTTAACGAGCAGAAGTGGGTTGGAGAAAACCAAAGTAGATTTCGAGCAGAGGAAAGGCCATAAAAGGTATTTCCCTGTTAGCTCCGATTCCACTCACACAGTGACACGTAGCAGCAAGGTGAGATAGGGAAACTGCTTTTTTCGGGCGAACTTGGAGTGCACAAGTCACCGTGCGAAATATGTGTGAGCTGTTAGATCTGGGGGAGAAATATCGACAATTGGCAAATGAGCAGCAATTCTCGATGTCGGGAAATGTTGTGACCATTGGATCTTGATTAGATCAATGGTGGAGAACTGTTGAGGTTTCTTCGATGGGGCGGATTTCAAGCTTTGTTGAGAACTATGTTTTGTGTTTTTGTCGGGTCTAGGTGGGTAGTAGCAGGTTGGAGAAACCCACGAGTGGATTTCAGGTGGAGGAAAGGTAGTAAATGGTAATTCCCCTTTGGCTCTGATTCCACTCACATTGTGACACATAGCAGTGAGGTGAGAGAGGGAAACCACTTTTCGAGTGAATTTGGGGTGCGCAAGTTAACTGTGCGAAAAATGGGAGAGTTTTTAGATCTGGTGGACCGAGATCGACAGTTGTTAGATGAGGGCAAGTTTCGAAGTCCGGAAGTGACAGGACCGTTGGATCTTGAAAGGATCAACGACGTAGAAGAGTCGACGCTTTTTAAAAAAGGGGGGACTTCAAACCTTTTTAACTGAGGTTTGTATTGTCGTTGGGTCTGGAGCAATCATCTGGAGCTTAGCAGATTCCCTTCAGTTTTTTGTGGTTGATAGAGAGCCCTTGGGATTTTATCACTCCTGCCTGTTTATTAGGTTTTGAAAGCCCGATGGATTTGGTTTGTTTCTTGTTGTTGGCATTCCCACAACAGGCTAGTTCTGTTTTTGGTCTCTACACTTGCATAGACATGTAATATCTGTAATGTACTAGTTCTATTAATAGAAGGCTCCATTCTTACTTGACCAAAGAAAAGAAAATCATTTTAAATCTAGAATCATTGCTTAGCATTTAAATTTCATAATTCTTCACGAGATTTAATTTCTAGAAACTCTTGCATGATAAAATTTTCACCATTGACATTTAATTATTCATGATTTTCACTTTGCTACATTTATAAATTGCTCTGGGTAACTTGTTCTCATTTAGTTTATGGTTAATTGAATATTAAGGCACTGGTCTACAATCATTTATTTTTTGTGATTTTGTCTTATTTGTATTAATTGTTTAATCTATCCATCTATGTTGGCCAGGTTTCATTCTAAATTCATGAAGTTGTCCATCTTCAAGTCTCCTAGAGCCTGTGTTTCACAGGCTATTCTCATTCATTCACCTTAGGGACTAACCCCCTTGAATTTTCTAGGAGAGAGTCTAAACGGAGTGAGTAAGGATTAGAGTGACAACCCTTACTGTGAGTGTTGTCACGGTGCCTAGACACTTTGTGTGACAACAGGTCCTAAACCCCTATGTGGCATACCTATCCTCCATTGCCTTTCACTATCAACCTATTCTCTAGAATAATAAGAAAGAAATATACTTTATTCATCTTCATATTAATCACACAAAATATGATTGTCATCTCATATAATTTGCTAAGGAAAATAAATGTTATATGCACTATCAATTGTTTTCAATTCATACAATTCATTCTAATGAATTTGAACTGAATGAAAACATATTTTTCTTAAGATAATGCCATTGAAGATATGACATGTCAAACATGGAAAGATGAAATGAAACAATAATTACAATCTTTGAATGGTTTACCTTAATGTCCTTTACCTTTGTAATGATTGATAGGATTAAAACTGGAGATGTGTCAATTTTGTTTTTCATGTTATTTGCTTTACAGTTTGCACTTTAGTTGAGATTTTAAATACATCCTATTCCAGATGTTGTGGTTTCTTGAATAGTGGAAATTAGGAGTTTACACTGATTAGAACTTAATATGACAGGAAACATAACAGGAATTTGACACCCTTGATAGTGCATAATATTTTATTGTTCCAAGTATACACTAGCTAATGTAAAATAAGTATATCATAAAATCACCATCACTCATAGATTTCCCTTTCTCCGAATCCACTTCATTCAGATATTAGATAAGGTACAGTTTAGGACTGTTATATCACCAAAAATGTTGTGATTCAACTACATGTCCACCACTGACTAGTGGAATGCCATTGCCATCAGATTGCTTGCAACTAGTTACAATTATCCTTGATTGTTTCTCAATTGGAAGTTGGAATGTCAAAGCTAGAACTGGATTATTTTGATAGATGTCACTGAAACAATGATATCATTGTTTATATGTTATAATGTGTTAATTAATCCCAAATTTTATGTAGTTTTCATTGGTTTCAATGTGTTATTCATATTGGTAATCCATGTTTTGTAGATTAAAATAAATGTGACCAGTTGAAATCTTTTTTCTTGTAAATCAGATACTGTTTTTCTGTTATTAAATTTTTCTCACAAATATTTTAAATGGACAGTCCACCCATTATGAATATTATATGATAATAGTTTTATATGCTCAAATTAGTGATGTATTATGAAATTAAATAAAGTTTTTTAAGCAACAAAATTAAACCCAAATTATTGTGAAAACATTAAGGGTGTATGGTCAAGCCGTAGTTTCCTTTAGGTAAGAGTAACATTTTTCATGATTCATCGATTGCTAAGTTTGTACTACTAGCACTGTGATGTCAACGGATTGGACCTAGGCATTCAACCTACTCAATATCATGATACTACAAAGTTAAGACTTTTTGTTGACTAGTAGGCATGTTGAAACTAGATCTACATTCCTATCCTATGAACCTATGCAAGGGCTTCATAAAGAAACATGTAAAGCCAAACCTCTTCATATGAAATTAATTGTAAAGTGCATGCGAAAAACAGAGAGGCAGGTTGTGACAAACTAATCCTTTTTGAATCATCACATGGATACCTATGATATTTTTTCCACAATAGTAACTCTGTCCTAAAAGTGATTAACATCCAATCAAATCATCAAAGGAATTTGAAACTGTTCATTGAATTTTCATAACATTCAAAAATTTTATATCTTTATTTTATTGCAATTGAAGTTAGGAGACTTTTGATGATTTTTCACTCAAACTTATCGCTTTTTATTGTATTGCAATTGAAGTTGGTTGTGTTATTCATATTGGTAATCCAAGTTTGGCTTTCTTAAAGATCAGAAGGGACTTTCATATGGATTTGTAAAATTCAATCTATATTTCTTTGTTTGACAATTTTTTGTTCATGGTATATATACCCACCCTAGAGTGGGCATTGCCAAGCACTAGAACCTACGTATAATAAAATTGCAAAGAAGCTTTGTCATAAGACTACAAGATTTTGATCATTTGAAACAGCTCAATATTGAAAAATGGTCATAAATGACTAGGAGAGGAGAAAGAAATATGCACCAAACCTGTGTGGAAGGAAACAATCCTAGCATCAAATGTATAATTTGCAACCATTTTCCACTTTTTGGGAATAGAGTCTTCTTTCTGATGCATAAAAATCCCTTTTCATTTATTTATAGGCCCTTGCTTAGTCAAATACATAGCCAAGTCTCGCATAATAACATGTTGAATAAAGGAAATCTCATGGTTGCTACCATAATAGTTCACCATGGTATCTCTGAATAGTGAATTAAAGTTGCAATGTCAACTAAAATAATTATTTAATCAATGCTCAACAAAAGATCCACTTATCTCTTATCAAACAATGTAAAGTTTCTATGTTAGTGACTAACTTTCTTGATATATCTATTTCGTAGCTTTTCTTTAAACTAGTTCATCCAATGGTAAAATTTGAATTTGGTATTTTGGAAAAAGCTTTGAATAGACTTCCTGTGTCACAAAAATTCCAAATGTGCAAAATAAGTTAAGCAAGGGAAAGCAAAGGCAAATCCAATCCCCTTAAGAGAAATCTGCAAGTGGTAAAAGACTATTCTTTTGATCAAGTGAGATAGTTCAATGTTGAAAAAGAGAATATTTTTTATCAAATATTTGTTGCTAGAACTTGAAAGAGAATCTTTGAAGATTGAGAGGCAATCTATGTTTGAAAGATTATAGAATCTCTAACTTTGGCGTAATGTAAGTGATTTCGTGTTATATTCTAGCTTTGAATGGAATTTGTTTACTAATTTTTATATTCAATGATCTTCTATCTATCACAATTGTTCTCGAATTTATGCCTTATGGCATTTCCTTTTCAACATATGGTCCAATTGCTAGTTGTAATTATTTTAAATTATAAAAAAAATTAAAAACTTACGATTTTCCATTTAAAGAAAATAAAACACTCATGATTGTAATTTATTTCAACTTTATTGGAATTATAAGTGAACTCCATTAATCATATCTTTGTTAGACTTTAAGGAATTTTGACCCAGTAGTGAGATAAATTGAAAGTTACACAAGGAAGCTAATGAAAAGGATTACTTAAACTTTGCCATTATTGTAGAAGTTTTCAGTTGCTTTCACTTTTGTAAACATTATGATCACTTTGAAATTCTAATGTAACCAATGAAAGAGTTACTATTAAGAAATTATTGATAGTAAAATAGTTTGTGTTAAAAAGAAAATTTATATTATTTATTTAATTATTACTAAATTTATATTAAATTAAATTAAATTAATTATTATATTATATTAAATTAGTGAAGCAAATTGGAGTTCGTGTGAAGAATCTGCATAAGCTAGATGTGGAAGACTGCTATGCATTAAGCACAAAGGTGGAGAAGGTGCAGAGTCGCAATGTCGATGAACTTTGGCACATAAGACTTGGTTGTTTGCATCATGGAACCCTGAAGATCATGCAACATATAACCACATGCCTCCCCAAAGGAGCACTTGAGTAGCAATGTATATGAAAAGGATGTACTTTGGGTAAGTACATAAAATCTTCATTCCATGGTCAGGACAACAAAGCACATGCATTCCTTGAAAGGATCCACTCCGATGTCTTTGGACCTTTCTCGACAACCTCGAATGCCAGGCACAAATATTTTGTCATTTTTGTTGATGACATGTCATGGAAGTGTTGGATCTTCTTCATGCGAAAGAAAGATGAGACATTCTCTAAGTTCATACAGTTCAAGGCACTAGTTTAGAAAGAAACTACGAAGAAGGTGAATTCTCTCATGAGCAATAATGGAGGTGAGGACGTGTCGAATGAATTTAAAAGCAATTGTACCAAAGAAGGCATTTTATTAGAGTTGATAGTAGCCCATAACCCACAACAGAATGTGGTGGCTGAGAGAAAGAATCATAGCATTGTGGGAGAAATGAGGGTGATGTTGCATGTCTAAGGCCTACCTCTACATTTGAGGGCTAAAGCATGCAACACAACAATATATTTTCATAACCAAAGTCCTCATTTGATTATGGGCATGATTACACCGTAGGAGGATTTCTTGGCGAGAAAGACATATGTGTCATACTTTAGGATTTTTGGAGCCTCTGTTCACTGCCATGTCCCCAAAGAATCAAGGAAGAAGCTAGACCAAAAAATAGAATTGGGGGTATTTGTGGGTTACAAATAAACTCCCCATAACTACCGTGTGTACTTTCCATCCCTCAGTATGATAGTTGTGCGAAGGGATGTAAAATTTGATGAGGAGAAAGTTATGTGGTTCTCTCTTTGGAGGGAGCTTCAGATCCCACAAGAAGAAGATATTTTAGCTCGAAAGGAGGAACCCCAAGAAGTTGTGGAGCATTCATAAATTGAGGAGTAGAGAGTGGAGAGAACTAGTCAAGAAGAACCATCCAAAGAATGTAGAAAAAGGACCAGAGAAGCTAAGTGACTTGTGCAAGATGCGTGGGATAATGTGTGCTCCTTCAAATTAGCATAGGAAGAGAAGGTCACTAGATCGGTACGCTGGCTATATGTATCTAATGAATGAGCTTGTAGATACTGATTCATCCTATTTCAAAGAAGAATTAGAGAAACCTATATGGTTTGATGCAATGATGGAGGAATACAAATACATTGTAAAGAACAGTATTTGTGAAGTGGTCCTGTTAGGTTCCTATACCAATAGGTTTCATTTTTCATGATTGACTCAGGAAGTGCCAAATATGTTCATCTTTTCATGCTGCAAAGGTTCCATATTTTGTAAGAGCATTAGAAGAAAATTAAAAAAATTAAAAAAGAAAAAAAATGTAAAGAGGGTATTCCCTAAAACAAAAATCAAAGGGCAAGAAAAATCAATTGGTCAGAAAAATAATAGAAATGAACCCCAAAGAAAGACCAGTAAAGTGGCTAGCCAAAATGCCACTGCTAGCTTGATGGATGGCCCAACAGTTCAATCTGGACCATGCCATGTTTAAATTGTTGTTGTAGAATAGAGAAAGAATGTCTATCCAAACAGTTCAAGCTTGGCAGATGAGTAGCTAGGCAGAGAAATGAAGGATCCCAACTGCTTAATCTGGGCCCTTGGAAGAAATAATGGTAGATTTAGATAGGAGGATAGTCAAAAGAAAAGAGGACAATCAGGGTCTGCTAGTTTAAATGCACCCAATCAAATGGAAGAAAAAATGCGAGGTGTATTAGGCTGGGTAGGTAATTTGAGGTTGCAGAAGTGGGTGGGTACTCATTATTGACTTGTCAAGAAAGACTCATATCATCAGTGACATAAGCACTAAAGCAATTGTTGAACTGTGGAACAATGGATGCATGACTAACCTCCCCTTTCCTCCCTCACAACAAACACTCACTAACATCCCTTAAAGAGATTGAGATTTGCTCAAAAAACTCTTAACTTGACTCCATTTCCATGAAAAACTTAAGTAAACTTCTAGTTTGCTTAAAGGCTCAAAGCCACATTTCTTGTGTAAAATCATCATTTCAATCTCCTCTCATGCCTAATTTCACTTGATAAACTTAGCATTCACCTATACAATTTCAATCCATAAAGTCATATTAACTTCCAAACTCTATTATTTAACTCCCTAAATCATTTTCCTTGCCCCTAGTTCTACAAAAATTATATAACAACCCAAAAATAGTAAATATCCCACCCCTTGGCATTATAGCCATATAACCTAAGTTCGGGGAAATGCTAAGTTCATTTGGAGCTTGCATTACGCGTCCACTTACTTTGGGATTAGTTTAACCTTTGGTTAAATTAATAACCGTGTTAACCCTCCCTCCTAAACCATACTTTATTCTAACCCTGCGCTCATATTTTATTTTCGATTGATTTAATATAATGTTTGGACCAATAACCATGCCCACGCTGTATATATCGTATATAACCCGTTTTTCCAAATTTTTAACCCCCGCCATATAAATAAATAATATGTAATATATGAGCAGGCCCCGTACATTATCGTACCCACGACTTCGCTTTCTGTCAACCCTCCGATCCGCCCTCCTAGATTCGACGACCCTCGCCAATTTCGAAGCCGCCCCAATGTACGGGAGTTAGCGCCCGATAGCACGGCAGTTTTCTCGTCGTACAAAAGGCGCGTGTCCTTTTTTGATTGCGTCGAGCGGGCTCTGACATATACCACCCCCGTACGAAAAGCGGTCCGATAAAACCATTTTTAGCTTCTATTCCCGCTGCCAACGTCATACACCACGTCGGCACTTGCGTCAGTCCCCACACCACTGTTCTGTCTGATGTGTCTGCCTCGTCACCCGTCCATGTCAGCGCCCACGTCTGCTGCCACGTCACCATGCCGTACCCACTACCCGCCAAATGACGCCATTCTGACATCATTATGAAAAAGCGCCACAAGCGCCAAAAGTCCCGAATTTTCATAAAATATGCCGAGTCGACCGTTTTTGTTCATTTTCATTGGTCAATTTGGAAGCTCTGTGCATTTTGTTTTACGTCGCTCTTCCGTCCAAGTGCAAATTTGATCATCCAAGCCACTGCCGCCTGCAATTTCAACTCCATTGTTCACCATTGAACCAGCTCAACATCCTCGGCACCATATAAACCAAGTATTTGCCCAAATTTTACCTGTTTACCCATGTTTTTGCCGTTTTCTCCATTTTACTTGCTTGAAACTCTGCAAATTCCCAAACTAAAGGCACTCATGCACCTAAATGTTTCCTAAATTGATTGAGTAACCCCCTGTTCAAAGGAAACCCTGTGAACCCGTGACCATTTGCAAAATTCACCGTCAAAAACTCGTTTCTAAGTTAGTTTTGCCAAGAGAATCTTCATAGTGCCGGGCATTGACCCCTTGTACTAAAATTCCACTGCAAAATTCTACCTATTTGGCTCAAAATCATCCTCTTTTCCCTCTACAAATTGCCCACAGTCTCTTAATACAGGGAATTCATTAACAAAAGAGAAGTCTGTCTAGACTCTAAACTCTCTAAATTGCCTCTTTTATCATAAAAACCATACAATGAAGACCATTGCCTCATTGAAACTCAGTCCTTATCTACATGTGTGGTTCAATGAAACAGGGAGAATGCTGGTAGACATCATATCTTGCATCTTAGGATTCAATACCAGTGAGTATGTTGATGAGACAGTTTTGGTAATGTTGTCCATGTTTGCTCCAGGACAGCCCCCTGTTGTCCAGTATGATTATGCCACCTTCATAGCTGAGAAGATTCATGAGAAATTCATGAACCTGGAGAGAGGAAGTGTGTTCAAACATACCTCCTACATATATCATTTGCTGATGTACTATTAGCCTGATAGTTTCCCAGTTTTCCTCAAAAAATTGAATGCTAAAGGGGAGCGAAGGTCTGTAATATTTTGGTCATCAGTCTGCCACCATGTTTATTACTCTCCATATACCTACTGCGAGTTTATTGACCTATTTATACATCCAGCTCCTTCCTTACTAGTGAGCACTCCTCTTCCTAGACTCACCGATGAGATGCAAAAGATTCTATAGCTTTCCAAAAGCTACAACATTGGTGACTGGTATTTTTACCAAAACCACACAGTAATCAGGATTTATGGCTGTGAATTGGCCCCCTACAGACTGCCAAAATATGTCACCATGAGACTCTTTTCCTTATAATACTTCTGGCAATTTGGTAATGCAGATATGATTCATTTCTATGGCAAGAGAAAAAAGGCACAGCTCAAGATTAGGCATCAATTGGGCCCATTCATTTTCAATAAGAGAGAAGAAGCCTGGGAGGAGGCGGACAAGATGTTGAAAAACTTTCTATTACTAAAAACAAGCTTTTATTGGGCACCATATGACCCCAATCACTTTATAAGCCTTAGAAGAGTCAAATACAGGCTTGCAGCATATGAACACTGCAATATCCCTCAAATTGAACAATATGCTAATCAACAAGAATGGGTAGAGGGCACACTTGTGGAAGAACTTACTGAAGAAGAAATAACAGAAAGAGCAATCAAGAATCTTGAAAAATCAGTTGACTTGGAATCTTTTGAACATGTGTTTTCACAGCTCCTCGGCACCCTGGAGAAGGCACCTCATCTGCCACGGCCTCCCAGCAACATGCCCAAGTAAGTGCCCCACCAGCAGCAACAGATAAAGGTAAAGAAGTGCAGCATTCAGAAGAGCAAGTGCACAATTTGGAACAGCAAGAAACAATGGCAGACCGGCCTGCTTCTACAGATGAACAAAGTCAAGGGCAAGACCCTTCTACACAAGCAAAGGCAACAGAAATCCCAGTGTTACAGACACCTCTTAATGAGGAAAGGGCAAAGAAAAGGGATAGACAAGAAGAGACCCCTCCAGGGACATCTACCGAGCAGCAAGGGGAAAAGAGACAGAGATTAAATCCTTTTTCAGAAGAGGAAATGCCAGAAGGGCCAACAGAACAGCAAGTTCCCCCAAGCATGGAAACATCAGCTAGCTCCTTTCAGCAGGAGCAAGAGAGACAACAAGGGGTAGAAGTAACATCCACCAGGCAACAGGGCCGACAGGGCTTTGATATCAAAAAAGCATTCACTGATATCAAGGCTAGAAATGAGCCAGTGAGATACCAGCTGTACAACCAGTTGCTAAGGATGGCACCCACCAATCAGCAAAGGCTAATGGCAGCCTATGACATCCAGGAAGGGAAAATGACTCTCAGTCATTTCAGACCTACAATGCAGCAACCACAATCAGCTGCTGACTATATTAGAACCAATCTGGAAGTGTTCACTAAGGATATCCATCCGATGGACCAGATTGAATTGCACAAGCAGACCGGGGAAATGGTATATTCTACCTTGGCAGATAAAACATTGTTAGCCCATAGATTGCAAAACTCTCTGCACAATACTTCTGCCCAACTAGAATTGGAAAAAGCTTCATCACAAGCCAAGGACAATAGAATCAAGTCCTTGGAGGAGATCATTATAGAGCTGGGACATGATCCCACTGATCCCAAGGGTGTGCAAGCTTTGATAAAGAAGAAAGAGGAAGACATAGCAGCCCTCAAAAGGCAACTCAAGCTGCCAGCTACAATGCATCCTCAAGCCACAGAGATAGCACAACAAAAGGAAGAGCAGGATGTGGTAACTTTGCTTATGAGCTTGCATAAAAGGTTGATAGAAACAGAGAGTGCCTTGGAGGCATCATTACAAGGAAGACAGGGAGAGTTGGCCTCTCAGCCAATTCAAACAACTCAGATTCTTACAGGTGCTCCTCCTACGGCCACCACAACACTCACTCCCACTGGTCAAACATCAGAAGCAGGTACTTCAAGTTCAGCACCAGTTTCGGCAACTACTACAGCAGCAGCAGAGCAAGAGACCAGCCTGAGCATGGACAATATGATGAAAGAAATAAAGGCCCTGGAATTGCAAATGGCAGAATTGAAAGAGGCCAAAGAAAAGCTGGCTAAAATTGAGGAAAAATATGATAAGTCAAAGCAGGATGTAGCTGAGAAGACAAGGGAAGTGAAAGCCCTGGAAAAAAGGATAAAGGAGCTGGAGAAAGAGCTCACTTTTGATAGAACTCTAGCTGATGTCAAGAAAATTTTGTGGGCCAAGATTGGCCAATCCATTACAGACCAATGGCAATCCATTGAAACCATTCATGAGCAAATGGATATGATAGGCTTGGCTCAGTTTGAAAACCAAAAGGCTATAGCATCTTTGGGCAATATGCCTGAGCAAGATAATAGAATGATCCAATTCCTGAACACTCACACCAAAGAGCAGTTGGTAGCAATAGGAATCAGGAATAGGACTGACACTATCTTGCTAATAAAAAGGGTACTGACCCTAAGGAATTTTGTGCAGACCTTGGAAAGAAAGTGCCAAGAGATGCAAGAAGAGGTAGATGAGTTTAGAATAAAAATCACAGTGTTACAGAGCAGAGGACTACCAAGTTTAGTGACTAGCGCTAGAAGACTGCTGTCACGTGAGCATTATGCCAACAGGGTAAACAATTATGCTTCCAATCAAATCACAACTTCCTCAAGCACATCAGAAGAAACAGGGCCTCCATCTGGACAGAGTGTCTTTGATAAACTAGAAAATCTATTCTACATTGCACATGAGATAAATCATCTCTTTGAAGTCCAGCCAAACTTTTATAGATACACTGAAGCTGATGAAACACTGATAAAGATACAAAGGCATCAGTTACCTACAGAGGATTGGTGGAGAGGAATGATGGAGACATTGCTCAGGTGATTTTGATTATTAATTCTTTTTGTAAGCTACAGGTCAGCACATACAGATGGCACGGTCCACCTGTCAAAAGGGAAGAAAAGGCAGTGCAAGGCACAAACAAAATGATCACTACAGCTCATTGAATGCAAAGAAACCGAGCCCCAATAATGAAGACAAAGACAAAGACAACAACAAGCAGCGTACCAGCATCAGAATAGCACACGCAGAATAAATTCGCTGCAAGCAGCCGACTCATTCAGCCCAGAAAGTCAAAACTCCTCTGACAAATTGGACAGCTAGCGCATTTATATTTACTACAACATTTATTCCTTCACTTACTACTTCTTAAATAGTTGGTAAAGAAAGTTATGAGTTCAAAACTTATCCTCATGATATTTTGTATCCTCCTTTTGTATAAATACCCCCCCATAATATGTATTTGGGGTTGGTAATTTCATTTCTGAACTGCATTGTAAGCTATTGAAGCTGTATAATACAAAGGCTGTTGGAATTTCACTGTGTTGAACCATCTGAATGTGGAGTTGATGCCCTGGGACATGCTACAGAATTCTTGCGTCGTTTAAAGATCAATAAGTCTTCTCTTCTATGTGTTTTTATGTTTTTTATGTATGCAATTTCATGTATGTTCCATCATCTTGGTAGCAGAGAAGAAGAATAGCACAAAATTTTTCCATTAAACACTATGTGTTCAATCTCAGCTATTATATATGTTTTCTTTAGAATTAGTCATAAACAGGAATTCTTAATTGCTCCTGTTTGCACTAGTTCTTTCACTATGAATGTTGCTTAGGAATTCTTCATTTCTCCCTAGTAATTTTTCATGCACTTTCCTTCTGCCAGCATGATGAAAGATTCTTAATTGCCTTTCATTCACTGACTTCATTCCACCATTTCAGATATCAAAATTGCTCCTAAATTGACTACCCTACTCTGTAGCAAAATCCTTTTACCAAATGAATACTTCAACCCTTCACTAGTTCATTCACTCTGACTCCATCTACCCAATGGAAGAAACTGTCTCCTACTTCCATCCCTGTTCCACCTGAAATTACTTTCCAACAAACTCAAAAAAAAAAATCTGTGCATAATAACTAGCCTAAAATACTCTAAAAACAAAGCCAAATTATAAAGAGAGAGCCCTCTCTGGTTGTAGGTAGGCTAGGACCTGCAGCTAAAAGATTGGTTAGTGGTTACCTCGGCCGTATTCCTTTCAGGAGGCAGGGAACAACCTGAGTGATAACAGGTCCCAAGACCATCAAATAAATCAATTGTGGGTTTGAGATGCATCTTTGAGGTAAGGCACATAGAAGACGAAAGCATAGAGAAGTACAAGGTCAAATATGTGTCAAAGGGGTACTCTCAAGTTGAAGGGATTCACTGTGAGGAGACCTTTGCTCATATAGCAACATATTCATCCATTAGATAAATTATTTCTCTTTTTGTGCAAATGGGGTTGAAGATCCACTAGATCGATGTAAAAACAGCATTCCTCAATGGATTTATTGAGGAGGATTTGTACATCGAGAAATGAGAAGGCTTTAAGACTTTTGATTGGGAGTCTCATGTGTGTAGACTCAAGAGAGCATTATACAATCTGAAGCAAGCACCCCATGCTTGGTACACCAGGATCGATAACTATCTCATTTGTTTGGGCTTCTAAACCAAAAGTGAACCAGATGCAAATCCTTATCATATTTTGGTAGAAGGTAAGTTGTTGATTATTTTCTTATATGTTGACATTTTATTTTAACTGGTGATGAGGAGCTAATTAGATCTTGGATGGAGGACCTTGCAAGGGAGTTTTAAATGAAGGACATGGGTCTCATGCACTACTTCCTTGGGTTGGATGTATGGAAAGGAAATGGGGAATTATTTGTCTCTCAAGGATGTTAGGACCCTACATTGTCCCATTTTGCTCATATATTTTGCTATCATTCCATCCTTTTTCAATCCAAAATTAAAGCCCATGATATTACTTTAATCCATTTTCCAAAGGTATATAACATTTATTCTCATTACTATATGTTTGATTTGTTTTACATATAATTTTACATTACCTTCATAATTAATCGCTGATCGGATAGTTACTGAAACAATTTTGAAGACTGCAGATTTATCATTTCGGTCTATGTTGTTGAGATAGTTAGAACAATGCACAAATCCCTTTGCTAAAACAACCTATGATTTGCATTTTTAGATTCTGCAGCAACAGGAAGAGATCATCAAAGGAGTTGTTACATTGGCCATAACAACTATATTCCAAATTTGGCATTGTCACAACCATTCTAACAACATTTTGTTAATGGAAGGGTTATCCTATTCTAGTATATCAGGTCAAAAATAGGATTTATAATGTAATCAATTGTAATAAATGTCTCCTCTTTAAAAACATGAGACATCAACATTAGAGGGGACATAGAGAGATTACGGGAAGGTCTAGCTGGGAGTAAAGGAACTTGAATCTTTTTGTAATATGATACTTTGACAGATGAATAAAATACTATTCTGAGCATTCCTTTTTAGTTATGTTCTCTAGGGAATCTTGTGCAAAGGAAAGGGCCCACATTCACCACAAGATTCACCCATTAATTTCTATACTGTGTTAAGTATTGTTTTTGCACTCATGCCTTGTTAATCTCTGTTTGCTAAATTTACTTATGCGTTATTGAAACTCTGTATTTATTATTGAAACTCTGTTTCTACTTAGTCATTACATTGTTTCCATAAATTCATTCATAGGTGATTAGTGATTATTTTAATTGGTTTTCCAGAGTAAGTTTGTGAAGCATGGTAATCAAAAACAAGTGCTGAAGATTCCTGCTTGAGGAATAGGGTCCTGTTCTCTGTTAGAGAATAACTAGTCTTTTCCTTTGTAGATCTATTTCCTTTCCTAGATTGTTATTTTTAAATGTAATCTAGGATTCCTTTGATCATTGTCTGCAATAGAGAGATTTTTTCTGTTGTAACTCAAAGTAGAACTTCAGTTTGTTTAAAGTAAGGTGAGATTAAAGTAATTGATACTGCAACTTTTCATTGTTTTTGGGATTGAGCATATATAGTGTGTGATTGCCTTTGAAATAAACAGACTTCCCTAGGTTGACAATTCATGTAGCACTGGTTGTTTAAATTAATAAGCAATTAAAGTGACCAACATTTTGGCGCCATTGCCGGGGAAGGAAATTGCATATTTCAAAATCATTAATGTTTTTCTTTTAGATATGCAAAATGCGTGAGAGGACGCAAGAAAACTAACCATACAAGTGGCAAGGGCAAAGGAGGAGGAAGAAAGATATTTATTGATGATGTCATATCAAAAGATGAAACTTCTCAGAGGCTAAGCTCTCGGAAGCCAAAGCCTCAGCTATCCCTTCAAACAAACTATGAAACAAAGGAAGTTGTGGGCCCTGAAAAGGTTGAGGAACTAGTAGAAGACATTGAGGAACCAGTTGAAGACATTGAGGAGCCAATTGAAGATGTTGAAGAGCCAACAGAAAACATTGAAGACAAAGCAAGTGCAGCAGGAGAACAACCAATGGAAGAGAACAATGAAGGATTCTTTGGCGGAGGATAGGTAGGACCTAAAGGAAGAGATGGGAATTCTCTCTCTACCTTGGGATTTCCTATTGGTGATCTTCCTAGAGGAGCAACTCCCATGAAGAATATCCCACTTTCAACCTTACCTAACTTCCATGGTTTATCTTCTGAAGATTCTGATGAGTTTCTTTTTGAGTTTGATATATTATGCAAAAGCTATGATTATGTTACTAATGCTCAAAAATTGAAGCTGTTTGCAGCAACACTAAAAGGAAATTCACTGAGATGGTTCATGAGTCTGGGAGGCCATGTAATAACAACATGGGAACAGATGAAACAAAAGTTTCTGCTCAAATATCAGGACTACTGCCGGACAAGAGAAAAAGGGAGGAATTATTGAAGATGGTACAAAAGGAGGATGAAAATCTAGAAGATTTTGTGGAAAGGCTACAATATAATCTGCAGAGATCTAATCATCTCAATGTAAGTAAAGATATTCTTAAAACAATATTATTGAAAGGGGTGAGGGATGATTGTCTAGACATGTTAAATATGCTTGGTAAAGGGGACATATCTAAAGAATCATATGATGAAATTGTTAATCTTTGCAAAAGATGTTCAAGAGGAGTTGCAAGGAATAGATCAAACAACAAGGATAATACATATTCAAGAGTTCAAAAATCAGCCAGTGGAGGAGCAACAAGAGCTGAAATAGGTAATTTACTTGAGGAATTTAAAACTGAAATGTTAAGTTCTTTTGCTTCACAGATTGACACCTTGCAGGTTAAGAAGAAACAAGCAGAAGCAGAAGCTGCTTTGGCTATCTTTTGTTCCAAATGCAGAGATAAACACCCACTAAGGGAATGCCCATTGGAAAAAGTGCCAATTTGTACCCTTTGTGAGAGGGATCATGAAACACAACAATGTCCTTCTTTACCAGGAATAAAAGCAGCATTGCAACCAACTGAAGAAGAAGCTGAAGCAGTCTATCTGCTGACACAGAGAAGGCAATGGCAACCACGAGGACAAGGTATGAACTCTAATATGCCATTTTCTAATCATTGGAACAATTATCCTTCTTTTAATCAAGAAAATTACCCTCCCTTTAACCAGATGCAATACCCGCCCTTCAATCAAATGAATTACCCACCCATGCAACAACCAAACCCTCCCTTTGTAGACCCAGCAATGTGGACTCCTTGACCTCCACAACAACAATCTTACTTTAATCAATGGAATCCAAACTGGAGGGGTCAGCAACTCCCGTTTCCAAATCAATTTCCTCAGTTTCAGCAACCACTCCCTCTACCATCAGGCGCTCCACCAAATAATCAAATGATGAGACCCCAGCTACCTATACAACCAAACCGTAACCCCAATAATAAAGCTGTGCAAGTTATTGATATTCAGAACCAGCCTATACATTTTGTTTTCCCTGCGCAGTGTAATGATATTCACTTATGACCTGGGAAAATAGTTGAACCTACTATTGATGATATTACCTCTTTTGATTATGATAAAGAAGAGACAAAGAAGAATAATTCACATAAGGAGGTACAACCACCCTCTAATAAGGGTGCTAAAACAACAGAGCCACCATTCCCTAAGCGTTTATCTTTGACTAAAACGCTTGAGCCACCTGCTTTCAATATTTTGGGGGAATTACAGAATCTTTATGTCAAAATTTCACTTTTACAAGAATTAAGAGATGTACCAATTTATGCCAGAACTATGAGAGATATTTGTATTAAGAAACCTAGTAGGAAAGCTAAAGATCCCCTTACAGTTCATGTTATGGGTGATCTATCAGCATTAATGTCCAGAAAAGCCTCTCTTGTTAAATATGGTGATCCTGGCCATCCTACTGTTACAGTTTAGATTGGAAAAACTATCATTTCATGAGTTATGGTAGATTTAGGTGTTGCTATATATATTATGACTCTTGAAACTTCACAACTGTTACAGCTGAAGAATGTGATCAGAGAGACACCAACCATTCTAGAGTTAGCTGGCCCTTCTACAATCAAACCTGAAGGAGTGATTGAAGACCTAATCATCTTAGTTGAGTCGTGGAATTACCCAACTGACTTTGTGGTATTACAGACTAAAACAAAGTTGGGGGGACATCCTTTAATTCTAGGAAGGCCCTGGTTGGCCACAGCCGATGCCTTTATCAACTGTAGATCTGGTTCAATGACAATTTCTAATGGATGTGAAACCAAGCAGCTTACTCTCTACCCTCATGCTGCACCTATGATTAATGATAATTCTATATGGCTAGACTATGATGATGATGCTACTCAACCTATTTTGCCTATCGAACAAGCTCTAAGCCTTAAAGACACCACTTGTTGTGGGGAAAAATGCCTATTTAGGACGATCCTATCCACCTAAGGTGTGACAGCGCCTTAGCAACAAATGAATATAGCTATCATGATTTCTTCCTTTATGAAATATGAAAGAGAGGAGATCGGCAGACTTACCGTTGTCTTTCCGTTGTCCCTCGAACTAAATCCTCTTCTCTTTGTGTGTCCACAGCTACTTGCTTCCTCGCTTGATCAAGAGAACAGCTACTTGAATCCCACGAGATCACAAGAGAACAACTACCTGTGACAAGAGAACAGCTACTTGCAACAAGAGAAGAACACAATACAAAGGCAAATATACATATTCATAAATGATTCAGGATTAGAAGTAAATCAAATATACTAATGCAATCATACAAAATACACCAGCGTATAGGAAAGAATCAAGATAGATTTATTGAAAGTAACAGGGTTCAGGAAGAGATACAACCCATAGGGCTCCAACCCAGCATCTCCTTCCCAGCAGAATGGAATTCCTTCTTCAGCTCCTTTCAAAGCATAACACACCCAATATTTCTAGCCACAAACCAACAGCAATTCTTTGCAAATACCAAATTCCAGCCTCCCTGATCTCATGTAGAAGAGATCTATATATAGGGATATTGGAGAGAGGATGAGTCAGCTTGAGACTGGTCTGAGACTGACTAGTGTCCTCTCCCACTTCAGTTCTTGAGTCCACTTGGAGGTCCTTGCTTCCACTTGGAGATTTGGAACCTCTTACTCATCACCAGTCGAATTCCCTGATCCAAGTGTCATTTTGGAAGCTTCCTGGGCATTGACACCTTGAGGAATGACTCTGCCACTTGTCCAAACTCGCTCAGCGCAGGTAGCCTTCTTTGTAGTTGACATTCAACGCAGGTAGACAATGGAGCAGTTGACATTCAGCGCAGATGCTCAGTGGAGCAGTTGACATGATCCAGAATTGCCTTGTTTTTGAGTGTTTTCAGGTGGAGAACTTTTGTTAAGTGCTGTGGTTTGCTGGCCTTGTTCCTCTATGGGTAGGAACAACATGTTTAGGGACTTTGGATCCCTTGATTATTGACATTTCATGCTCAGTGATGCAAGGCACAAAAATGTCTATAACACCACTGAGGATGAAGTAATTAATAATTTTATTTGTGAACCCTCCTTGGTCACTTCTGAAACACATAATTAGTTGACTGAAATTTTTAAATATGATACCCAGGAAAAGCTTACTTCTGAAGATCTACCTCAAACATCAACTACCATCTCCTCTAAAAGCATAACATTAGAAATTGAACCTGGCAAGACATTGAACATAAACCCCAACTTGATAGATGCTAAAACATAGCAATTAATGAAGTTACTTCATGAAAATAAGGAAGCATTCACATGGGATTATACAGATATGAAGGAAATATCTCCTGAATTATGTATTGATCGCATCTACATCAAGGAAGGTTGACGACCAATCTGTCAACCCCAGCGACGAATGAATCCCAATTTGAGGGAAATGGTCAAAGAAGAAATTCAAAAATTGCTTAATGCAAGGTTTATAAATCCCATATTTGACAGTGAATGGGTTTCTCCATTGGTCATAGTACCTAAGAAAAATGGGAAATGGAGGGTGTGTGTAGATTATAGAGCCTTAAACAAAGCCACCCAAAAGGATCCCTTTCCCTTGCCATTCATTGATCAGGTGTTAGATAGTTTGTCAGGGAAGAAATTATTCTCCTTTTTAGATGGTTTTAGTGAGTATAATCAAATCAAAATTTCACCCCAAGACCAAGATAAAACCACTTTTATTAGTCCCTAGGGAACTTTTGCCTATAGAATCCTCCCATTTGGACTATGTAATGCACCAACAACCTTTCAAAGAGTAGTGATAGGAATCTTTCCTCATATGCTTAATGACTCTATGGAGATATTTATGGATGATTTTACCCCTTATGGTGTATCTTTTGAGGATGCATTACAAAACCTTGAAAAAGTACTTAAACATTGTGTATAAGCTCACCTTTCCTTAAGTACTGAAAAATTTCATATGATGATGAATGAAGGAATTGTACTTGGACACTTTATTTCATTTCAAGAAATTCATGTAGATCCATCCAAAATACAAGTAATTCAGAACATTCCTATTCCTAGAACACAAACTGATGTAAGAAGTTTTTTAGGACATGCAGGATACTATAGAAGATTTACCAAAAAAATTTCCAAAATAGCTTCTCCTTTGTTTGTGTTACTTATGAAAAATGTTGAACTCAAGTGGACTGAACTTTGCCAGAAATCATTTGATGAACTCAAGCATCAGCTATCCACAACTCCTATTTTAAGGGGACTTGATTGGGTACTTCCCTTCCATATATCCTCTAATGCTTTGGATACTGCAATTGGAGCTGTCTTGGGACAAGAGGAAAACCATCTTCCTTATGCTATCTACTTCATTAGTAAGAATATGACTCCTGCTGAGCTTAATTACACAGTTACTGAAAAGGAATTTTTAGCAGTCATTTATGCCATTAATAAGTTTTGACATTACATTACTGGTTACTCTACTTTTGTCCATACTGACCACTCGGCTATTAAGTATTTAATGAACAAATCTGTCACAAATGCCCGAGTTACTAGGTGGTTATTATTATTACAAGAGTTTGATATTACAATTGTAGATTGACTAGGTAAAGAAAATGTAGTTGCTGATTTCCTTTCTCGGTTAAAAGCTGATGATAATACTCCAGTAGATGATTCCTTTCCTGATGAATATTTATTTGCAGTATCTGCTCACTCACCTTGGTATGCAGACGTTGCCAATTATCTGGTGGCAGGAAAGTTACCATCACGCCTATCACATCAAGAGAAAAGAAAGATCATTCAACAAAGTGCTCGGTATAGCTGGATAAGTGGGTGTCTATTCTACACAGGACTTGATCATGAAATCCGGAGATGCATTAGACAAGATGAGGTTTATGATATACTGAAAGCTTGTCATGATGGCCCTTGTGGAGGGCGTTTTGCTGATAAGAGAACAACACATAAAATTTACAAGATGGGTTATTATTGGCCCTCACTCTTCAAGGATGCAAAGAAATATGTTTAGGCATGCAACAACTGTCAGAGAATGGGTCAACCGAATCATAGAGATGAAATGCCATTGAATGCCCAAGTAATACTTGAACCCTTTGAAAGATGGGCTCTAGACTTTGTAGGGACCATTAATCCTCTATCCAATCAAAGAGTTTACATATTGGTTTGTACAGATTATATGACTAAATGGGTGGAGGCTAAAGCACTCATTAGAGCTAATGAAGAATTTGCTTTAGTTTTTCTATTTGAAGAAATATTTGTTAGATTTCGAGTGCCTAGAGAGCTAGTTATAGATGGAGGACCTCCTTTCAATTCTCATGGTTTTAAAGTCACCCTCCAAAAATATCATGTTCATCATAGAATCACTACACCATACCACCCATAAGCCAATGGGCAGGTTGGGAGTACAAACAAAGTCATAGAAGCCATTCTAACAAAAACAGTGAAGCAAAACAGGAAGGATTGTTCTCAAAGGCTCCCTAAAGCACTATGGGCTTACAGAACTACCTGGAGGAATACTACAGGATTTTCTCCCTATGAATTGGTTTATGGTAAAAGTGTTGTTTTTCCTGTGGAATTTGAAATTAAAACCTTAAGAACTGCTTTAGTTGTTAACCTTGATCTGGATGATGCACAGACAGCCATGTTGCAGCAACTTCAAGAATTGGATGAAAAGAGGTTAGATGCCATTCATCAAAAAACTATGATCCACCAACAAAGGATAAGGTGGCATGATAAAACCATCAATCATAAGCGGTTCCAAAAAGGTAATTGGGCTTTATTGTATGATTCTCGGTTTGAATATTTTCAAGGGAAGATATGTACAAGATGGTTGGGACCTTATGAAATAGATACTGTTTTTCCCAATGGAACAGTAAGGCTCCTAACAATTGATGATTCTAGAACACCATTATTAGTAAATTTTCATCAACTCCGTCTGTACCAGCGACCCATTTCCAAAGAGGATTTTAAGGCCACTTGCATGGCAGATTCACATTATCTCTTTTTGGGGGAGCCTGCTGCCCCTCATTGCCATTAATTTCTGCATTGTATTTTTAGCATTAGATTAGATTTCTGAACTAATAATCCCTGTCAAGGGTTGGCATGTTGCAATTGATTATTCTACAGATTCCAGATTTAGGAAAGGCTGATTGAAAAGGATGATCCTACTATAAGCAGGTCCAAGCTTCATCTTGAAGCACTGTCATCTCATTTCAATCCATCCATAGTTCATTTCCCCATATTTCAGTAACATTTCCATCATTTCCTCTCCTTCCTCTTTCCCATGTTCCCATCATTTTTCAGCAACATTTATCCTATTTTCCTCATCAATGAAATAGTACCGTTCAACAACATTTTCCCTATTTTTCCCATCCTTGGAATAGTATTCTTCAGCAACATTTTCCCTATCTTTCCCATTGCTGAAACACCATCCTTTACCCATTTTCCTGTTGTTAAAACACTATCTTTTACTCATTTTCCCGTTGCTAAAACACCATTTCTTTTTCAAAAGACATAATCACACAACACTTTCTGTCATGAAAATCACTTCTTCCATTTTTATGCTAATTTTTTCCTCTAACTGCCTTCTCCTATAACTATATAGACCTTTAATAGAATCACCCTCATACTCCAAAAGCTTCTTCCATGACTATTGATGATCTATTGTCAACAAGCACTGTATTTTTCGAAATATGGATTAAAGGTAAACATGAGGTATGTAAATATTATGTGTAAATACTATTAAACTATAGTTAAATGACAAGATTATGTCATAATTACCACAATCCTCATACAATTAAAGCTATTATTTCAGCCGTAGTTGGGGGAGAATACCAAGATTATACACCATCATTTCACAGCAAGCCAATTACTATCATTATTTTACCCACTATCACGTCTTATCACCTCACCTTTGCGTTGTTATTCCATGTTCTCATTTGCAAAATTCACTCTATCCAAAGTGAGGTAACTCGGTTTTTGACTGTGCATTTTACCAAAGTTGGTTAACTATGGGAAGACCTTCTATTTGACATGAGCTCGGCTCGATAGCTCTACTTGAATTACATCCAGAGGTATATCAGATTTTTCAGTGGGCAGGCTGGGTAGATTATTTTCAGAGGCTTTAGGGATTCGATCCACAACAGGTCCTTGAATTTGCACGTAATCTACGGGAGGGCCATTCTACTATTCAGGGAGTTCGAATTTCGGTCACAGAGCATGACATAGCACAGGTTTCAGGCCTGCCGGTCACTGGCATTCGATGGTTCAGTCGTAAGCATATCATTCTGAATGCACAAATGGATTTTCTCCTACCAGGAGAATAGGTCGAGCCCAAAGGCCAGGGTGTCCGACTTCACTCATTACCACCTCCATGGCCGACGGTTGCTGAATTTGTCAAGCATTATCTCACTTGTGAAGGTCGCTACCAGGTAGTCTATCAGCATGACTTTGTCTTGTTAAATCATTTGAGACATGGTCGACTGTTGAATATTCTGTATTATTTACTTGGGTGTCTAAAGAATATGTCACATTACTGTAGACAGGTAAAATTCCCACTCCTTTCCCTCACCCATCACCATCTTGTCCAGCTACTAATTCAGAGGGGTTTTGCTCGACAAGTTCCCCCTCTTAATAATCCACCCCTAGACCCTAAGCAAGATGTTGAAATTCCTCAGAAAGTTGCTGAAAATCCTCAAGAAGTTCTCGAAAATCCCCATGAGCAGTAACTCGAGAACATTCCTGATCCCTAAGAAATCCCACCAACAGAATCAGTCAATCCAATTGACCCTCCCATCGCATCAACTCCATCCCACAATTTAGCAAAATCATCTAATCCTACCATTCATATTCCTAGTGATGATTCGGAAGATAACCTTCCCATCGCTATGCTAAAAAGAAAAAGGCAAAGTAAGACCGCTTTCCTACCAAAAAGGTGAACAAGGGCCTCAACCAAAGAAGCTACCATTTCTCATAGCCCTCCCCCTCAGAAGAAACCCACTCGTAAAAGGAAAATTACTACTCTCCCTATCTTTTTACCCTGAAGATGAATGAGGGTGTCAACTGAAGCAGAAACTATTGCCACCATCCTAAATTCCCCACCTATTCGTCTAAAACCCCATACCCCACCACAGTCCCAAGTCCCCAAATTTTTACCTGTTTCACCCTCAGGCACTGAAACACAAGAACCAAATGCCCAGGATTTTACGACATCATTTCTTTCAGAATAAGTAGTTGTCACACAAGAACCAGCTAGTCATTCAGTAGTTGCCACATAAGAACAAGCTGCTGATCCACAGAATCCGGATGCCCAGGATGTTCCACAACACGTAGCTGCTACACAAGAACCAACTACTGATATACAAAACCTATATGCTCAAGATGTTGTACATGACGTAGCTTCCACACAAGAACCAACTACTCATTTAGCAGCTACCACACAAGAACCAGCTGCTAATATACAAAACCTAGATGCTCACGATTTTGCACTTGAACTCTAGAAAAATCATATATACTCAAATTGGGAAGCCTTAGAGCAAGTACTCCAGCAGTCTCGCTTACAGAGGAAAGATAATAAAGAGATAAAGAGTAAACAGTTCCTTATGTTTGGTCTTGTTCACAAATTATTAGCTGCCAGGAAACCATCTTCCAATTATTCACTTTTTGTTATAGAACGCCTAGCATTCTTTCAAATAAAAGCAATTAAAAATGGGAAACCTCATGAAGTATCTACACCTGAGTAGTTTGTGGAAACTTTCACAGAAGCATCCACCACTGATCAACATTTGCTTTGTGAGTTGTATCTCCACAATGAGGCTATCCCTGAGAACAGGAAGATCAATCTTAACCCTTTGGTTGGTGATGTTTAGATTAGGGCACTTGTCTCTTTCCTGGCTAATCAAATGACATGGAAGACTGCCCTCCTTGTAGCAAAGCATAATGAGGACAACCTTCTCCTATGGATTCGATCAGAGCCACAAAATCCTGCCATTTTAATTTGCGAATATTCTCAATTCTTGAAAGAACCAGGGATGGTTGAACACATCAGGCAACTACAAGCAACAATGCTACAGGACTGCCAACATTTTTCTAAGACTAAGGAAGTTGCCGCCTTAAAAGAAAACAACTTATTCTAGCAACAGTCCTCTAAGGAAAGGCAGGAGTATAACCCCTTTAGTCCCCCTAATCTTGAAGCAGCAATCTCAAGGGTACCTGACTATATCAGATGTGTTCAACAATGTGTTGAAAAATGGATAGGATATCATTTTCGTTTTCCTCTTCTATGGATGCCAGCACAAGAATATAAGGCTCATTACAGGTTGACTAAAAAGGAAGAAGCAGTAGCATGGCAGAGGATACAAAATGTGCATGGGTTCAGAGATCTACCCCGACTCAGATTCAAAGTAAAAGTTGCATAAGGACATGTAACCCTTTCAGTTGGGGGATGTTAGGACCCTACATTGTCCCTTTTTTCTCATATATTTTGCTATCATTCCATCATTTTTCAATCCATAATTAAAGCCCATGATATTACTTTAATCCATTTTCCAAAGGTATATAACAGTTCTTCTCATTACTATATGCTTGATTTGTTTTACATATAATTTTACATTACCTTCATAATTAATCACTGATCAAATAGTTGCTAAAACAGTTTTGAAGACTGCAGATTTATCATTGCGGTCTACGTTGCTGAAACAGTTATAACAATGCACAAATCTTGTTGTTGGAATAGCCCGTGATTTGCATTTTTAGATTCAGCAGCAATAGGAAGAGATCATCGAAGGAGTTGTTACACTGGCCGTAACAACTATATTCCAAAGTCGGCATTGTCACAACCATTGTAACATCATTTTGTTAATGGACGAATCGGTTATCCTATTCTAGCATATCAGGTCAAAAACAAGATTTATAATGTCATCAATTATAATAGATGTCTCCTCTTTAGAAAGAGGAGACATCAACATTAGAGGGGACATAGAGAGATTACGGGAAGGTCTAGCTAGGAGTAAAGGAACTTGAATCTTTTTGTGATATGATACTTTGACAGATGAATAAAATATTGTTCTGAGCATTCCTTTTTAGTTCCTTTCTCTGGGGAATATTGTGAGAAGGAAAGGGCCCACCTTCATCACAAGATTCACCCATTAATTTATGTAGTGTGTTAAGTATTATTTTTGCACTCATGCCTTGTTAATCTTTGTTTGCTAAATTTACTTATGCGTTATGGAAACTCTGTATTTATTGTTGAAACTTTGTTTCTACTTGGTCATTGCATTTTTTTCCATAAATTCATTCATAGGTGAGCAGTGATTATTTTAATTTGTTTTCCAGAGTGAGTTTGTGAAGCATGGTAATCAGAAATAGGTGTTGAAGATTCCTGCTTGAGGAATAGGGTCTTGTTCTCTGTTAGAGCATAACTAGCCGTTTCCTTTGCAAATCGATTTCCTTTCTTAGATTGTTCTTTTTAAATGTAATCTATGATTCCTTTGACCATTGTCTGGAATAAAGGGATTGTTTCTGTTGTAACTCAAAGTAGAACATCAGTTTTTTTAAAGCAAGGTGTGATTAGAGTAATTGATACTGCAACTTTTCATTGCTTTGGGGATTGAGCATATACAGTGTGTGATTGCCTTTGAAATAAACAAACTTCCTTTGGTTGACAATTCATGTAGCACTGGTTTTTTAAATTAATAAACAATTAAAGTGACCAACAAAGGAAAGTATACAAATGAGATACTACAAAGATTATGCATGGAGAGTTGCAAACCCATGGAGACACCTCTAGCGACCAACTGGAGGAAGGAGGATGCCACATTATGTGAGGAATTGGATGCTACCATTTATCCGAAGCTAGTGGGTTCAATGATGTAACTTGTAAACACACAATCAAATATGTGTTATGCAGACAACATTTTGGAGAGAAACTAAGCATGTTCTATGGTATCTCAGAGGCACTACCGAGTTTTGACTATAGCATAGACGAACATAGGGAGTGAAGCTGTGTGGCTTCACAAATGCAGATTGGGCGAGAAATCCATCAAACTAAAAGAGTACATCAAGTGGGATTTTTAGTTTTGGTTCCACATTGATTTCCAAGTACATGAGGAAGAAAATATCTTTGGTGCTCAGATCGGCAAAAGGAAAATACATGGTTGCACGTCGAGCAGCGAGTGAGGCGACCTGGATGAGTAAGTGTTGAGGCAATTATATGAAATATATATCGCCACAATATAGAATTATCAACCAGGGATTCATAATTAGTAGAGATGATACACTATATGTGTTGATAACAAATAAAGTTTCTATGTCTGATGAGTATATCCTAGATAGAAATAATTCAAAACTAAGACAAATTTCGATCTCACGCCATTAGTAGGAAAAACTAAGAAATGAAATCTTAATAAGAATGTAATCTAAAAGTTTCTTTCTCAGGTAATAAATATGTCCATTTACAGGCTCATGAAATGAAAATATGGATTCAACATTGTTTTCCTGTAGCAACAGATTTCAATTAACTTACTGCAATCAAGCATCAAACAATCAATCATTCCGAATCTAACTAGTTCTAAAGGAAGCCATATATTATTGTACAACAAATGTTAAGTATGAAAAGAGTCTTCACATCACAGCACACGTAGGTGAATGGTGACATCTCTGTTCTTAACTCTTCCTATTCTTTCAAATTAGAATTCAACACCTAAACCTACATCCTAAGAAATAAGTTTTCATTCATAAAACTAATGAGTTATCACTTAGAATAATAGATTACTTGCATATGATCAAAACTAGAATCATATCAAACACTCTGAAATTGAATTATAACACTAAATCACTCACACATAAAAATAAACCAATATTCACAATAAGTGTAATAAAAAATTACCTTTGATTTCTTCCGTGAGCCCTTGTCAACCTACCAAGGAAAGCTGGAAGAATTTACAGAACTAAAGAATCCACCAACATATTGAACTCATCAATTTCGGCTCATATTATTGATTTCAAAAGAAATGATTACAAGAATCACGTCTCGAGCATAATAGTAAAGTTAAAACTCTGTCTCTCACTCTAACTGCAACTATCTGGCTTACTCTCTTGTTCACTGTCTCATTGTCTCTAACTAGCTGGTGCAGCAGAAACAATGGTTTAATAAAAACACACAATGGATCTTTACAACCCAACAATCGAATCTCAATTGACCGATAAATCACACCACCGATCAACCCCTTTCCTTAACACTTTGCATTTCCCTATTGGAACTCCAAAAGCCTTTGAAAAAGGCTTAAAGAATGATTTTCCCCTTTATAAGAAAATATATAATTATCACTGTAGATCCAAATCTGACCGATCAGACGGTCAGGATCCAATCGGAGTATCAGCGGTCGGTAGGCACAAGCTCCTGCTATCGGCGCTCTCCCTTGGTCTGATGCAATATGGCTATCACTATTGGTGATTTGTAATGTCACTTATCAATATACATAAACCCACTCCGATATGATGACGCGATACCAATCGACGATCGGGAGTCGCAACGGTTGGACCGCTCTACATAAGTGATGCGATAACACCCACCGGACCCGCTAACACTAAACACCCAATTATATAAACTTTCAAATCTGCCCTTCCGAATCCGCTAAGTGCTTTAGCGTGACTTCCTTTGTAATGCCTTTCTCGATGCGATATGGGAAATACACATAGGCTCGACGTGATGGGGTTCCACGGACCCGATATCAATAACACTTCCACCTATAACAGTTGAAGTCCGGATCTCTGTTTAAACTGTGTTTTAGCCCGATACTTAGTGTATTTGGGTATTTTTTCCCGCGGAACCAAATTTATGCAGTTCATTCACCAATTGATCCTTCAACACAACAATCTCATTAACCAACAAGAAAACATAGGCCAGCATGAATATTTAGACACAAAGAAAAGAAATCAACATTCAAAGCCTCCGCAGGCTATTCAATAAGTCTTTCACGCCACACGGTTTTATTACAAATAAAACAATACAGAGTCTTGGCCTAAGCCCAGATTACACAGGGAAAAGACCTCTGTCTCACAATGCATTCCCAAACTCACTCTATGCCTTGCTCCACTCAGCAACCCTCTCTTTTTGATTATTACATTTTCTCCTGTTATTACTCAAATAATTCCTCAAACAATATCTAACAACAATCTTCTATTCTCAAGAGATCTAACAGCAAATCCTCTAATTCTTAGCTCTCCTTCACACCTATGCTGATAACTCTATCTCTAAATCTAAAATAAGATAGTCTCAACTTATTACAATAATGAATTATAACAAACTATTTGAGAGATCCAACCCTCTCAGTAAAAACTGGTTTTGACCCAACAGTCAATGAATTTCAACTTGTTTAGCCACAACATGTGAACAAGTTTTCACATTGTTGGCTAATCCCGATGCTCCTGCATCACTAGCTAGCTAACACCTATCATCGACGAGACTTCTCTTATAGAAGAATGGTAATTACATTCAATGTGAACATATGTGATCAAATCATTACAAAATTATACAGTTCACTTTGTTTTACATGTTCAGCTTCATCCTCATGACACGTAGTGCATGAGTGATGAACCATATCTTTAATTTTCCATAAAAAGTAATGCATCGAACATTAGTTCCCTCTATCTCATCAAAGGTAGTTCACTTGAAACCTTCTAAGTTGAAGAATTGGAGCCAGTACCAGATGAATGTAGGTGGTGCAGGACAGTCGCAGGAACTAGATGGACACAGTTGGATGGGTGATATCGGTTCCAGATGAATGCAAGTGTATAGGTATTGGATAAGCAAGAACACATGTATCAGATGATCTATGTTGGTACCAGATGAGTAGGAACATAGTCTAAGAATCTATGTGACCCAATCCATATAGTTAGAGAGCACAATGATTCAACTATTTCATTCATACTAAAAAGAAATAATAAAAACCATGCTTAAAATATAAATTACCTCATATATACACAAGAATGCTAAAAGTCATGTTTTTTAAGAAGGTAGAAAAATGGTGAGTAGATTTCGATGTAAAGTCGGTCAAAAATACAGGGAAATATGGGGTATGAAAGGCATAAAAAAGGAGACTTAACAAAAATATACTTTTTGGATTGTTTGGTCAGATGATGGATCCAACTGTGATCTACTATGATAATCAGAGTTGCATCAAGCTCTCTGAGAATCCTATTTTTCATGATCGATCCAAGCATATAGATATCTGGTATCACCATTTATGGGATTGTGTGTAGATTTAGATAATGTTCTTGCAATGTATTCCAATAGAGGAAAAAGATGTTGAAATTTTGAAAAAGGCCTTCTCAAGAGGAAAGTTCAAGTTCCACAGGTGAAACATAGGGGTGGTTGATAATCCATTTCTTACTGAGAGGGAGTGTTGAAAAATGCAGCAATAAACTCTCAATTTGATTTTTCCTTGTTTAAATTGAGAAAATTCAAACTTCCACATCAGCGGACAACTTGGATGATGTTAACTTGTGTTACATGGCTTGTGTCACCCAGTTTACTCAGGAAATTTGAGTTGGAGGAATTAGATTTCAGTTCATCATGTGTGATTGCAAATTTGTAGCAATCAAGGTGAGTTATCTCGGGTTGTTTTCAGTTAAACTAGTTCCAGCCTTTGGAGGAACTAGTGGAAGGTCCATTAAGTAGTGGGACTTTAGTCAAACTCAGTGATCATCTAGTTAACTAATCAATCAACCCAAAATAGCTAGTGAATGAAGAGAATTTGAGTTATCCAGTTAAGGTGGAGATTCCAATGAAATGTAACATCAATTGTAGAATATTCTTGAGTTTGCAGGTGTTGTATGTAGTCTAAATTTCATCCTAAAGCATTTGTGCAATCAATTTGAGGAATTTCCCAAATAATAGGGGCATATTTTCTCAAGGAACAGGAAATAGGAGCTCAAGAAGAGGAAAAATTTGAGCTCAAGCAGAGAGATAGGTGATGCCCTTGTAGGGTGTGCTCATTTTCGCAAAGAAATTGTAATACATCTATATTCTCCTGATTTAATGCAAGCAAGCATTGGAGTTTTTAGTAGTTTTCTTTCCTCGAGAAAAATACTTGTTGCATACATGTGTTATTTATTATTGCATGTCCAAAATATTTTTTATGGATTGTGAATTAATGTCCCAAGAGTAGTAGAGTAGGTTTGTGTCTTGCGATTTTGATTAAAACTTCATGAGCAATTGTAAATCTACATCTTAATTTCTACAGTCTGGGAATGAGAAAAGGGAGGGCATTCCCAACTTCCAATTTCTCCCATGTGAGGATATGGAAGCCAATGTAGCACTCGGTGCCTTCCCACACCATTGAAAGTTACTCAACCTTCAAATTAGTGATTCAAAAACTATGCCAATGGTGAATCTAGGTACATTCAGATCTTTAATGCACAATGAATTAACAACGAGCCTTGGAATCCACCATTGGTGGTGTTGGTAGTCCCATCGCATAGAGATAAGGTTTTTTAATTGAAATTAGAATGTTGAAAGTTCATTTTCATTTTTGATTGAGTGATTTAGATGGATCTAAAGTCAATATAAATAATTTTGTGGTCTCGAGAATTATTCGATTTCTATGATATTAATATTAAAGAAAGGATTAGGAACTCCTACCTTGGCACCCCCATTCATCTTGTTATTTCCAGACAAGCGAACATTGGCTCTAATCAAGTTATCAATGAGGGAAATAAGATTTGATAAGAGAGTGGGTGAATATGGTTCTTTGCTAATCTCCCCTCTTCAACTCTTCATATTGCCAACACAGGATTCACTGATATATGCTACATAAATTCAATTTATTTCTATGGTCCTTGTTTACAATACACATAGTTTATTCTAGTGTAAGATTCACCTTACTGTGAGTGCTCTCTTTCTCATGTTGGTTGGATTTCTCTATACCTATCGTTTCTCACCCGTCGAATGGTTAATTTGGCTATCTCAAGATAGCAAAAAAGTGTTGCTTCTTTTTATTTTTTGTCTTTCATTTCTATCTCCGTGTTGAATGAATTTTCTCTCTCATTTTTTCAATATGCCTCGTCAAGGAGCCTACTCGAGATGACGCATTGATGGGCGTGGAGCTCTCAACAACTCCCAAGTTAGGGATATATCTCATGCTTTAGTTGATATATTTTTGGAGCATACCCCGTTGGGAATTCAACATGAAATGAAGGGCATTGAATAAGAAATTATTGAGGAAATGGAGAATGTCTCTGATTTGAAGGTTATGGATTTGATATCAAATTGAAATAGGGCCCTGGCCTAGGGATATTTCATGGCCACCAAAACCAATACTTACACACCATTAACTTCTATTGACATGCCAAGAACCTCCTGGGGAAAGTTTTATTTGAAAGAAATGAATGTGGAGATTGGATTATCATTCACATGGAGGGGTTGCTCTTATTATTCCATATTATGGATGATCACATGGTGCACATGGAGGTTTCTATTCTTCGACATAATTCTTCTCTAAGTAACCCTAATTAACAAGCTCCTACCAATCTATCTTAGTTTTAATGATACACATGCTACTAATATTGGTCATGTTTTTTTTTGGACAGATCATTTAATAGCATATCCTTACTACTAGTCTATTCTTATACTATGATGTTATGGGATGTTATGCCTAATTTTTGTACTTGGGTTAACTATGTTCATGTCCTCCCTGTTTTGAGGATTATCATACTTGTTATCTATTGTATTTGGTCTAGTTTCCTACTAGGCAAGAAAAATCAAGAAATTTTTTTGATATTCTACATGAATTATAAATATTTTGAATATGAATATAGAACCATACCAAAAAAAAAAAAAATACAGGCAAGAAACTAGTGGTAAAGACTTAATTTCACATGAAATAGAAGTCATCATGTAGGAGGTGATATAGAGGAAATGTTGTTGGGAGGAGTTGGCTAAGGAGTTTAAGTGTGTGTTGAGAGTTACGGAATACATTTTAAGCATGGAGTTGTGTACAAGGAATGTTGTAGAGATTGAATTTGAGGGAATTAAGGTAAAATTTGGGAGGAAAACATCCACACATGGTGGATTGGGGCTACTGGAGCGAGTCGTTTAGTTACAAAAGAAATTGCAATAGCTTAGCTGCAAGTGTGTCTAGCTCGAAAGGAGGAAGAAACTACGACCCTCACATGAGAGACAATGAGAGCAAGACAGCCCTATGCCAATTAACAATTGTTGTCAAATTCAAAGTTCGTGTCGCACTCTAGTGAATTCTAGAATTGTTTGAGATAGAAGCCAAGTCCTCTAGATTTCTTCCATGTTGGGAAACGTTTGGGTTTCTAAAGGTTGTCAATAAGTAGGAAAATATATGGCGACATCACTATTAGTGTCTGGTAGTTCTTCACACTCCTCACTGGATTTTTAGTTGGATTTTGTCTTGTATTATGACACATGTGGCATGGTGTCATCCTTTGTTTTAATTTTTGTTAATCTCGGTAATAGTTGTTTCCTTTTTAAATCTTGGGGAATTTTTTATGCTGGGAGTGCATTTTCTTGGGTAGTATATTGGTTGTGGATTATGATTTTCTATGGTATTTCTTGGCATTGTGATATTTGTTGGGCTCAAGAAGGTTTAATTAGTTACCTAAAAGGGTTATCCCACCCTCAAACTCTCTGAGTGTTCCTATTCTTATCATGTTTATGTCATGAAGTGGTGTATCTCGGGAAGTTTTTGGTGGGTTGAATGTACCTGAGGTTGATGGGATTTCACGACAATGGTGGGTGTTAGGCTACACCAACTTTTAAGCCATAACATTTCATAATGGGTGGCTATATGGTTTGGCAAACTAACAGGGGATGATGTGGATTTTTGTTTGGAGTTGGGTCAAACTAGTACATACTACTACACATGTGCAAGAGTATTGTTGGGAGGAAGATTAAATTTCGCAGGGACATATCCCCTATATCTGATAGATGTCATTATCTTCTTGGGATGTAGGAATTGGGGTTTGTTTCTTTAGAGTGAGGGTTGTGGTCAACATTTGGGTGTCGATATTCACTGGGAGGAAGTATTATTCATTGTTAAACCATTTGCAGGCTAGATAGTCATGCCACGTCAAATGGCTCGAGTCAGGCATGTGGCCAACTATTATTAGGAAAGAGCCAAATGAGGTAACTCTCAAGTGCAATATCATATAACAAGGTTTGTTTCATGCTATTGTGAATTTATTTCATACCATCTTCAGGAAAAAGTTACCTAGGAAGATAAAGAGGAATCATCCCACAAAACCTCCCTCTCTTATACTTAGGAGTTGATGGAATGAACAAAATGGATTCCATAAGCAATGCATATGAGAGGTATATCTCACCAATACATAAAAATAGTGGATTTTCATAACATTAGGCTCCCAACCACATATGTCCTCACTGAAGATAATCTTTTTTTTATTTTGCTCAAGTCTCCCTTGCAAGAGTCTATCCAAGAGTATGTAATCCGTTTTGTACAACTCAATTTTTCCAATTAATAGAATTTCACCTTAAAAAAGAAAATATTTAACTTTATATATATATATATATATATATATAGTCTATCCAAGAGTATGTAATCCGTTTTGTACAACTCAATTTTTCCAATTAATAGAATTTCACCTTAAAAAAGAAAATATTTAACTTTATATATATATATATATATATATATATATATATATATATATATATATATATATATATATATATATAGATAGATAGATAGATATATAGATATATGCACGCGAGTGCACGATGTGACGGTCGGGGCGGATGGTTTGCACACCCCCCGGCCAGTTTCGAATCCTGTGAGCTGCTGCTGCAGCATATGTTGTCCCGATGATGGCGTTTAATATGTCTGGATGTGTCGTTCTAACATGCATTTGTAATATATGTATAAAGAAAAGAGGGCCCATAATGCTTCTAAAGGGAACTAGCCCCTCCCATTTCTTTAAATATATATATATATATATATATATACTTTCTATCGTGAGATAAGATAATGTTTTATTTTTAATAATAAATCATTTTTAATAATACAATTATTATTTTCATATAATAGTCCATAAATATTTTTATTAATAAAATATAATTTTTAATAATTAAATTCATGGTAGTGTAATTTTTTTTGTAATATTTGATCATTATTTATATTTATATTCAAAAAAACAAAATTACATATGGTAATCTTGATAGCTCAATATTACCTTGGTCAAAAGACTGGTATCATGAAAAATACATAACAAAAGTGCACCACCAAAGAGTGAATCGTTGACATGGTAACAAACCAATCATACAAAAACAAAAGAGATTCTGAGAGTTGATCATTTTATCTTTTAAGAACCATTTCCATGTAAAAAAGAGGATGGCAAAAACACAGTAGCAACCACCAACCATGAAACCATGAGCTAGAAACGGAAGCGGAGAGGGATTTATTCATCCAAGATAATCATCAAATGACATGGAGAGGAGTCTAGACGGACCATATTGACTGGTTGAGCATTTATAACCTATTCACCGTCTAGAGGAGCATTGGAATCAATATCAAAGTCCAAGATAATGTAGTGTTCTATTTGGTTCAATTTGGCCACACTTTCATCCATGTTATAGTGGATATCCCCGAGAATGTGTTTCAAGTCCTCAATCTAGCCACAATTTTGTCTATGTTATAGTGGGTATTCCTGAAAATCCGCTTCAAATCTTAGTGACCCACAAAGATCTTGTAATTATCAACTTTCTTATCTTAAAGATAAAGAAAGTCTCCATCTTCCCATATGAAAATCAGAAATGCATAAAGTATAATCTCCTTTTCCAATACCTACATCCCTCAACCTTGCGAATTTAATGTGTCAATGCCTCCGCCATATGGAGGTTCTACAAAAATCAATATACAGCGACTCGTGATGTGAGAGCTGCCAAGTTGAGGCCAAGGCAGTACCACCAAAGCTTGCCACCAACTTGGCCAAACAGAGCGTTTGCAATTAAATTATCGGCAGCAAGATCACCCGTTAGCCGGAAAATAAAAAGCAAACGACAAAACAATCCATCGGGGAGATGTAAATTAATATTCAATCTATCTTAACTTTTAACCAATATTCCATCATAAAGATTGTTAGTTGTCATCTTTTAATGAGGCAAGTGAATACTCTTTACCTTTTTGAGTACGCAGGCGAGGCGCGTGAAAATTTTGGGCATACATTATTTGTATTGAATATGTTTTCTAGTACCGTTGGTTGAGCTGAGTTTGACCCAACTCTGAATTGAGCGGTTCCTTAGACACTAATAATTTTAAATAAGGGAACACCTTATGGTATCATTTCCATATACTACAATATAAATAAGTACAGTATAATGACGTAATCAACCTTTTCAAATTGAACAAATCAATCATCCCAAATTACTAGATAAGGTATCACGCACTACCATTAGCGACGTGTAAATGTTTTGAGTAAACGTGTCAATGTTATGAGACGTCCACACATCAGCAGGGAAAGAGGAGAGAAGACAGAAGTGATCAAAGATTTCCTGAAATCTCCGTGTAGATGAGTTCGTATGAAGGACGAGATCGTGCATCTTTGACAAAGTGAGACCAGGGGGGACAAAAGCTTAGGAAAAGTTGAACAATGGGCATGCCTTTAACAATTTTAAACGTCTTTTCTACCTTTATGGACAACTATAACACCTCTCCTTATGCAATTTACAAATTTTAGGTCTTCTATAGAACTTGCATCTAACTTTTAAAATGTTGTATGACGTTTTCTTTTTGCCACTTTAGGTGGCTTAAGAGAGTAAAATTTTGATAGCTTTGTTGTGTTCCCATTCTTAGTGATTTGTGTTTTCAAAATCTGGTTTTTAATATGATATGACTGGCCATGGATGCAAACATCAATCTATGTTTCAATATTTCTCTATACGATTAAATAAGAAAATAGAAATGGCTGAGACTAGTGTGAGAGGAAAATAACACATTTAAGTGTATATAGATTTAAAAATATAATTAAATTTCTTAGTATTTGAATTGGTTTAAAATAGGTAAAAATGCGAAGGACATTGTTCTCCTATACATTAATATTGAATTATAATAAAATTTTAGTTATATTTTAAATTTGTATTTTGTTTCTATTAGATTTGTGATTTGAAAAATAGTTTATTTTAAAAATTTTCATTCGATTTTTAATCATTTTTCTTTTTTAAGGTTTTTGTATTTTTTTGTTATGGAAGATAATTATAATGACGTCTATTGAGATCAAATTTGGTTTATTGAATTTTAAGAAGCAATAATTATTTGATTTGTATTAGATTTTCGTTTTTGTGCTCAAAACAATTTAAGCTAAGTGTTCCTAAATCATAAAAAAATATGAAAGCTTAGATAAGAAATATTTTAAAATTGCGAACTAATATGGTTGCACATGTAACATTTCAAGAGAAAATGTTTATCAACGACCATTTGGAGGCACAAAGATGATTTCTTTTGATCCATGATGTTTTGGGAATTTTGCAACACCCTATCTCACTATGGAGCTTATGAGATTTTGTATTTATTTTACCGTTGTTAATTTTCTTCTTTATTCTAGTAAATATAGAGTGATATTTTGAATATTCTAGATTAGGGTTCATGACCCATTTATAGTATCTTAATTTTATCTTATCCTCTAATTCATAAATTTCTCCTTAAACTTACATGTAATAACATTTCTAATATTCATTCTATTTTATAGATTTCTTTATTTTCCAATTATTTAGCTAAGATTGTTATCTGTACGCCATTCAATGCTTGAGCTACAAGTGATTTTGACAAGAATTTGAAACAATTTTAAAAATCTTATTATCCTCCATGTTATTTATATTCTTCTTGTATATCAAAGTCGTTCTCTCAATGGGGGGAAGACTAAGACTCATGATGATAAGATATGATGTATTGTATTTGATTTTTAGCTTATAAGTTATAAAACAATTTGTATTTTCTCTATCTTTATCCGTGATCACTTAAAAAGATTACAACTATAAACTTTTTAAACATATGAGATAATAAGTCTGAAAACAATGATGAGGAGTTTCTTCTTATCCCATAGGTAAATATTCAACAATTTATAATTTTTTTCAAGTCCACAACAGTTTTCCACCATTCATTTATCATTTTCTCAATGTTAATGTTTTAATTAAGTTTGTAATGAATACCAATTTTCAGATATTTGTATGGAGCCACCTCTTACAAGCTACTTTTTCATGCATGAAATTAGTGTAAGTGATATTTTGGATTTAATGATTATAACATTCATTTTGTAATGTTTATAGACATACTCATGATAGAGGAGAAATCCTCGAGGATTTTTAGTTTCTTGTAAAAATCATAAGGACCCATCACCAAAAGTATAATATATTCGGTGCAAAGAAGACGAATGATGACTACACTAGTGAGATTTCAGTGAAAATAACTTTCTTATTCCAAACAGTACTACAACTCTTCAATTTAAATGCTAAAGAGTGTAAGGGAATGGGGAAAACATTTCTAAACTCTTATATTACATTAATCTATTTTGACTAACCGTTATTTTTCTTAAGTAGGAAATAATATTCTCATATAACATTGTCACACTCGCTCTCAACTCGAAAGGAACTCTTAGCTCCTATAACTTATTCTAAAGGTTAGTCATTGACATTGTGTTAAAATATTTTCTAAAATCAATGTATACGAAATTGGTTTTATTATTGTGGTACTCCTTCACAATTTTCTTGAGTGTAATACTTGTTAAATTTCCTTATGGCTATATTGTTCTTCTCTTTGATAATTACATTTCTTCATTTACACATTAAATTCACCCATTAACAGCATAACAATATTACGGTTTACATCATTATTCATCCACATATGCATGAGTCTTCATTCATACAACTATCCAACAAAAATCAACTAAACAATATTGATGAGATGAACTGTAACTATTTGCGGTTAAATGTTGAACATTACGGTCAATGAGCGAAAACTTGCGATAGCTAAAAAACCAAAGCCTACTTTGTAGTCGCATGGAGGAAGTGTTGTGTGTGCGACTCAAAGGCTTCATTTGCACAGATGAGATGACAAGCGAGCAACTACAATCGAGATCTCTCTGTGATGTGCCTACGACTAAGCCCCAAAACCCTAAAACAGAGATGCAATAGCAAAAATAAACTAAGCAATATCCATGAGATGAATCGAACCATGTTCATACTCAAAAACATTGATTCAAAAGTCTGTAATGAGCTGTCACTATCTACAGTCAACTGCGAAACACTGTGGTGAACAAGTGAAAAATTTGGACAGCTGAAAAGCCAAAGCCTACTTTTTGGTCACATGGAGGATATGTTGTGTGGGTGACAGAAAGGCTTCACTTGCATGGATGAACCGTCCAGTGAGCAACTACAACTGAGATCTCTTTGTAACGTGCCCATGACTGAGGCCCAAAACCTTGAAATAGATATGAAATAGAAAAAATCAACTAAACAATATCCATGAGATGAACCTAGCCATGCTCATACTCAAAAAACATGATTCAAAAGCCTGTAATGAACTATCACTGTCCACGGTCAACTACTGAACACTACGGTCAACAAGCAAAAACATCAGATAACTGAAAAACCAAACCTTACTTTCTAGTCGCATGGAGGACGTGTTGTGCATGTGACTAAAAGGCTTCAGTCACACAGATGATCCAACTAGCAAGCATTTGCAACCGAGATCTCCCTGGGACATGCCTGCGACTGAGGACCAAAACCCTAAAATAAAGATGTGAGTTATGGACCCTGCGATTTAACCTTTGTCAGAACCCATTCCTCTGCATATCTATGTCAGACCTATGTGAGCCAAAAACAAGAAAAAGAATACAAAAATGTATCGCGATGATATCCAAATTAGGATGAGGTCACTTGTATTTATAGTCTTCCAAGGGTGTCCAATTTCCTTTAGCAGTGACCTGATCAAATATGCACATGTGGACTCATAATTCAAAAATATACTTTACCTTGTCCAAATTTAATGATCTTTAGGTCAATTTTGATCATCTCTAAAAGGGAAATTTAATGAAATCATATCCATAAAATAAGCTATCCAAAGTGAAATTCGACCCTAGTTACCAGTTTTAACAATAATGTAATCCACAATTGAATAATAACTTCTAAATCTGATGTGTCTTTTAGCTCTTTTTCAATAACTAATTAACCATAATTCTATTTTTAATATATAAATTAAATATAAAAATAATTATTTTATACTACTATTAATTCATTATATATTAAAAAATATATAAATTTATTTATTTAATGAAATATTGATGATTCTTTCTCAAATTTCCAATTTCCTTTGGCTGCTACCATGGAATTTTTAAAACATTTACTTCTCATTTTTTCGCTGTTATGACTATTTTTTTAAATTTAAATATCTCACAAAACTTTAAATTATATTTAATTAATGTACTATTTTATTAATGTTTTGTTAAAATGTCCAGTACAAATGCGTTCTTTCTCGGTCATCATTATATAATTGAATACCTTCATTTCCAACTTTAAGAGGCAGACTTGTATATATGAGAATAGTGGCAGGCCTTCACCTTTCACTAAGAAGGTTTATTTATTATATCTATATGTATAGGTGGCACATTTTGATCTAGAGATTATTTATTGTTTTTATAATTTATTTTAAAGTATTCTTTTTCATGAATTTTAAATTATAATTGAAAAATGGTGGCATTAATATTATTTCATTTGAAAATGACATTTCGATATTATTATGTTTTTTTTTTTAATTAATTTTAAATTATAATTGAAAAAATGTGGTATTAATGTTATTCCATTTTAAAATGATATTTTGATATTATTATGTTTTGGAAAAATTAATGTTTTTATTTGTCATCATTTATTCATTAATGCACATTTCCATACAATTTAAAAGAGGTGGAGATGTTTATTTGTACTTAAGTAGCACTCTTTTACTTTCTAAGGGGGTCATTAATGCACACTTTCATACAATCTAAAAGAGGTGGAGATATCTGTTTGTACTTAAGTAGCACTCTTTTACTTTTTAAGAGGGTCACTAAAAAGGTGAATTTGTACATACACCCTCTCAAATGTGAAGATGTGCATGTGTACGTTATAGTTTTATTGTAAGTAACTAATTTTTCTTATGTATCTATTTTATGTGAGAGGGAAATTTTTGTCACCAATTAATATGTTGAATATGGTAAAATCATGATTTTAGATTATGTGTACAAGGGTTTGCTCCTTAAAGTCAACTTTGTGATGATAGGTAACATAACATTGTTAGAACCATAATGAGAAAGGATATAGATTGAGAAATATTTTAATGGAAATAATACATCATCAACCACCTCCCTCACATAATTGTTAATTTTATAGTAGAGCTAGTTAGTATATGATATTGACATTTAATAATGAAAGATTAAAGTTAAAGTGTGAATGTCATCACCATCAATAATACTTTGAATTATAATAAGATTTGTAGAGATAATCTATATGACTCAGAAAACATTACATTGTTAGTACCATAGAGAGATAAGATGTGGATTGAAAACCCATTGGTGTGACTAAAGCTTGAAAATCTAGATTCAATATTAATAATGACATAGGAAAATACATTAATATGTTTGCAATTATAACTTTTTACTAATAAAGATTTCAATATATTGAATGTTGACAAGTAATCATAATTTTGACTTTACTAGATAATTGAGAGTGAGGTTGTTGTCATTAAGCATTATGACCTCAATGGGTAAACATAAGGTTAGTAGTGAGAATCTATGACCAATAAACAAGAGGTTGGTGATGAGAATTTATGTTACATGTAAACATTATAATGGTAATAAGAATATACCTTTATTGGTAACACGACATTATTAGTACCATAACTATTGGTGTAAGAATTTATGTTCCATGTAAACATGATAATGATAATAATGATCTATGTTGATGGGTAATGTGGCATTATTAGTACCATAATGGGGAGGGTGTTTTATAGGAGTTGTGCTCCAAAACCAAGTTTTAAATTGACAAAATGTCTACTAACAATAATGCCTAATAAATGTCAAAACTCATAAAACATATTCAGATAACCAAAAAAACCAATGTACACAATATGGATAAACACCATTGATAAAAATTGACTAAAAGAAGAAATTTACTCTCACACATATTATAACTTAATGTTTTTTTTAAGCCCAAATTCTTAAATCAATCGAGAAAATATTTATAGTACATACTTTGGATGGACATCTTAGTTAGCCTTGGTGCACTAGCATGAAATCAAACCAGAGGCAATAATTGAGGCTTAGGCATGAGTTTTCCAAAATAAGCATGTTATCTTGGATATGACAAATGTCTAGATTACAAAAATCTCGCCTAAAATCCATCAAAACCATAGTAATCTAAAGAAAGAGACAGATAAACTAGATGCCATATAAATTGAAAACATAGTTGTAGGATGTAGCATGCCATGAAAAATACTGAGAGTAATTCGTTGGAGCAAGATGCTAAGGCTGGCTTGGTGGTGTTTGATCCCTACTGCCAAGGATGAATACCTCCATGCATTACATTTCCTTGTACAAAGAAACAATTCATGTCTATTGTCATTACTTTATATCATAACAAATGTCATTGCTACATGAATAACATGATACTTTTCATAATATAAAAAGTAGTTTATTAAATAATACTCAAAAATCAAAATTTAAATCAACAACTTTTTTAAAAAACCTTTAATTATAAATAGTGTGAAACCTGTCATTATAAATAATGTGTGTGTGTGCGTGTGTATATGTGTGTGTGTGTGAGAGAGAGAGATAGGGATTTAAAATATATTTTGAAGAAGCCTATAGGGCATAAACATGGTGTTTTGTTAAGGCACTCTATGGTGAAAATGTCACTAGTTCAAAACTCTATGGGAAAAAATATAACCATCGTAAGAGCTCATGTGACCTAGGCAGTGTGCAATCTCGAATGATTTGACAACTTAAATGCTCATCCTCGTTAATAAAAGTACCACAAATCACAATATATATATATATATATATATATATATATATATATATAAAATTTATATTTAAATAAAAAAATCAATTTAGTAACACAATATTAATATATTAAATCATTTTTAAATAATTATAATTTTTGTTTTTTAAATAATAATTAAAAATATCTCTATTTTTATCATAGTTGTTTTTTAAATTACATATTATTTAATATTGGTATAAATGTATTTTTTTGTTTTATTAATGTTTTGTAAATTAAATAAAACTCTCTCTAGGATCATAGTTTTATATTTGCAACTATCATAATATCCAACATAAATTTTAAAACGTTAGTTGTAAAAAATACATCATATTGAGGCTAACAAATTTATTTTTAATCATTATTACTCTTTTTTTTAATAATATTTTTCTTCAATTTAATAATATAAACCATCAGATTTTTATAATTTTTATTTCTTTTTATAATAAATAAAATTTGCATTTAAATAAATTAGGTTTTTACCCAACTTTTTTTTTTTTAGGAATTTGATCATATAATTTTAAGCTAGATTGTGATTAGGTTTCTTAATGTATAAATAGATTAAGAACTCTATACCTACTTAAAAGTACTCTATACACATACATAATGTATTTTTTTTTTTATATATATTTAATAAAAATAACTCTTTTTTGTTATATATATAGTTTACTAGATTTAAAATAAAATATTATTTTTTAAAATTAACATTTTTAATAATTTTTGTTAATTCTGATGAAAATATAAAATTCCAAGCATGATTGTTTTCTTCGACACTTTGCCTTTCATTTAGGCTTTCACAAGTAACATTCGTACATAGTTAATAATAATGTCGAAAGTCAAAGCGTAACCCAACATCTTTGTCATCTGTTAAAGGCATGGTGATGCCTGTATCAGTGAATACACTTCATTTTTTACATTCAACGGTCACACTATCGATTCATTATATCTTTCTATCCCATAAACTTGCAAGGCTTTATTTATATTTGTTGTGGAATGAAAATAACGGCTACTATTCGCGTGACGCGTTGACAAGGTGGGGAATTGGTGTTAGGTCACGACTTAACACGGCCGACCGGCGCTCTACAAACCGACAACCCATTGCGTGATGGATTTCTGATAATTGTGTTATGCACCCCAGCAATCCCATTTATTGGGCGCTTAACACTCGACTCCTCAGCGAATATCTAGCCATACAATTCTATGAAAAATGAAAACCCTAGGCCGGAGATCCAGACTCTGAGTGAAAAATCTACTACGTCTTATGTTTCCATTGTTTTCCGTTGGATGGTTTTAGCTATTGCATTGCAGCGTTGCTATTTTGATCAAATAAAGGGGTAGGCTTTGTAATATTCTGTAAATTTGAAAATATATAAATTAAGTAAAAACAATTTTACAAAAAATCGGATCACAATTTAGTTTTATTTTTAATAATTAGTTTAGTGTTTATTTTTTATTATTATTAAAAAATATGTAAGATTAGGATAGATATTGTAAATTGTGGTATTTTTTTGCTTTGTGTTATGAATAATGGTTAAATAAATGATAAGATTTCAAATATCAATAGTTGAAAATTTTATCTTAAAATAAAAATGTTTTTTATTATTTTAATTAAATTAATTAAATAAAAAAAAAATTATGATTCTTTTAACACGTGGTAGTGGTAAAATGAGATTGAATCCCACAATTAAAAACTGTAACATCCCCGACTTTTTTTTTGGGTTGTCTGGCCTACTCAACCCTTATAACTCAAAATTATCGGTAAGTATAATGTGGGTAAAGCGGATATATAATTCTTGTTCCTTAATACCTCTTAACCAAAAGTCAATTACTTGTTTAACAGATTTTGCATTAAATTGTGGCTACTTACAGATTTACATACATAATATACATGCACGCCTCTATGGTTCCAACATGGTCCGGGACAACCTCGCATTCTACGATATGCATTATCATTTATTATGGATATTTATACGTTCTCAAATCTAAGATAAGCAAGGGAACTTAGCTGGCATTATCTTTGGAATGGTAACTAATATTTGATGTATATTTCCCCCTAGACATCCAACTTATTTTGTATTTGGATAATGTGCATTTTCTAGAATGTGACAACGCCTTGTTGATATGCATAAATATAACCTTATGCAAAAATATGTAATTGGGTCCGCATTGTTTATACAAGGTTTTGGATATATTACACTTTACCGTTTGTATTATTATGTTATAGCTAATTCTTCTGGAATTTTTTTAGAGGTTATGTTAGAAAATGTAATTTCACTTGTTTTAGTAGTGACTTTTTATGTAAAGAGTCTCTTCCTATTTTATAGGAGTGGTTTCCCTAGTTTGGTGTGTGGATGAGATATTCTCTCAACCAATTGATTATGTGTCTAAGATAGTTTTCCTATCTTGAGACAACAGTTCTTGTATATATGTAATATCATAATTGATTAATAGATATAGATTTGTTAATCGGTTTTTATCATGGTATGACCCCTCTTGGGCTTGGTCTGGCCATCTCGATTGGCGCGGAGGAGGCGTTGGTGACCAGCTCTCTTGGTGGCGGCGCAGTGGCTGTGTGGTGTATCCGTGTTGTGAAAGTTTTGTATGTGCATTAAGGTGAATGAAAATCCTGAAGGGAATAGTAGAGATGGTGGAGGAGAGTCGATCTGATCTCCATTGCTAAATTAATTGTTGCAGCAGGAGTGTGGTGCAGTGTAAGAGATCGGATCGTGGCTGGAGCGTGGCTGTTATGGCTCGTTGATGTGAGCTTACTGATCTGCATGGGCATTTGACCTGGTGCAGTCATATGTGGCTTTGAAGAGGCGTGAAGCCTGTAACTACGGTCAAATCTGAGGAGGTGTGAGTTGTGTTGAAAGAGAATTCGGATCCATTTATGTTGCAAAGGGTCACTTGGTGTCAGTTATGCTGGTTGCAAAGCGTCTTGTCTTATGTGGTGAGCATGGAGCATGGAAAGGCTACCCATGTGGCTCTTGCATGTGACCAAAGTGTGGATTGTTGCATATCAGAGTATTATGCATGAGGAATGATTGGAAGAGAAGGTGAAGGGCAGCCAACTTGTGCGATTGGAACCTACGACCTTGAGAAACAAAGGTTTATCCCTGATGATCTGCTATAGATGTCGGGCTCAGTCTATATGAACCAGAGAAGAATTATGTGGGTGAAAAAGATGATCTAAGAAAAGGATGAGCTTCCTTGCAGAGAGTTCCCAAAGTTGTTTGGTTTGATGACAGGACGATGAAAATATCATCCAATGACCGATTGAAGAAATCGACAAACTATGGTCGGTTGAGCTTGTCGTCAAGAACGAGTTGCTTCAACTTGGTTCTGTGGTGGAAGTTGGTGCAATAGATGGGGCTCAGTTGGATATTGAGCTTGTTTTTGAATTCTGGTCGCCACTGCCATTGAAGCGGTCGAAGGCGACTCAATATCTGGCCGTGGAAGAAGAAGTGGAAGATCTGAAGATGGAGTGAGATCTAAGTGTGCCATACAGCTTCGGCCCCAAGATGTTATACCTCTGATACCACTTGTTATAGATCTAACCCAAAAATATATGATAATAGACTAAACCCAAGAAATAACAAGATTTGAATATAGATAAATGCTTCTCTTTATTCATATCAAACCCTTATGGTAGGGTAACACCATACATTTACTCCTTAAGGAAGGAAAACACTCCACAAGCCATATGCCTATTCATACAATAATGCTTGACACAATTCCTTGACATCCTTCCATGTGGAGTCTCTAGCCTCTATATAGGCCTCATACATACAATACCATGGATAATTACCATGGTTCCCTCATACCATCTAACTAATACCATGGGCCCATTACATTATTACTAACTACTTGTGGTCCCTTACATGATATGGGTTAACCACCTTATTTATTACTATGGCCCATCCCATTATTACATTATTACCTTGGGTATCTCCCTTTGTACCCCATATTATCCCCCCTAGGTATATAACATTCCACCCCCCTTAGCATGTTTCGTCCCCGAAACATGGGAAGACCATAAATAATAAGATCTACTCAAAAGAGTAGTCCACTGGCATCATTCACGTGCATCTATCCATCCAAGAGAAAGATGAACCCTCGATCTCACTGGTGCCGCGCTCGCTTGAGATGGAAGCTGACCATGGTAGCTCTTCTATGTTGATGTGTAGTAGGTGGATCTTTGCTCCTCTCTATCTGTCCGGCGGGGGTTGTTGTCCTTGTGGCTAATTGGTTGCCATCTTGTTGGTTGTTGCCTTGTGGGGTGATGTGGGTGATGATATGTTGAAGTTTTAACCCACGGTGTCTTTTTCTTTAATTCACCCCGTAATGGAGCCTGACTGTTATGTTGTGGTGCCTACTGTGGTGTCTTATCTTCCAATATTACTTCCACCACTGAGTCCTCATCTGATGTATTAGCACCTGTAACCTTTTCTGCTTCAGCCTATGTTTGTGTTTTATTGTCGACCATCAACTGCTCATCATCTGATATGTCAGTCCCTGGAACATCTTCTGTGTCATCTTCCATGGACTCTACCTGTTTATTGATGAAAAGATCCTGTAATGTAATTTTCTTCTTTTTATACCAGAGCTTTAGGAATTTCTTCTGCACGTTAATATTTATAGTACCCACAGATTCCATCCAAGAATATCCTAAAACAACATCCATATTATCCATCTTTGAAGTATAAAAATCACTATGCAACACATACTTATCCATAGAAATCTTCAAATCCTTATACAATTGAACATCCTCACCATCCACCTGTGTGTTTTCAATGTGTTTTGCAGGAACTTGCAGTTTTTTTGCCAAATTAACATTGATGAAATTATGCTTGCAACTAGGATTTATAGAAACAATGATCTTCTCCTTCTGAATCAATCTATGAACCTGCAATAAAGATATACCAGTAGGAAATAACCCCATATGTTTCTCCTTATCTTGTTTTCTAGTATGAGACCATCCGTCTAAAAGGAATTTTTCAAATTCTTCATCAGGCAGGTTGTAACACTTCTTTTGGTTAAATAATCCCCACCATGTGGCTGCATCATCTCTAAATAGTTGCACTATAAACCATTTCCAATTGTTTTTCCATAACCTCTTGTATTCTTTTATGTATTCTTCAATAGTAGGACCATTATCTTTTCCTATAAAATGTAGAACTGCCATGAAGAAGGTTTTGAAAAAAGAAAGTCACTTACTTGGCGAAAATTTGAAATGGCCACAATTCCGTCAATATTGCTCAGAATCCATATTATGACCTGTTTTCGGAAATGGAACAATCATTCTGCATCTTCCCATGTGGTCTAAATCCCGATCTATGCACTGGAATTTCAGATCTGCGCTGCAACTCTCCCGCCGTCACCAAAATTCTAAAAAAAGAGCTGATTTTAAATCAGTGATATCTCCCTCATCCGGACTCCGATTCCACTGATTTTTTTTTTTTGAAATTGGGTATTTTTTTACAAAGAATCCAGATCTACAATTAGATTTTACAGATCTTGCACCAGGACGTCTAGATCTGCGCCGCAAACTCGCTGCCCCGAAAAACTGTCTGCAACACCACTGATTTTTAAATCAGCGATATCTCCTTCATCCGGACTCCGATTCGGCCAAATTTTTTTTTTGAAATTGGGTATTTTTTTTACATAGAATCCAGATCTGCAATTAGATTATGCAGATCTTGCACCAAAACGTATAGATCTGATCTGCAAACTCGCCGCCCTCGAAAGCCTGCAAAAAAAAAAAAAAAAAAGTCTCCCCTTTTTTGCCCAAGAAAGTGCTTTGATACCACTTGTTATAGATCTGATCCAAAAATATATGAGAATAGAAAATAACCCAAGAATAAAAAGATCGAAATATAGATATGATTCTTTATTATTATCAAACCCTTATGGTAGGGTAACACCATACATTTACTCCTTAAGGAAGAAGAACACTCCACAAGCCATATGCCTGTTCAGACAATAATGCTTCACACAATTCCTTGAAATCCCCCCATGTGGAGTCTCTAGCCTCTTTATAGGCCTCATACATACAATACCATAGATCATTACCATGGTTCCCTCATACCATCGAACTAATAGCATGGGCCCATTACATTATTACTAACTACTTGTGGTCCCTTACATGATATGGGTTAACCACCTTATTTATTACTATGGCACATCCCATTATTACATTATTACCTTGGGTACCTCCCTTTGTACCCCATATTATCCCCCCTAGGTATATAACACAAGATCTTTGACTGGGACGACAAGCGTTGTGAATGGCTTTTGGAAAATTACGCATTCCCCAATTTTTTTCCCGGTGGGCATCCTCGGATTTTTCTGGCCATGAGTTCAACTCCAACCCCATGTGAGAGTGTTGTGGGAGATTTTCTACCAGTTGAAATCGGCGAGCAGCAGATTCATTCCTTTTTTTTTAGAGGTAACATGGTTTGATGTGAGGGGAAGCATGGTGCGGTGGCCTGGCTGAAAAAATCGATTTGGTGAGGTGCATTCAGCTACAGAGTAGTGAACGTCAATCAAGTTGGATGCCATGGAAAATCATTGTTTGCTGTCAACGTTTGAGTTTGATTGTTTGTAGTTCGAATCCTATGATTAGTGGTTCTGCCCTCTGCGTTCTTTTGGGAGGCCTAGATCTGATTCACTTTGGAAATCGTCATGCATTTATGAATTCTTCTCATGAAGTTTTCGACCAAAAAAAGAAGCAAGGATTTGTTGAGCTTGACTAGGCAGTTTTGCAAGGAAATGGGGTTTGGTGATCAATTCTGATGGCTGGCAGCGATGGTGGATCTCATCATCTAGGAAAAGAACAATCTACACATTGTTGAGTTGTTTTATGGAACTTCGTGCATTTTATCTTTGGAGGAACATACTTTCTATTGGATCTATGAAATTGTTTTGATTTCCATTAATCTCTGGTGTATGTTGGGTGTGGATGATGTAAAAGTATCAATATTGTAAATCTGGTTAAAAATTGGATGTTTTATGACAATTAGTCTAGCGAACTATTGTCACGAGTTTGAATCTGTGTTGGAATTGGCCATTCCAACAATAGACAAATTTATCTGCAAAAATGTGTAACAACCATATATAATGAATACATGACAGTGAAGATGGCATTAGAGGAGCTGCATCAGAGATTGGAAGATGATGGACAATCAAGTTTGTGTGAATTAGTGTGAGTTTGTGGAACAGATTCATGGTGTAGTACGAGTCACATATTGTAATTAGAACAAATCCACATGCCATATACTCTTTTGTAATAGTTAGTTGTGGTCCTGAAATGTTTTATGTACCTTTTGTAAGACCCAGAGAGGCATGCATACCCTTTGTTATGTGTTCCCTCTATAAGAGAGTTTTAACACCTTGGAAGAGTGTGTCATGTGGGATGGATACATTTGGGTGGGCCATATTGGTTTTCAGCTCCATGAGGTGAACTTTTATAGCTAGGGGAAGTTCATTGAGAGGTTGGATGAACCATGTATGTGAAGGACTTCCTAGTAGACTAGCGGTTGTAGCAGTTGGGAACCCATGCATTCCGGTAGATGGTTGTTCCTTTATATGGACATCAACAATTGCATGAAGAAGGGACAAAGTGTAATTACGAGACTGGACCAGATGCAGATCTTGCATATTGATATCGAGACAAGTAGTCATTAAGGGGGAGTGTTGGAAAATGTAATTCCACTTGTCTTAGTTGTGACTTTCTATGTAAAGAGTCTGTTCCTATTCTATAGGAGTGGTTTCCCTAGTTTGGTGTGTGGTTGAGATATTCTCTCAACCAATTGATTGTGTGTCCAAGATAGTTTCCCTATCTTGAGACAACACTTCTTGTATATATGTAATATCATATTTGATTAATAGATATAGATTTCTTGATCGGTTTTTATTAGGCTACCCTCACACATCCAATTGATTTAGTGGTAGATTGTGTCTCTTATATCTATAATGATCTCCACCATCTGGATCTTAGGATTGGGATCAGATGGTCCTAGTGGGAAGAGGAGTTATAATGGTAACTACCTCTCTCACCCTTCGAAGCTCCCTCACCCCAATTGATTCTTTGCCTTTGAAGGAAATTTGTTGTGCAACTGGTTCTTCTTCCATGGTTTACAGCTATGATCCCCACTCCAATAAATTTCTCCATCTAAGCATAAACACAGGTAGTTTAGTATTAATTATTTTTCCTACGAGTGTTAATTACTCCTTGATTGTCTAAGTAATCCTCTTCCAATTTTTCATGCATGAAGCTCTTTTCCTGGAGAGTTCCACGGTTGGAATCTATGTTGGAAAAGATAATCTCAACCATAGTAGTTATTACACTGATAACAACCATACGTGTGGGAAAATTAATCTCAACCAGAGTAGTTATGACACTGATAACAACCATACATTTGGGATGCCTTTAACTGCAAGTTGCGGATTTTGTTTGCACACTGAAGAACATATTAAATGAAGTTTTGAGTACGAGTACAAAAATTAATCTCAACATTTAACTCAAAGTTGCGGATTTTGTTTGCACGCTGAAGGACAGATTAAATGAATTTTTGAGTATGAGTACAGAAATTAATCTCAACCATAATAGTTATTACGCTGATAACAGCCATAAGTGTGGGACACGTTTAATTACAAGTTGTGGATTTTGTTATTTGCAGGATGAAGGACACATTAAATGAAGTTTTGAGTACGAGTACAAAAATTAATCTCAACCATAGTAGTTATTACACTGATAGCAATGATACATGTGGGGCACCTTTAATTGCAAGTTACATATTTTTTAGTTTGCTGGTTGAAGGACATATTAAATAAAGTTTTGAGTATGAGTGCAAATTCTCCATTCTGCAACACACATCAAGCAATTAAGAATGAATGTGCACTTAATGAAGGGTTGGTGAATACATATGGTCAAACATTTATTCACCATTGAAATATGTAATCAACAGCATAGAAAAACATTTTATGTACATTCGCTCATCATGTTTCTTAATGTTTTGTTCTGTCATGTATTAATATGTCAAAATGTATGTTTTGAAAACATGTATGTAAAAACTATTTTGCATAAGCGAGGTAGTATGTCTGAGAGGTCAACAGGGGAAAATCGTGGAGCAAATTTTGGTGGGCACCTGATTTTTTCTTTTTGGTTATGGGGCTTTACATTGTGTTACTCTGCAACTCCTTGTGAAACGTAAATCTTAGTAAGAGGTCAACAAGAGAAAATCGTGGAGCAAATTTTGGTGGGCACCTGATTTTTTCTTTTTGGTTATGGGGCTTTACATATTGTTACTCTGCAACTCCTGGTGAAACATAAATCTTAGTAAGAATTTTGTTTTACTTGGTGAAGAATCAACATGCAAATGTATTTTCATGTGCTTTGAAATATAATCTAAAGTATAGTTTGTTGGGATATGTTTTCGAACTTTCACGACTAGTTTGACCATGCAACCAATCTGTTTTACTCTCTACTATGACCACTCTGTTCTACTGTGAATTAAATTTTTGAGTTTTTAGCTCCATTTTAGTTGCAATGTGACCACTCTATTTTACTCTGTTCTACTATGAGTTAAATTTTAGAGTTTTTAGATCCATTTTACTTGCGATTTGAACTCCGCAACTAAAGTCTCGAGGGAGATTCCTCTACCCTAAATATTTCATGTGGTATCGGTGCAGGTTAAACTCCCTTAGTCTAAGAAGAAGTGTTTTTACTAAGAGTTAAAAATTGTTTTGAAGGTAGATTTTTGGAGCGTATTTACTAGGAGGGAGAATTTTGTTTTAACAGTAAAAATGGAAGCACCAAGCACAAGCTTGACTAATCCTCAAATACCTAAGTTTAATGGTAAAAATTTGTCACTACTGGGCTATAACAATGAATGCTTTGTTTTCTTCCCAAGGTGTTTGGGATTTGGTGGAGAATGGGTTCCAAGAACTAGCAGATGCAACAACATACAATGCCTTGTCACATGCAAAAAAGGATTTGTTGAGGGACAACAGGAAGAAGGATTTAAAAGCCCTCTTCTACATTTTTCAAGGAGTTCATGAAATTAGTTTCCCAAGGATTGCAGCAGCAAAAAATTCCAAGGAAGAATGGGACACCCTCCAGATAGCCTACCAAGGCATGGAAAAAGCGAAGACAACAAAACTACAAATGTTGAGGAGAGACTTAGAGACAATATTTATGAAAGAGTATGAGAATGTAGACTCATTTTCTACACAAGTAATTGCACTGGTTACTCAAATCACGTCTCATGGTGAGGCTCTCGAGGAAAGGAGAATAACTGAGAAAATTTTGAGAAGTCTGCTAGAAAGATTTGGTGCCATTGTTGTGGCCATATAAGAGATAAATGATCTCTCACAATTTTTTAGTGGATGAGCTTCATGCATCACTGATTTGTCATGAACATAGACTGAATAGAGCAACAAGTTCCTCATTGGAGCATGCCTTCAAGAAAAATGTTTTATTTGGTCAAGGTAGAGGCAGAGGAAGATCAAATTCTAGAGGAACAGGAAGAAGTCCACGCATAGGTAGAAGATGCATCCCTTCAAGCTCAGTGGAAGGGGAAACAATCAAAATTCAAGTCAAGGCCCAAGCCAAAATCAAGCATAAGGTTAGAGGTATGATAAATATCAATTTTAAGGCCATTATTGTAAGAAGTATGGTCATTATGAAAATGAATGTAGAAAGAAGAAACATGACACAAGTAAAAAACCAAGTGAAAATTTCACAAAGGAAAATTAGAACCAAGATAACATGCTTTTAGCTTGTAATGTAGCACAAGAAAAACAAATGGATGCATGGTTTCTAGATTCAGAGTGAAACAACCACATGACACGAAAGATAGAAATGTTTTAGAATTTACATGAAAGTGTGAAATCTGAAGTGACATTAGGGAGTGATAGCAAAGTATCCATCATGGGCAAAGGAAGAGTCAATATTCTAACAAAGAAGGGGGACAAAAAATGTATTTCAAATGTCTATTTTGTCCACAGTTTGAAGAATAACCTCATCATCATTGGACAACTCATGCAAAAGGGCTACAATGTATTTTCAAAAATGATGAGTGCACAATTTTGGATAAGTCACCAAGTAGACATTTCATTGTAAAAGTTCAGGTGACAAGCAATAGAATGTTTATCTTCAAGATAAAATTAGATTTGAAGGAAGAAGGTGCACATGTAGAACTGTCAATGAATTTACAAGAGTATGGAAGAAAAGTTACATTTGTCACACAAGTAAACTTTCAAACAGAGGTCAAAGATGAAAATTGGTTATGGCATTTGAGATTTGATCATCTCTGAGGCTTGAATTTGTTGCATATGAAAAGCATGTTGAAGGGATTGCAACTCATAGAAAAATCAGATAGCCCATGTGAAGGATGCATCTTGGGCAAACAACATAGAGAGACATTTAAAACAGGAAAGTCAATAAAGGAAAGGCACCTTTGGAGATTGTCCATTCAAACTTATGTGAACCAATGTAGACACCATCAATTAGGGGCAACTATTATCTTTTTACTTTTATAGATGATTATACAAGTAAGACATGGGTCTACTTCCTAAAACATAAAAGTGAAGTGTTTGAGCGCTTCCGCAAATACAAAGTCCTTGTTGAGAAGAAAAGTGGATAATACATCAAAGTTAAGAGGACTAACAAAGGTGGTGAATACATCTCAAATGATTTCCTATGTTTTAGGAGGGAGCATGGAACTCACAAGCAATTTACAACATGGTATACACACCAGAAAAATGGTGTTGTGGAAAGGAAAAATAGGACCATTATGGAAATGGCAAGGAGCATGTTGAAGAAAAAACATTTTCCAATTTATTATTGGAGTGAAGTTGTCGCTTGTGCAACATATATCATTAATAGGTGTCCAACCAAAAGTGTCAAGAATATGGTTTCTGGAGAGACATGGAGTGGTAGAAAGCATAGTGTCACTCACATGAGAGTGTTTGGATGTGTGGTGTATGCACGTGTCTGAGATGAACTAAGGAAAAAGTTGGACAACGAGAGAGAGAAATGCATATTTGTTGGATACAGTGATGAATCCAAGTCATACAAGCTCTACAATCCATAAACCAAGAAGGTCATAATCAACAGAGATGTGTAATTCATAGAAGAGGAAGCACGGGATAGAACTTTAGAGAAAGCAATCGATATGAAAACATGTAAAACACAAAAAGATAGAGGAATTGATGACAACAAATAATTCATCTATAATGACTCCTCCTACTACTATTCAAACACAATAAAAAAATCCACAAGTGACACCATCAACAAATAATAAAATAATACCATGCAGTAAGTAAGTGCTTCTCAAAACATACCGCAAAGACCCACATCCTCATCTACTTCAACCACAACCTCAAGTAATATACGAAGCCCATATTCGATATAATATAATATCATTTCCATATAGTACAATATAAATAGGAAAAATATAGTTAAGTAAATTATGTGCTTCTCAGACGTAATCATCCTTTTCAAATTCAACAAATCAATCCTCCCAAATTTCTACATAACTTATCACACACTACCATCATCGACTTGTAAATGCTTTGAGTACACGTGTCAATGTTATGAGACGTGGACACATCACAAAGGAAAGAGGAGAGAAGATAGAAGTGATCAATGCGTTAAGTTGTTCTCAAGGAAAAGAGGAGAGAAGAAGACAACCGTGAATGCAACAAGTTGTTCTATACCTAACAATTATCTACAAAATCTCCTTGTCGATGAGTTCGTATCAAGGACGAGATAGTTCATCTTTGACAAAGTGAGACAAGGGGGACCAAAAGCTTAGGAAAAGTTGAACAATGGGCCTGCCTTTAACAATTTTAAACGTCCTTTCTACCTTTATGGACACCTATAACACCGCATGTAATTCTTGTTAAAGGATTTCCTTATGTAATTTAGAAATTTTAGGTCTTCTATAGAACTTGCATGTAACTTTTAAAATGTTATAGGACGTTTTTTTTGCCACTTTAGGTGGCTTAAGAGAGTGAAATATTGATAGCATTGTTGAGCTCCCATTCTTCGTGATTTGTGTTTTCAAAAGTTGGTTTTTAATATGATATTACTGGCTATGGACGCGAACATCAATCCATGTTTCTATATTTCTCTATACGAATAAATAAGAAAATAACAATGACTTAGACGAGTGTGATTTGAGAGGAAAATAAGAAATTTAAGTGTAGACACATTTAAAAATTTAATTAATTTCATTATTATTTGAATTCGTTTAAAATAGTTAAAAAAGTTAAGGATATTGTTCTGCAAATATTGAATTATGATAGAATTTTAGTTATATTTCGTTGTTATTAGATTTGTGATTTGAAAAATGGTTTATTTTAAAATTTGGATTTTTCAAAAAAAAAAAATTAAAGTTTTTGCATTTTTTTTGTTGTTTATTATGGGATGTAGTGATGATGCCTATTGAAATCAAATTTGGTTTATTGAATTTTAAGAAAGATAAATAATTATTTGGTTTATATTAGAATTATGTTTTTGTGCTCAAAAAAATTTAAGCTAAGTGTTCCTAAATCACGAAAAAGTATGAAAGGTTAGATAAGAAAAATTTTAAAATTGCGAACTAATTTTGCTCCAGATGTGATATTTCAAGAGAACATGTTTGCCACCAACCATTTGAAAGCACAAATATGATGATATCTTTTGATCCATGATGTTTTGGGACTTTTGCAACGCCCTATCTCACTATGCTCTTTATGAGAGTTTCTATTTATTTTACCGCTGTTAATTTTCTTCTTTATTCTAGTAAATATAGAGAGATATTTTTAATATTCTAGATTACGGTTCATCCCCTATTTATAGTATCTTAATTTTATCTTATCTTCTAATTCGTAAATTTCTCCTTAAACTTACACGTAATAAAATTTTGAATATTGATTCGATTTTATAGATTTCTTTATTTTCTAATTATTTAGCTAAGATTGTCATCTTTATGCCATTCAATGCTTGAGTTACAAGTGGTTTTGACTAGAATTTGAAACAATTTCAAAAGTCATTTTTCCCTCCATGTTATTTATATTCTTCTTGTATATCAGGTATTTAGTTAAAGTCGTGCTCTCATTGGGGGGAAGACCCATGATGATAAGATATGATGTGTTGTCTTTGATTTTTAGGTTATAAGTTATGAAACGAGTTTGCATTTTCTCTCTCTTTCTCCATGATCACTTAAAGAGATTACAACCATAAAAATTTTAAACATATGAGATAACAAGAGCGAATGCAATGATAAAAAGGAGTTTCTTCTTATCCCATACGTAAATATTGAACAATTTATAACTGTTTGCAAGTCCGCAGTAGTTTTGCACCATTCATTGATCGTTTTCTCAATGTTAGTGTTTTAATTAAATTTGTAATGAATACCAATTTTTAGATATTTTTATGGAGCCGCCTCTTACAAGCTACTTTTTCATACATGAAATTAGCGTAAGTGATATTTTGGATTTAATGATCATAACCTTCATTTTGTCATGTTGATAGACATACTCATGATAGAGGAGAAATCCTCAAGGATTTTTTAGTTTCTTATAAAAATCATAAGGACCCATCACCATAAGTATAATATAGTCGGTTTAAAGAAGGACGGTGACTACACTAGTGATAGTTTGGTGAAAATAACTCTCTTATTCCAAACAATAATATAACTTGTCAATTCATATGCCAAAACGTGTAAGGGATTGGGGAAAAAATTTATGAACTCTTATATTACATTAATCTATTTTGACTAATCGCTATTTTTCTTAACTAGGAAATGCCATTCTCATATAGCATTGTCACAGTAGCTCTCAACCAGAAAGGAACTCTTAACTCCTATAGCTTATTGTAAAGGTTATTCATCGACATTCTATTAAAATATTTTCTAAAATCAATGAAAAAATATACGAAATTGGTTTTATTATTATGGTACTCCTTTACAATTATCTTGACTGTAATAATTGTTCATTTTTCTTACAGGTATAATTTTCTGTGCTTTGATAATTACATTTCTTCATTTACACATTAAATTCACCCCATAACATCATAACATTATTAAGATTTGCATCTTTATTCAACAACATATGCATGAGACTTCATTCATACATATATCTAGCAGAAATAAACTAAACAATATCCATGAGATGAACTGTCACTGTTTGCGGTCAAATGTTGAACACTATCGTCAAGGAGTGAAAACTTGGGATAACTCAAAAACCAAACCCTACTTTCTGGTCACATGGAGGACGTGTTGTGTGTGCAACTAAAAGGCTTTAGTTGCATGGATGAGTCGGCAAGTGAGCAGCTACAACCGAGATCTCTTTGTTATGTGCTTGCGACTAAGGCCCAAAAGCCTAAAACAAAGATGCAATAGAAAAAATAAACTAAAAAAAAATCCATGAGATGAACCCAACAATGCTCATTCTAAAAAACCATGATTCAAAAGCCTTTAAGGAACTGTCACTATCTACGGTCAATTATCGAACAATGCGGTCAACGAGCGAAAACTTCAGAGAACTGAAAAACCAAACCCTACTTTCTGGTTTCACAGAGGACGTTTTGTTCATATGACTGAAAGGATTCAGTTACACGTATGTGTCCTTTAGCGAGAAACTACAACCATGATCTTTCTATGACGTGCCTCCGACTAAGGCCCAAAACCCTAAAACAAAGATGCAATAGCAAAATTCAACTAAAAAATATCCATGAGATGAACCCAACCATGCCCATACTAAAAAACCCTGATTCAAAAGGCTGTAATGAGTTGTCATTGTCTACGGTCAACTGTTGAACACTATGGTCAATAAGCAAAAACTTCAGACAACTGAAAAACCAAACCTTTTTTTCTGGTCGCATGGAGGACGTATTATGCATGCGACTAAAAGGCTTCATTCGCGTTGATGATCTAAATAGTGAGAGTCTGCAGACGAGATCTCTCTGTGACATGTCTGCGATTCAGGCCCAAAACCCTAAAACAAAGATGTAAGTTTTGGACCCTGCTATTTCACCTTTGTGAGAACCCATTCCTCTGTGGATCTGCCTCAGACATGTGCAAACGAAAAACAAGAAAGAGAATAGAAAAATGTCTCATAATGATATCCAAATTAAGATGAGCTCACTTGTATTTATATCCTTCCAAGGGTGTCCAATTTTCTTTAAGGTCGACCTGATCAAATATGCACATGTGGGCTCATAAATAAAAAAATATACTTTCCCTTGTCCAAATATAATTTTCTTTAGGTCAATTTTGGTCATCTCAAAAAGAGGAATTCAAAGAAATCATCATCTTTATAAAATAAATTGTCCAAAATGAAATCCAACCCTAATTACCAATTTTAACAATAATATAATCCACAGTTAAATAATAATTCCTAAATCTAATATAGTTTTAACCTTTTTCCCCTAACTTGTTAACCATAATTCTACCTCTAATATATAATTGTAATATAAAAGTAATTATTTTATACTACTATTAATCCATTATTATATATATATATATATATATATATATTTTAATGAAATATCGACGGTCTTTTTCTTCTTTTCAAATTTCTTTGGATGCCCTTCCATTAACGATGCCACGGAATTTTTATAACATTTACTTCTCATTTTTCGTTCTTATGACTATCTTTTTAAATTTGAATATCTCACAAAACTTTAAACTATATTTAAATAATATAACATTTTTTTAATGTTCTTGTAAAATGTCTTGTACAAATGCGTCCTTTCTTACTCATCATTATATAATCGCACACCTTCATTTATAACTTTAAAATTCAGACTTGTACAAATTTATGAGGCAGACTTCTATATATTGGAGGCACGCCTTCACCTTTCATTAAGAGGGTTTATTTATTATATCTATATGAATAGGTGGCACATTTTCACCTGGGGTTTATTTATTGGTTTTATAATTTATTTCTACGTTTTTTTATTTTTTTAATTTTAAATTATAATTAAAAAAGTGTGGTATTAATATCATGCCATTTTAAAATGATACATTGATATTATTATATTTTGGAAAATTATGGATAAAAATTTAACGTTTTTATTGGTCATTTTCTATTCACTAATGCACACCTTCATACTATCTAAAAGGGGTGGATATGTGTGTTTGTACTTAAGTAGCTTTTTTTCACCTTCTAAGGAGAGTGAGTGAGAAGGTGAATTTGTATATATATTTTTTTAAATGCGGAGATGTGTATGAGTAATTATAATTTTGTTATAAATAATCAATTTATCTTACACATCTATTTAATGTGAGAGGGAAATATTTATCACCAATTAATATGTTGAATATGCTAAAATGATGATTGTAGATTATATACCATGGAGAGAGGGTGTATACAAGAGTTTGCTTCTTATAGTCAACTTTGTGATGATAGGTAACATAACATTGTTAGAACCATAATAAGAAAGGATATAGATTGTGAAATATTATAATGGGAATAATACATCATAAACCACCTACCTCACATAATTGTTAATTATATAGTAGAGCTACTTAATATATGATATTGACATATAATCATGAAATATTAAAGTTAAAGTGTGAATGCCATCATCATCAATAATACTTTGATAGATAATCATAAGATTTGTAGAAAGAATCTATATGAGTGGAAAACATTACATTATTAGTACCATCGAGAGATAAGATGTGGATTGAAAACACATTGGTGTGACTAATGCTTGAAAAGCTAGATTCAATATTAATAACCATATAGGAAAACACATTAATATTTTTGACATTATAACTTTGTACTAATAAAGGTTTTTAATATATTTCATGTTGACAAGTAATCATAATTTTGACTTTACTAGATAATTGTGAGTGAGGATGCTGTCATTAAGCATTATGACCTCAATGGATAAACATAAGGTTAGTAGTGAGAATTTATGACTAATAAACAAGAATTTAGTGTTGAAAATTTATGTTACATGTAAACATTAGAATCGTAATTTGTATATACCTTGATGAGTAACACGTCATTATTAGTACCATAACTATTGGTGTAAGAATTTATGTTCCATGTAAACATGATAATGACAATAATGATCTATGTTGATTGGTAATGTGGCATTATTAGTAGCATAATGGGGAGGGTGTTTTATAGGATTTGTGCTCCAAAACCAAGGTTTAAATTGACAAAACTTCTACTAACAATAATGACTAACAAATGTCAAAACTCATAAAAGATATTCATACAACCAAAAAAATCAATATATAAAATATGGATAAACACCATCAATAAACATTGAATGAAAGAAACAATTCAGTGGCACACATATTATAATGTAATTTTTTTTTAAGCCCAAATTCGTAAATTAATCTAGAAAATATTTATAGTACATAATTTGAATAGACACCTTAATTAGCCTTGGTGTACTAGTAGGAAACCAAACGAGAGGCAATAATTTAGGCTTATGCATGAGTTTTCCAAAATAAGCATGTTACCTTGGACATGACAAATGTTTAGATTACAAAAATTTGGCCTAAAATCCATCAAAACCATAGTAATCTAAAGCAAGAGACATGTAAACTAGATGCTATATAAATTGAAAACATAGTTGTAGGATGTAGCATTCCATGAAAACATACAGAGACTAATTGGCTAGAGCAAGATGCTAAGGTTGGCTTGGTAGTGATTAATCCCTAATGTCAATGATCAATACCTCCACGCATTACATTTCCTTGTACATAGAAACAACTCATCTATTGTCATTACTATATATCATAATGACTTTCATTACTACATGAATAACATGACACTTTTCATAATATAAAAAGTACTTTGTTAAATAATACTCAAAAATCAAAATTTAAATCAACACCTTTAAAAAAAATCATATATAGATATATTTCAAATATATTTTCAAGAAGCCTATAAGCCATAAAGATGGTGTTTTGTTAAGGCACTCTATAGTGAAAACGTAAACTCTATGGAAAAAAATATGACCATCCTAAGAGCTCGTGTGTGGCCTGAGCCATGTGCGATTCGAGTGATTTGACAACTTAAATACCCATGTTCATTAATAAGGGTGCCCCACACACACTTATTATTTATATTTAAATAAAAAAAAATCAATTTAATAACACATTATTAATATATTAAATCATTTTTAAATAAATATAATTTTTTTTGTGTTTAAAATAATAATTAAAAATATATTTATTTTTATTATAATTTTTTTTAAATTATATAATAAATAATAAGTGATACATATTATTTAATATGTGAATAAATGTATTTTTTTGTTTTATTAATATTTTTCTAAATTAAATAAAACTCTCTCTAAGATCATAATTCTATCTTTGCAACTATCATAATATCCAACATAAAATTTAAAACATTAGTTGTAAAAAAATATATCATATTAATGCTAACAAATTTATTTTTAATCCTTTATTACGCACTCTTTCAATAATATTTTTTTTCAATTTAATAAAATTAAATATCAAATTGTTATAATTTTTATTTCTTTATCATAAAATAAAATTTGCAATTAAATAAATAAGTTTTTTTCCCAATTTTTTAGGGATTTGGTCATATAATTTTAACCTCGATTGTGATTACATTTTTTTAATGTATAAATAGATTCAGAACCATATAAATCCCAAGACACTAGAACTTTACAAATTACACTGTTTAAATTTATAATTTATTTTGCAAATTAAACAACTTAAACTTATAATTTTTAAAAATATCCACTAGATAAAATTGACAAAAAAAAATAATACTAAGACTACTTGTATTTTTTTTAGATATTGACAAAAATATACCCACTTAAAAATAATCTATACAATTAGATAATGTGTTTTTATTTTCTATTTTTTAAATCAATGTATAAATAGATTCAGAACCATATAAATCCCAAGACACTAGAACTTTACAAATTGCACTGTTTAAACTTATATTTTACTTTGAAAATTAAACAACTTAAACTTATAATTTTTAAAAATATCCACTAGATAAAATTGACAAAAAAAATAATACTAAGACTACCTGTATCTTTTTTTAGACATTGACAAAAATATACCCAGTTAAAAATAATCTATACAATTAAATAATGTGTTTTTATTTTCTATTTTTTAAATCAAAATCACTATTTTTTCATATATAAACATATATATATTAGAATATTATTTTTTAAAATTAACCTTTTAATAATTTCTTTTTAATTTTGATAAGAATATAAAATTCTAAGCATCATTGTTTTCTTCGACACTTTCCCTTTCATTTAGGCTTTAACAAGTAACACTGGTACATAGTTAATAATAATGTCGAAAGTGAAAGCCTAACCCATCATCTTTGCCATCTGTTAAAGGCATGGCGATGCCTGTATCTATGAATAAACTTTATCTTTTTACATTCAACGGTCACACTATCGATTCATTATATCTTTCTATCGCATAAACTTGCAAGGCTTTATTTATATTTGTTGTGGGAGGAAAACTAACGGCTACTATTTGCGTGATGCGTTGACAAGGTGGGGAATTGGTGTTATGTCAAGCCTTAAAACGGCGGCCTGGCGCTCTGCAAAACGACAACCCGTTGCGTGATTGATTTGTGATAATTGTGTTATGCACCCCAGCAATCCCATTTATTGGGCGTTCAACACTCGACTCCTCAGCGAAAATCTGGCCATACAATTCTATGAAAAATGAAAACCCTAGGCTGGAGATCCATGTCATTTTTATTATTCCAACTTCCACCATAATATCATATCCTCCCATCACCATAGTTACTAAATTTGTTTGAATCAGGGCAAAAAATTTGAAAATTCGTCAATTAGATTTGAATAGTGAATATTTCGATAAAATTTGATATGGTTTGTTTATGGATTTCTTCATTTGGGCACCTTGTCAAAGAAATCAATAGTGCTCAATAGTGGACGCACCAAGGGACACAACATGCTCAATATTGCTTACTTGGACTTTCAAATAGAAGATGAAACTGATAGATATAGTTGGGTTTGGTTCATTCTTATTCGCAGCCCCAACCTCTTTGAAGGGATAGATCTGATTAGGATTCAGAAGCCTAGAATGGTAAAGCCAGCACTTGGTTGAACATATAAATAATGTGGGGCATCCAAAAACAAAATGAAATAAAAATAACTGTGAAATTGGAATAATTCTATGTCTCAATTTTACCATGAAAGGCACAAACATGGACAAATCTAGAGAATTTGTCAAGTAAATTAAGTTTTATTTTATATGCATGTTTTTATTTTGATAGAATATAAATAAATATGTTTAGAATTTGTAGAGAATATGTGAAGTAAATTATGTTTTATTTTATATGCATGTTTTTATTTTGGTAGATTATAAATAAATATGTTTAGAATATGTAAGCGTAGAATGGTAAAGCCAACACCTAGTTGAACATATAGAGAATGTGGTGCGTCCAAAAAAACAAAATGAAATAAAAATAATTGTGAAATTGTAACAACTTTATTTTTCAATTTTACCATTGTTTTAAAGGGCCAGAAGGGCACAAACTTAGAAAAATCTAGAGAATTTGTGAAGTAAATTAAGTTTTATTTTATATGCATGTTTTTATTTTGATAGATTATAAATAAATATGTATAGAATATGTATTTATTTTTAAGGTAAGAATTTTGGAAAAATGAGTTTTGAAATTAAGTAATTATGTTAGATTTAAGTTTTGAAAATAAGAGAGCTTTGGAGGAAAGAGAAAGTGTGATGCTTTTATTGAGTTATATTTCTAAGGTTATTATATTATTTAGAGTTAGGAAAAATTATTTAGTTCAATAAAAATTAACAGAACACATTATTGTTATATATATATATATATATATATCCCACTTTTTAAGATGTATATTATCAATTTTTTCCAAATTGAAAAAAATTCTTCCGAATTTTTATTTTATCTTATCAAATTTGAATTCGCACTTGGTAACTATACCCATCTCTACCTCTCTCATCATAAAAACTTGCCACCTTGTTATCACTATACAATTCACCTTTTCCATCTAGGGAAATGTTGCCTATATACATATAGTTGTTGTGTTGTACAATTCCACCAAAAGGAATCAAAGCCATTGATGAGTTCTATTTGTTTCAACACTATCCAAATCATATGCCACAAATTTGTTTTATTGTAAAGTATGTGAGGGTTGAAGGTTGTGTCCATATAAAGAGTTAGCTAATTAGAAATGGTACTCTTCTTTGAGTTTTAGTAGGTTTAAAATTATAATTCTGCCACAAATTTGTTTTATTGAAAACTATGTGAGGGTTGAAGGTTGTGTCCATACAAATAGTTGGCTGATTATTAAGGATACTTTTGCTTCAGTTTTAGTATGTTTAAAATATATAAATAAATAATTATTAATTAAAAAAATTAATTATGAGTTTTACATAAAAATCAGTCAAGATAGATTAAAAAACCTCTTCCAATAACTAGGGCATTGTTTATGAGCAAATTCAGGGATGAACAAAATGGAGGAATGGCATAATGGACTTCAAAAGGATTTAGACAAGAAATATGGGATATTAGAAGCATATATATATCAAAATAACAATGTCATACAACATGTTTGAGTAGAGCTAAATAACTTGGCTCGATAAAAAAATGCTAAATTCTAACAAAAATTCACCACATTACAAAACCTCTTAATCAATATTCCCTTATTATAAAACATAGCTAGGCCTAAACAAAATGTTTCATAGGATTCCAATTCATCAAATTCACCTAACATATCCAATCCCCAAATAAATATACCTTAGTGGCTTCCTAATACTCCAAATCCACACTTAAAATTACCTACTCATGGCATGATGTTCCATAACCAATCCCCATCATATAACCAACCAATCTTTATATATCCACCCATAACAAAACTAGAATTGTCAAAATTAAACAAAAATAAAAGCCAAGGTGTGGTTTGGTTCAAAAAAGCAAAATAATGCTTTGAGATATAAAGAATTTATAATAATTATGAAAATATTAGATATGCATCCATACAACCATAAGAAGATTCATATAGCTAGTATATATAATGGAATAAATCATGGTATTGAATAAATTGGAACAAATTTCGAGATGGATTATTTAAATGGTTCCAATGTGTCAAGGAAGAGGATTTTTTTTCACAAAACTTTCCAATGTACAACAAAAAGTAAATGTGGATGAATTTACATGTGAATCTAAAGCAATAGATACAAGAGTACCTAGATTGTTAGAAGGACATTAAATTTAATATTACATCATCAAACTGAAACTTGTTGACAGTGTTGGAAATCCATCAACCAGGGGGGACTCCTAATCTGTTTTTGAATGTTGGTTTTGTTATGCTAATTTCAACTTTCGAATTAAAACAATTTATTATCATCTGCTTCATGTGCATAGGTTTCCTTTGTGGTGTTTATGAATGAACAGGTAAATTTATGTTAAGTTTTATGTCAAATTCATGAGAAAAATAGCATCAAAGTAAAGTGTTGAACAACAACAAACAAATTTATAGCAAATCATCAAAATTAACACTTAACATAGTGTTTTGATGAAGGAGTTCACCCCTCCTGGGCTACATCTCCTTGTTTTAGCTTCCATGGCTTGGGTCTCTGTATTAGCTCAAAATAGAAAAAAAGTGTTGTTTACAACGCTCTACTACTCCTGAAACCTACCTCAATGCGCTTATAACATCAAAATCATCTAAGAATGCCTTTTCCTGATCCCAATTTGGTTGAATTTTGCAAACGTTATGACAAAAACAGTTTCTCCTAGTAAAACTCCACTAAAATTGGAGAACTCTAGTTAATTCCACTAAAAATGGAGGAATCCCTAGATTTATCGGATCCGCCAACTTCATCACCAGACTAAATTGTGCTTAATTAGTGATAAGCGAAGATTAATTAACAGTTAATGATGCAGTGAGTGCTAATCATGCATGGTCATGGTTACTCTTAGTCAACGTTTTGTTGTTGTGTTCACATGGGATATTACTTGCCGAGTTAGATGATGGTTATAGTTTGCTGGTTGACGGTTATGTGTTACCGGTCACACGGGAAGGGGGCTGGCCCACTGGCTGGATCCCTCCTCCCCCATCGTCAATGTATATCACCCTAGCTATAAGCGGCAGCCATAAACTATTAAGAACCATCATTGAGGTAGAACGGTAAGGGTCAAGGTTTATATGGGTAAGGTGGTGGGTTCAACTTCGCCGACCTACCCATAATTTTACACTGCACATTGATAATTGTCGGTCCTTTGGGGAGGGACATGTGGCGGCCTCCCGGCTTGCCACTTGTCCCCTACCCATTGGTCCACCTTTGACCAATGAAAACAATACATATCACCACACCTGTAGACCAATAACAATGTGCCACTTGGCGAGGTCTTACTGGACATTGACCAACCTTTGACCCTGCCCAGTAATCTGCCACGTTAGCAATACGGATTGCTGACTGTGTAATGACTGTACCCTTTTTTTGCAAAAATTCCTCTCTTTGGCAAAGCAAACAGAACGAGATATCTTCCTCATACGAGCTTCATTTTGAGTGAAACGAGTTGTGTTGGGATCATATCGTCGAGGCAGACGCGGTCATTCAGCCTTTGAGAGATTCTGAGAACTTTTATTTTTGAGCTAAATATTGAGCACTTGGTCATTCCTCCCCACTGAAAGCCTTTTGGACCCCACCTTCATCTCCCTCACCTTCTCGATCTGCAACCATTTGGCCTTAGAATTATTTTTTCCCTTCAGTCACACACGAAGGTATTCAACATTCCCTCTCTTTGAATTTTTGGTTCTTTTGTCAAGTATTAGATCTTGTTGAATTTCATCAAGATATTTTGGCAAGAAATCATCTGTTGATGGCAGCTAAACATGCTCTCCTTGATCATTAATCAAAGGAGGCTCAAAAAATCTCAAATTCTCAACATTAACAATAGAGTATATTTGCATATAAGGAGGCAAATCTATCTTAAATGCATTGTTACCAATATTTTATAAAATTTTAAAAAGACCATAACAGACTGGCTTAAGCTTTTTACCTTCCCCATGCAGTCTCTCCTTTATAATATATAACGAAACTTTAGATCCAACTTGAAATTTATGATTGACACGGTGTTTTTCATGCCTTGCCTTGTAGCTCCTTTGACTCTTTTCAAGTTTTTCTTGCACTCTGTGTTGTATCAACTGAATTTTCTCAATGAACTTCCTTGCCTTATCATTTTCACTATGACCATCGATCGCGACATCTTTCTCAAAGATGAAGTCCAATGGAAATCTTGGCAAGTATCCAAAACATGCCTCAAATGGCAATGTGTTTGTGGAAGAATGTTTTGTCGTGTTGTATGCATGTTGCATGTAATGGAACTGTTCATCCCACAACTTGGGATGTTTGCTGCAATATCCTATAAGATCATGAATGACTGTCATGTTGACCACCTCGGTTTGTCAATCTGTTTGCGGATAAAAGGATGTACTCTTCTTCAACTTAGTGTCCATCGTGTCCCACAAATTTGACCAAAAATTCCAATCAAATAGAGAATCTCGATCACTTACAAAGGAAGTAGGAAGACCAAAATGAACCCAAATATTTGGAGAGAAAAGATGAGTTGTTTGTTCAACTGTAATCTCCTTTTGACATGGTGTTAGAATACACTTCTTGCTGAACATGTCTACAACTACATACAAGTAATCATGACATTTCGTTGACAATGGAAGACCTCCTACAAAATCCATTGAGATACTCTCCCATGGACGTGGAAGTACCGGAAGTGGAGTGTACAATCCTAGTTTCCTATTGTTAGGCTTAGTTGTTGCACAGAAAGAACATTTGCTAATGAAATCAGATACATTATCAAATATGCATGGCCAATAACAATGCCATTGGATATTTGCTACTGCCCTTCCTACACCAAAGTGTCCAGCAATCAATGAAGTGTGCGCCTCCCTTATGATACTATTTATTTCTCCTTGTGGAATACATAACTTGCCCAAGTGATACAACAAATTGTTTTGTACATGGTAATATAACTCTTCAATTTGGTTTCAATAGCTCAAGCTTGCATACACATCTTGAAAGTCATTATCATATGCATATTGTTGAATGTAAATTTCATGTAAAACAGAATTGTGCTTGAGTATAATAGATGAATTTACAATAGGTCTAGAAAGCATATCATCTGCCTTATGTAGATTTTCTTTTTGTACTTGATAACCAAATGAAATTGTTGTAGAAAACCCATCCATCTGAAGTGTCGTGATTGTTGCAACTATGTATGTGATTGTAAGTACTATAATGGTTGACGGTCGGTATGGATAATGGTCTCCTTCCCCATCAAGTAGTGTTTCCATTTTTTAACACTTTGTACCAATGCATAAAGTTCCTTTTCATAAGTGGAATAGTTAGTCACTGCACCATTAAAATTTTCAGAATGAAATGAAATGGGCTTACCATGCTGCATAAGAACTACTCCCTTGGCATAATCACTAGCATTAGTTTGAATCTCAAATGGCTGTCAAAAATTCGGAAGAGCCAATACCGGTGTTGAACTGATCTTTTTTTTAAAAGCATCAAATTCTTTCTACTATACATCTCCCTAGTGGAATACTTTCTTGACACTAGTCAATGCATGTAGTGGAGTTGCAATGGAAGAAACGTTAGCAATAAATTTCCTTCCAATATTGCGCTCCTCCTAGAAAGCTTCTTAACTATGTAACTAGATTGGGCTTGGGCCAATGCAGAATGACCTCAAACTTAGAGGGGTCTATCTTTAGCTCACCTCCTCCAACAATGTGTCCCAAATACACTAAATAAGTCTTGCCAAATTCACACTTTGACATATTTAAAAAAAACTATTCTTTTCTCAAGACATCAAGTACTTTCTTCACATGCATGACATGTTCATATATGGATTTGTTGAATATGAGAATATCATCTAAGTAAACAATGACAAAGTCATCTATAATTGTATCAATACATCATTCATAACTCTCACGAAAGTAGATGGAGCATTTGTAAGACTGAAAGGCATAACAAGCCACTCAAACAATCCTTGTTGAGTTTTAAATGTGGTTTTCCAAATGTCCTCTTCAGCTATTCTAACTTGATGATAGCAACTTCATAAGTCTAACTTAGTGAAATAATTTCCATAACTCAATTGATCAAGAAAATCATCAATTCTTGGGAGTGGATAATGATTATTTACCATTATTTCTTTCAATGCATGGAAATCCACGCGCATGTGCCAATTCCTGTCCTTCTTGCAACGAGACGATAATTGAACCACATGGCGAAGTAGATGGGCATATGATTCCTTTGTTTAACAATTCTTGAATTTTCTTCTTGATTTCCATGCTCTCCATGATCGACATGTGATACATGCCAATGTTTGGAGGTGGAACATCTTGTTGAAGCTGTATCTCATGTTAAATTCCCCTCTTGGGAGGTAACCCCTTTGGTTCCTGAAACATCTTGCCCTGCTTGCTTACCACTTCAAACAAATTAGATTTTAAATTATCATCACAACCTTCAAAATTTTCAAAATCAATATCATTCTTTTTCTTGATCATGAGAAGAACAAAATTTTTACTTGCATTTACTAGTCTTTTCATCTGCCCTGCATTAACCAAAGAAATGTTTAACATTTTGCGATGGGCTCTCACAATATACTCCACTCCATCCTTGAGAAACAAATATTTTTTCTCATGGCGATAAATTATTGCTTTCCTATCATACAAATATGGGCTCCCTAGAATGATTCCTGATATGTCAAGTGGAACTACATCTAACTCAATTTCATCAATGATTTTTCAAGTAATGGCAAACATGAATAAGCATTTCTTTGTAACTTGTAAATTTGCATTATTGATTATCTAACCCAAGGGATATGCGTTATGATGAGGTACAGTTTCAAGATTGATCTTTTTGACCAAGTCTTCTGAAATTAAGTTTTATTGTGACCCATTATCAAATAATGCATCAATATTTCTATGATTTGAAATTACCCTTACATGGAACAACTGTATCCTTGATTCTTCATTTGGAGTGTTGTTGTGACCATGTGAGGAACTAGTGCTTGCAATAGATTCTTTTTCTTTTGTGACCATCGCCAAAATCTTGGTCTCATCACCAAAATCGGATCCAAGATCATGTTGTGTGGTAGTGGTCATCTTTTGTTTTCCCTTATTGTTTGGTTTCTTAGTCCTTAGTTTGGGATGTAATTTCCAAGAATGGGTGTCATCATGCACTGCTTTGGAACAATGTTGGCATATAGTTTTCTCCACTTCTTTCTTTGCATTTGCATTCTTCTTTCCCTTCCGTTTTCCACCCTTCTCTTTCTCCTTACCCTTGAATGGCTTCTTCTTACTACCTTCTTCCTGAATGTTCTTTCCTCTTGCTTCAAGGTGTGTGGTTGGCACACATACCTCATCTAAATTGCTTGGATTGAACATAAGGATAGTATGTTTTAAGTACGAATGTAAACCCCCAATATATTTCAACAATGTATCTTGGGAATTCAAATTTACTCCTAACAATAAAGCCCTTGTTGGGCATGGAATCCCCCCAAGGCATGTTTTGGGGCTTAAAGCACAGGTTTTGATCAAGTCCTTTGTAAAGACTCCACGATTTATGGGCGTGGAGCACGAAGTCGTAATAGAGTCACCGGGTTGTCCACCCTTGTTTTCGTAATGTAATGTCGGCTTGAGAGATCCACCCATGGTCTGCATACCATGGGATTGTATAAATAGAGCAAGGCTCTAAGAGTAGAAGATAGTGAGGAAATGAATAGAATAGAAGCAGGATGAGTCTAAGATATTGAGTTGAAGTGTAATGTGTGTCTTTGGGTCGTAGAGTAGGAGAAGGCTTTGCAGTTGAGTTTGTAAAGGCCTAGTAGTCTGTGGCTGAGTGCGCGGACCCCTGTAGCTAAGCGCATAGGGCAGGTCAAGTTTGTAACCATGGGAAGAATTAACAAAGAGAAGTTTACCATATTTATGTGTATATTTTCCTACTTTATGTATTATTGGGTATAATTTGCAAGTTTACTGTTTATTTGTTGTGCGAACATATATGTAAGTGCTGTATAAATAAATATAAGACAAGGCTTCTATTTACGCGAAGATAACTAACTGGTGTAGGAAGATAAGTATGATCTCAAGTGCGACTTAGGGAAATAGTGTAGAGCGTTGCTCCAGCAGCGTGGAAGCCCCACAACCCCTGGTTAGGGCCGCGTGAGGGCATGTATATCAGGGCGTGAAGGCCAGGGGAAGAAACTTACGCGTAGGGATGAGCAGTTGGACCAAATCAACCCCTCAGACATCTCAAGGGTGCAGAAACCTGGTTTCAACATCCCCCCACACTACTTCGGGTGAGACCTTAGTCCGCACTCTGCGGACTATTGCCGAAAGGGCTAGTAGTATGGGGACTTGTTTGGCTAATTAACTCCAAACCTGGGTTAGGCCCCAACAAGCCAACAAATGGTTCCGTTGTTGGGACGGGGATATGCATAGAGGTGTCTGATGTTGTATCACTAGAATCCAACTAAGAAAGGTGTTGAGGATTGGTTGGATAGGAAGATTCATGAGTTCACAGCGCGGGAGAATAGGAATCCATGACTATCAAAGAAGATTTGTTAGACTGCTACTTATACATAGAGATCCACGAAATTTTCTTCTCATCTTTCCCTACTGAGCTATATGAGTGGATTGTGAAGCTAGCAGATAGCCAAGGAAGGTGTAAGCTCGACAGACCTATTGTGTGGACTCCAGAATTGGTGCGCAGATTGGAATCATCACAGGATAAGATTGCTCACGTTGTTGATCACTGGCTCGATCAAGTTATAGGAGGATTCATCACCGAGTTCGAAGTGGATACTTCCGTTAGCTACAGCGAGACAGAACGATGCTTCCTCAAAGGACTGCGAGGTAAGTACATTAAATATTTGAACACTTGGATTAAAATGCTACTATGTGAAAAGCGGATTATGCAAATAAATTGATGTTTGGGGCTACACGAAGTGGGAGAGTCTACAAAAATGAAGGTAATACAGAACTAGAAGCTAGCCCCTTGATTTCACCTCCACGAGGGACAAGGAAGAGCTCGCGAAGGCCTCATCAAGAAGTGCGATCAATTTGATAAAACAGAGGATTCCGTGCATACCACCCCCACCCACACTGCCACCAGTTTCACCATCTTCACCCCCATCTTCACCCATACCACCTCCACCACCTCTGTGAGTTAGTATGGCAAGAGCGATAAAGTTGCCACTGTTCAAGGGAGTAGGAAGTGAAGATCTAGACCAGTTTTGGTTCATGATAAAAGTTGTATGGGAAGCGCAGGGAGTTACAGATGACGATATAAAGAAAGCGACGCTGGTTAGCGCTCTGTAGCATCACGTGCTAACCTAGTACATTAAGCATTCCAATGACAATCTAAATGCAAGGATCGTAGATATTCAAACTGCGCTAAACAAAGAATTTAGCAGGCCGAAGTTAGAGGCGCAGTTGATCATTGGATTCAAGGAAATCACAATGCTACCAGGTGAAACCCCTTGGCAGTTGGATCAAAGACTGATGTGCACAATTCGTGAAGCTAACATGATGCTGATGGATGTACAACACCGCGAATTGTTTTTAGCATCGTTAACACTGCATTTAAGGAACATGGTGTCACAACAGAGGCTAACAACTTAGGCAGAGGCCTTGGAGGTCGCGATGACACTGCATGAGAACCCGATATAGGATCCCAACTTGGGAGTTCAGTAGATCCATCCGCAGTTGAAAAACTTGTGCCTTGAGATGCAGAGTCTGAAACAAGACAAGACAGCTCGCCCAGAAGTGCGCGAAGAGGTATGGTGCGTAAAGTGCAAGGGTCAGTGGCATGACAAGGACCACTTCCCAGTGTTTGCAAATTACCTCGCGGGAGGAGGACCAATGCCATTGAGATCAGATGCACAAGCAGGGCCGAGCATGATGCCTACATTTTGGTGCAAGATTTATTAGATAGGAGGAAAGCATGCTAGAGATAACTGCCATCTATTACAGAAGTACACACAAAATTCACAATAGTTGTTTGGTAATTTATATAGATTAGTGGGACATGATGAGCGCACCTATAGAAATTATGAGTTTATGATGGATCAGACTCCTACCTACAGAGTTCATGCCGATATGTGGCCCATTGACCAGAATGCAAGGATGGCATGAACCTGATTTTAGGGGCGCGCAAGAGGCCGAGGTGGAGGAGGACCTGGAAGAGGTCGCGAACAACTGATATGTTACAATTTCGGAGGGCCAGGAAATTATGTTCGCTATTGTACGAATCCAACACGGCCATCATGTTTGTATTGTACATTGTTTGATCATGAGACAGAGGATTGTCCCACACTGATAACGAGGTTGCGTGATAAGGGAGGCCTCCAACCACCCCCGACTTAGAACCTGCAAATGATGAGGTCTGGGAAGCACGAGGAAGACCCTAATGTGAATATTGTGCTCTGAAGTGGAATTATGATAGGGGATGACAAAGGCAAGAAGCCTGAAGAGAGTACTTGTGTTCACAAGGCTCTGACGAAAGAACTAGAGTTTGATTTTGAGTGCACTAAGGAAACCTTCATGGAAGCTAGGAAGAGCTTCGCTAATGCCTCCACTTTAGGAAGCAAAGACAGACCAGAGCCGAAAATGGACCCATCAATGCTCACGACATTCCTGGAAACATGCATGAAGTTGCTGCATGAAAAAAAGGCTGTAAAGGGGCTACAGGAACTCATAAATAGATGTATTGGGACCGTGCTAGGAGAACCGCACGTAGTCCTGAGGCTTGGAAAGAACACGATGCGAATGGGAAGGGAAATGAGATTGACCACGCAGATTGGAGAATATGAGATGGACCAAGTGATTCTAGATCTAGGATCAAATGTGAATGTTTTGCCAAAGCAGACATGGGAGAGCATGGGAAAGCCTATGCTACAATGGTCTCCTATCCAACTACAAATGGCGAACCAACAAAATATCCTACCTATGGGGAGATTGCAGGGAATCACAGTGGATATCGAAGGAGCAATAGCGCTAGTAGATTTCGAAGTGATAGAGATTTTTTATGACATCAATCCCTATCCTGTGTTATTAGGAATAGATTGGCCCACTGATATGAATGGGGTGAAAAAAATGAAGAAGCGCAAGATGATTTTTGAGAAAAAGTCTCCGTGCGTATTTGTACCTTTGGACCTTGTAGAAGGATCATGCTACACGGAGGCAGTGTGCGACTACGACAGTGACGATGATTTGGACTGCATCTACAAGATAATCGCATGAGAACAAGACTACGTGAATCGAACTGCGATGGATGAATCTCATGGTAATGCGAAAGATCCTACACATCAAATTCTGACAAGGAGATAGAACGATGGCACAAATGGTTACACGAGGTAACCACGCTGAACTGTAACATGATGACGAGATCGCTACACTACGTATCAATGGAGGTAAGGGATCTTCCTACGTATGATCAGGTTAAGTGAGGTAGATGAATTCCTAAACAGATTTGAAAGGGAGGTGTCGGAACAACAACATTTCGAAGCTTTGAAATGTGTACTGTGCAATACGCTCGCAAGATGGTGGGGTGCGCACCAAAGAAGCTTTGAGGATTGGGGCGAATGCAGGAGGGTGATGCGCATGCGGTTTGGAAAGCCTTAGATGTGATTAAAAGACAAGTATAATGGATGGGATGATCCATGCACGAACCTCGCCAAATGGACGACGGTATATGGGGAAGAGCCACAACCTGAGTGGGTGCACCTGTTCTATCATACCCTGGATATTATACCCATGAACTGGTATATAGAGATGGAGCTCCACCATGGAAGAAGTGAATGGGATATCTTGTACGAAGGATCCCTGTTAACCTTCACATTTGACGATCGTTGGTGGGATATTGTTGATGATGCGCTACAAGCCGTAAAAGCAGCTATCTTTAAAATACCCTAGGAGCCATTAGAACTAATTCAGCTTCAATGGGAAACCTAGCTGAGCTGCGAGTAGGAATGTTACAACATGAATACTGAAGAAGACAACAAAGATCTGCAAAAAGTTAACATTCCAGAAACTAAAGGCTATCACGAGGTTCAAGGGCCATTAATTGAAGACCTTCACATAACCACACTAGTAAAGATAAAGTAGGTAAACATCAGTACGGAGGCCAAACCTAAGTATGCAATGCTCGGTGATTATTGGGATGGTGCAATGGTGGATAAGGTCGCTGAATTACTCCGCGAGTACCAGGACTTATTCCCGACCAAGATCACGGACTTAAAGGGGATCATTGGTGATTTAGGGATGATGAAGATCACCTTAAAACCCGACGCAAAGGCAGTTAAGCAGAGGCCTTATAGCTTGAACCTGAAGTACAAGGAAAAGGTCCACATAGAACTAGACAAAATTCTCACAGCTAGAATCATTGAGCTAGTGGAAGAATCCGACTGGGTAAGATCTATGGTAGTGTAGGAAAAGAAGCAGAAGGGTGAGATAAGAATATGTGTAGACGTGAGGAAATTGAATGACGCATGTGTGCACGACCCATTCCCAACTTCATTCACAGATGAAGTATTGGAAAATGTCAGCGGGTAGGAAGCATATTCTTTTACTGATGGGTTCTCAGGATACCACTAGATCAAAATCACGCCGGGAAGACAGGACCAAGACCACCTTCATGATTGAGTGGGGCTGCTTTCAATACACCATTATGTTATGTGGGTCGAAGAATGTGCCAGCCATCTTTTCGTGCATAGTTTTTACAGGCTTCAAAGAATATATCAACAAATTCCTGAAGGTCTATCTGGATGATTGGACTGTATTTGGATCAGTTAAGCACCATGTAGAAAGCTTACGCTTGATGCTAAATACTTGCCGACAACACCAAATCACGTTGAACCTCAAGAACTTTACGTTTCTCCTTCCATTTGGAAACTTGTTGGGACATGTGTCTGCAAATAGGGATTGATGGTAGAACCCTTGAATATTGCAGTAATTCTGAATTTTGGAAGCACCGTGAAGTGTCAAATAGTTGCACGCTACCCTGGGACATACGGGGTACTACAGGAAGTTCATCAAAATCTATGCCCAAATCACTGCACCAATGGAGAAACTATTGAAAAATGATGTCACGTTCTGCTGGAATGATGATTGCATGAAGAGCCTGGATGTACTAAAAGAGAAATTGGCCTTTGTTCCAATCCTGGTCTTCCCAAAATGGGATGTGGAGTTTCATGTCCATGTCGATGCGTCATGTATAGCGCTGGGAGTCGTACTAACGCAGGAGGGTGGAGAGGGCTTAGATCACCCTATCACTTTCGAAAGTTGCAGGTTGTTTAAAGCAGCAAAGAAATAATCCACAACTGAACTTGAGGGGTTGGCTATGGTGTACGCACTTCAAAAATATTGGCACTATTTTCTAGGGTGACACTTCAATATGTATACAGACCATTCTGCACTAAAGTACTTGGTCAATAAGCTTGTGTTGGTGGGGTGCATATGCAGGTAGCTCTTATTGTTCCAAGAATATCATTTTGAGGTCATTGCGAAGCTTGGATGCCTAAACGTAGGACCAGATCACTCCATGACAATGATAGATCATAATGAAATAACCACTTGCATATGTCATGCATGCCAAAAATAGCAAGGAAATCATACATGCAACTTGATACCTGCAAGTAAAATCTCTTATAGCTACTGATATCGATGTCCTCTTCCGCTTTCCTAATTTTCCTTTGCCTTACTACTCCAAATCTAAAGTACGTCACACTCGTCCAAGAGTGAGAGAGAGAGAGAGAGAGAAAGTGAGAGCTCCAAAACTTAACTGATCAAAATTCATGAACCAATCCTCAGAAGCCTTTTTATCAATGAGGCCTCTATTTTCTTCACTTTCCATTATTTTCCTTCAATTTCCTTCTCACATATATCCTATGACCTTTCACCTTCCTTTTCTCCTATTTTCCATTATTTTCATAAATAAATGTCATTTTTCCTTTCCAAAGCCTTATTCATTTCCTTTTCCTATTTCCATAGTAATTAATTAATCACAAGTGATCCCCATCGCTATGTTCTTGTCCAACATTCAACTTGGAATACTTGTCTCGTGACCAAGGTCTTATTTTACTTTTATTAATTTTTACATCGCTTTTTACCTGGTGTTGTTGGGAAAAGTATCCAATACGGAATGACCCTATCCCACTCTAAGGGTGATAGTTCCTTAGAAACAATCAAAGCAAAGCTATCTGAGATTACTTCTTTATGAGATGTAAAAGAGGGGAGAAATAGATCCATTAACCGATGGCTTTCGCTAATGATTGATCCAATCTTCTCTCCTTGCTGCTTGCCCCCAGCTCCTTGCTCTTTCACTGGCCCAGCTACACCAAGATCCTGCAAAATGGCAAGAGAGGGAAACTACAAGAAGCATACATTCATAATTGATTCAAGGATTAGAATAAATCAAATATACAAGTATAACAACACACCATTGAGACACATGCATATAGAAGAACCTCAAATGCTTTATTAATGGAAGAAGTAAGGTTCAGGAAGTGATACAACCATAAGAGGCCCAATCCAGCATCACCTTCCCAGCAGAAAGAAATCTCCTCTTCACCTCCTTCAAAGCAAATCACCCAATAGTTCTAAACTCAAACCAACAGCAATTCTTTACATTCACAAGATTCCAGCCTTCCTAGACCTCATGAGAGAGATCTATATATAGGACTTTTGGAGAAAGGATGAGTCAGCTTGAGGCTGGCCTGAAGCTGACTAGTGTCCTCTCTCACTTCAGTTATTCTTCAGTTCTTGAGTCCACTTGGAGGTTCTTGCTTCCACTTGGAGATCTAGAACCTCTTACTCATCACCAGTCGAATTCCCTGATCCAAGTGTCATTTTGGAAGCTTCCTGGGCATTGACACCTTGAGGAATGACTGTGCCACATGTCCAAACTCGCCCAGCGCAGGTAGCCTTCTTTGCAGTTGACACTCAACGCAGGTAGACAGTGGAGCAGTTGACATTCAGCGCAGATGCTCAGTGGAGCAGTTGACATGATCCAGAATTGCCTTGTTTTTTGAGTGTTTTCAGGTGGAGAACTTTTATTCAGTGCTGTGGTTTGCTGACCTTGTTCCTCTAGGGGTAGGAACAACATGTTTAGGGACTTTGGATCCCTTAGATTATGGACATTTCATGCTTCATGCTGTAAGGCACAAAAATGTCTATAACACCTGGGCTCTTACAAATATCGTCAACATTTCCAACAGATTTAAATAATAAGAATGCATTGGAAATTACACTATCAAGCATTATAAGAATGGATTCTCCCCAAACCTTAAAATTAAAAGGGAAAATAAAGAAGAAAATTTTATGGTCCTAATAGATATGAGAAACACTCATAATTTGGTTGACACAAATATTACAAAGAGTTTGAATATTATAATATATCTAATGTCCAAATATGAAATTTATGGTAGAAGATGGGAAAAAAATTAAACAAATAGGGAAATTCTGTAAAGTTAGATTACATATTCAAAACTACAATTTATATTCCCAGTCTAGGAGGATTGTATGACATATTGGGCATCCAATGGCTACAAACTTTAGGAATGTACTCCATCAACTCTCCAAAACACTTTATAAAGTTTGCATGGAAAAAAAAAAGCATAAGTTATATGGGTTCCAACCACCTCAAAATAAAATTTTATCCCCCCTCTTGGAATTGTTGTCACTGATGGAAAAGGAACGTCAAGAGTAGCAAGAAATGTCTATTATGTTTGATGGATTGGGTATGTTTTTTGAAGTATGCTTAGTTGGTGAGGTGTTGTGATGCAACTTGTTAGTAGCAAGGTTGAGCAAGGAATGTTTAAGAGATTATTATGTAACAACAATTAGTTGAAGACATGCGAGGCAAGGCAATGTGATGTACTGATTTATGTTTATATTGATGCTATGTTCTAAAGGAGTTGTGATAATTGTTATTGAACTATTTGCATATATTTATGTTTTTATTGAATTCTTCATTACTATATTGTTGAGCATAGTTATGCTTTGATTAAACACTTTCTTTCATTAAAGGAGACATGTTCTTCTAATGTGAATTTACCTGAATTTCATGATCAAAGACAGATGAACATCAAGCTTGAATTAACTCAACATTGGCTAAAATAGACTTGCAAATGAGAAAATAAACTAATAGGAATTGTTGCAGATATGTGATGAAAGAGAACATGAATTCAAGGAGGAAATTATTAGACTAAGGACATAGATTGAAGAAGAAAGGAGAATAAAAGATTTGAAGAGTATTTGATTGAACCGGAGAGACCGAAAATATGAAAGATTCTAAGAAGTTAAGATTGGTTTAGTAAGAAATGAACTAGATGAAAAGAATAGGATTTGTAAAAAATTAGAAGAGGATATTGTTTCCATGAAAAACTAAAAAAATTCAAGTAAATCTAAGGAAACCATTAAAGAGGATACAACAAAATAAAAAATACCATTACAATAATCCAATAGTAGCATGACCTAAAAAGAAAAAAAAGAAAAACAAGAAACATTGTCAAAAGCCAAAGAATGAGGTGATGAAATGGTCCTTTACAAGAACTTAATTTTCTCTTGGAGATGAATTGACAAAATTTGAAAGATCTCAAAGGAAATTATTTTCTCCCCGAAAATATGTCAAATGTTTTTCCTACCATGAACCTAGACATGTAGTAGTAGAATGTAAGAGAAAACAAATCAATACTAGTCAGTAGAATATGCAACAGATAAGAATGGTCCCTTATGCAAACAAACAAAGAATACCATCAATGACGAGGTACATAAATCATTCTCGTGGTTACTCTTATTTGTGGAATGAATTTGGACATAAAGCTATTGAATGCAAAATGTATGCAAAGAACAATAAAAATGACTCAATAAGGTACAAACCATTTTTTCCATTTCTTCATCTTACAAGGTGTTATTTATGTAGAAACCTTAGCCATAAAGATAAAGACAACAAGCTACCATATACCCTACAAAACTCCAACAAAACTAAATAATGAATAAAATACCTACAATAGATGGTAGCTCAGTAAAGCATGGAAGAGAAAGAAAATGGAGCTGGCAGTGACCTCAATGCACTAATGTTAGCATGACCTTAAGGGGAGATGTTCAAGAAAACAAGAAATGAATTCAATGAATGTTAGAGGAGTAAAATTTCAGGGGGTGAGAAGTCCCATTAATGCTCATTGGAGACATGGAAATCAAGTAGATGTTAGTATAAATTTTAATGAAAATATAAGTAGAGCAAAATAAATCGAATGAAATTGAAGTCATTTTTAAGACGCCTACAATGAAGATGGAAAACTTAGTCATCTTGAAAGTGAAATGCAACCTCTACTAGTTGCGCCGAGGTGCGCTTTGCAACCAAGTATTGGGTAGATATCATGTAAAAACATAAATGTAAACGTAAATATAAACGTAAATGTAAATGTAAACATAAACATGTAATGTTTATGGGGGTAGATTGCATGGAAAACGTAGTAAATATAAACGTAAGCATGTAATGTTTATCATTTAACATATTTCACATTTACTAAAAATTTAACGTAAACATGTAATTTTTAATATTTAACATACTTAAAATTTATTAAATATTTAATCTAATCTTAACTAATGTCGGCCCTAATGAAAATTCAAGTATCTTTCTATCTATATAAATTTAACACGAAAAAAAAATTGTGGAATTATATTTGCGAGGAAGCATTTTGGCACAGTGCGAAGTGTGAAATAATATTTCTGAGGAAGGATTTCAGCAGTTGTGTGAAGTGGGAAATAATATCTGTGGGAAAGGATTTCGACTTCTATACAAACTGAGATTGATTTCTAGGTTTGATTTCGATTTCTCTTACTCCTATAATGAATTTTATGTTTTTTCTACGTTTTTGTTTACAAAATTTAGTACTGGACTATTATGAAATCAACTCACAAAATAGAAGGGATAGATCAAAGACTTCAAAATAAGCCTCTTTGAGGTGGAAACCTCCTTTACATCACACAAATGATCAATTCTTAGAGGATACAAATGACAAGACATCCTTTCTATATATAGGAGTCTAAGGGGTTACAATATAATCAAAACTGACATAACAATAATATTCTAAGGGCACAAAAATAACAACAGTGGTTTTCTATTGGGCACAATAATAACAATATGTTGACTACATGGGCACAACAATACAATAAGGGCCTACACTATTAGTATAGGAACCTAACATGCCCCTCGCCTTCAAAAAGTGTTGTCCTCAATGCTTGAGTAGTTCTCGATTCTTCTATATAAAATTTTCATCCTCCCATGCAAAATATTTAGCAATTAAGTTCTCCCACTTGATGAGATACTATAAACTGGAAAATTCTCAGGATGAGAGAATTTCATGGGAAACATGGTATAGATGTTAGGAATGGTTAAATAAGACGTACACATTTTTAAGCCGATGAAATGCTAACAATTTTTTTTAGTTAAAGTTAAAAATGCTTTAACTTTTTATAAAGTTAAACATTATAACTTGCCATGGTCAATGCAAAACTAATAGTGGTGAACAAGAATATTGATTGCTAGAGTACTGCATGGACAAGAACTAATAGCTATTTATTATAATAGTCATTAATTATAAAAATTACATGTAAATAAAACAAATTCAACAAAATTATGAAAGCAATGCTAACGGGATGCTAAAAATTAGTAACTATATATAAATATAACTATTTTAATAAATAAAGGAAATAAATGCTCACAATATTCTAAAAATTAATAACTAATTATTATAATAGTTATTAATTTTGTTTGTTTAGTGTCTTTAAAATTTTCTTATCTAGATATAATGAACAGTATTAAAAAGAAAATATTTTGGAAACATGGTGTGTTAATTTCTTTTCTAATTTTATAATTTTTTTTTCTCTAGTGAATTGAATGATTTGTTTGAAATTTTATTTATAAATCTTATACTAAAAGTAACTACCCATTGTTTCTAATAAATAAAACATTAATTTAATATAATGCATATATAAAAAAATTGCATAGTAACGGATATCTAGATATAAATTCAAAGAAATTTTTACATAATAGAGTATGCTTATAACCAATATAGATTCATCTTAAGCACGGATCTAGCATATGCCAAGAGGGATCAAATCTTTTCAAGTGCACGCCGAGTTTAGAATATAAAATTTGAAAAAAATTTGCATCCCTCTCATTCTTAGATAAATCCCAATGAATAAGTAGCAACAACATGTATTTTTTCATTGTTTGAAATGTATTTTTAAATGCTTAATTAAACTTATAAGATCAAAATTTTTTATTGATTTTCATGGAATATTGAAAAAAAAATATGAATCAAAATGTAAAATAATAAGAATACATTAAATGCTTTCACCCTAAAATCTAAACTTACATATAGTTATTCATATAATACCATCCAAAAAAAATTCCAAAAAAAGTACTTTAAAAAACCATGCAATTAGAGACCGTGTCGATAGTCTATTTTAGCGTTTCATTATCATCTACTCTGTCGATAGTCTATTTTAGCGTTCCATTATCATCCACTCATTAATGCATACTCAGAGACATACAATCATATTTATTGGAACATTACACACGATATTTATTAAAACATTACAGATGCAGATTACTATGTGTAATTTTAGTGTTCCATCATCATACATGTGACAACAATAATTTTGTATTTAGGTAGCAAGCATGTCGAGCATAATAATGTTTTTAATATGCTAAGCACGTCGAGTGACGTATAACAAATATTTATCTAGATATGAAAGACGTCAAGCAACACATAAATGGATATATTTAAATGTCAGGGAAGTCCAACTAAGGGAGAGGAGAACTTGCAGTCTTGGCAAGTGTAGCAACAATTTCCATCATTGTCGCAATCATAATAATTATAGTATCTTAGGCACTGCTATTAGGTCAACACTTTGTAACAAGATCCAACCTTTCCTTGGGTTGAACAACACTCTACAATATCATCCATTTACAGTCAGTTGTCGAGGAAATGAAATGGATTCAAATGGATTTAATATTTAGTAAGAAACATAAAAAATTTAGTAATTATTTATCAAAAATATGATTTGATTTTCCGATGAAAAAGTGAGTGATGGGTATTCATACAATAGAGACTAAAACTAGCTCTCTCACCTGTTTCGTCATATCTGAAACTATTTAAAAAGCAAATCATATCTTATTTAAATAAATTTTATATATCTATCTATCTATCTATCTATCTATATATATATATATATATATATATATATATATATATATATATATAAAGAGTAAGTATTACATTAAAAAAATACACTTACCAAGTACATAAATGTAATGGTGACATAAATTACTAAAAATTGGATTTTATTTAAACCATCTACACATCATAAACGAAAACTTTCTATATTTCCCAATCCACCATGTGCATAGTGAGGAAGGGAAAATTTCCCTACTAAAGAGGATTAACCAACGCAAAATCAAACTCCAATTGTAGATATGTAATGATTACATAATAAGGTTGTACTCAATCAAAGGTAAAATAAATAAATTAGAATAATATTAAAAGTAATACAATTTATTTTGTAATGTGATGCAGGAGCATCTAGCTAAGGGTATCATGACCGGGTGTTGGTATCCGCCAAGGTGGAAAGATTTATCAGTGTTTGGTTTCTTTATGTTTAAACGGTCAAAGCAAAATGTAGGGACTTGTTGGTTTTTTTTTTTAATTTCATTATTAGTTAGGGAACAGTATAGTTAGTTAGGGTCACTGTCACAATTGCCTATCTTTTAGTGAGTAATTATCTTATAACTATTTCTTTCATTTAGAACCAAAAAAAAGACATCCATGCAATTGTAAAATCTTTCAGTGCAAGAAGAACCGAATGAATTAACCGTTATGTAACTAATAAAAGAGACAACTGAAGCGTAACTATACACAGTTCAGGTAGCTGTGGGAAAACAATACAAATATGAAATGTAAATCATTCTGAGGGGTTCAGCATATGTAAACAGAAGTACAATACAGAGAATCATTTTTTTTCTTTCATCCGAGTCCATCTATGACTGTTCACTGTAACATTCATTTACTTCTTGGTCCTTAATCACTGAGTAAGTTAAACTAGGCAAACATTTCACAATCCTATACTTTTCATTATTTCTTTTTTTCAAAGAACGGAACACAAGCAAAGAAAATGGCATAAGTACTTCCAGTTCGAAAGGCTAGCAAACCACACACAGTGTTCACGAATGAAAGAGCCAAGCACAGTTATGAACAACTCGTCCAAGAACGAGATTGTACATGCTTGACAACAAAACCCAATACAAAGGTAACAAAATATAACCAAATCCATTTTTTAATTCTTTTCATTCCAACAACAAAGATATTTGTATACATATAACAGTCCAGGGTTAACCTTCGAACGTCGGAAAAACCAAATGAACCAGCAGAACCCTAAGGGCGATGGTTTTGGACGACCACCCTCCAACACAAAGTTTTACAATTACAAAATTTGCGGAAATCAAACAAGGGTTTGTACAAAACTAACCTAGGTCACATAGCGACAACAGAGGAGTATAAGCGAACAAGAACTGGGACTCTGTCCAACAAAAACAATAGAGACTCATAATAAAAACAAGTTGATAATAGTGGTAGAGCCTACTGGGAAAGAGCTGTAGCACTCACGCCAACCATGCCAAGGAACGAACCCCCAACTTGTACAAGCAAAGAAGGCTAGCATCATCAGGAAAATGTCAATAGAGTGAAAGGTGAGAAGAAAACAAAGAGCAAGGAATTGTATGTACATTGGAGGAATTGTTACCGGAGGTTGAGATGCACAGAGAGACTGCAAACCCATTGAGCCACAATCTATTGTGACAACCTGAGACCGAGTAGAAGTCTTCATTAGAACCAAAGTAAGATAAGGAGGTAAGGTAAATCATGGAGAGGCAACATACCTGAAGAGGACTGCGAGCAGAGGAGGCCACTGTGACTATGACCTATAGCATGCAAACCCGTTAAACAAATTTGACAACCAGAAGGACCTCAATAAAAATAGAATAGTGGAGCAGAAACTAGTTTAGCAACCAACAAACAAAGATAGTAGCCATTTTCTTACACAAACGAGCAGAATCGTCACTCTGTGCCCAAGGAATCAAGCAAATAAGTCACCAGAATAAACGACGGAGCCACACCAACAAGCAGCATAGCTCATAGCCGGCACAAGCAGAGCCTGTGGCTCATTTCCATCCTTCCACGACATGAAAACTCACTTCTAGACCAAGCCCTCAGCGCAGCAAAGTTGCAAGAGCAAAAATGAAAGAATGACATGGAAAATAGGGTTTTGGCATAGACCAAGGAACAGGAAATAGAAAACAAGGCGAGTACTACCAGCTGAGCATAATTAAAGACCACCATAAATGCCACCCAACGAAGTCCAGAATCATCCTAAGATTAACCACTAATCACCACTGTTAAGTCCCAAGATCATCGCTTAATCATTTAATTATTGATTAGTGTATTATTGTGTTGTTGATAAGCATTATTGTGTGGAACTGCGGGCTGGTCCCATCATAGTGGTATTAGAGTAGGATTTAGTGTTTCCTTGAGAAATGGAAGTTGGAAGATGATGATGTGCAAGAGGTGCTCAGAGAGCAGCAGATGAAGGATTGCAAGTGGAGATTAGGATCCTTACTACCCGTTTAGAGGCAGTTGAAGCGGGAAGGAGATGGGATCCAGAGGTAGGAGATGACAGCGAAGAAGAAGCCATAGTGACAATAGATGGATTGGATGAAGAAGGGCCAGAAATGAGACTTTTGAGGTTGGTACTATTGGTGAGCAGCAAGCCTAAACCAGAAATCCCAAATTATGACGACAACTTGTCCACAGAGGTTCTGTTGGACTAGATCAGTGAACAGGACAAATATTTTGAGTGTGAAGAGGTCAACGAAGATCGGAGAGTTAAGTTCGCTGCAACAAAACTGAAGGGACATGCGGCCCTGTGGTGGGACAGTGTCCAAACACAGAGAAGGAGGATGAACAAGTTGCCAATCAAGAAACTGTCAAGGATTGTGGCTAAGTTGAAAGGCAGATTTCTACCTAAGGATTACCAGATTGCGCTATATCAGCAAGTGTAGAATCTGAAGCAGAAAGGGACGACAGTAAGAGAGTACATTGAATAATTCTACCAGGTAAATTTAAGAGCTAGTTATATGGAGGACACCCTGAAGAAAATAGCCAGGTATGTGAATGGTTTAAGGTTAGAAATATTAGATGAAATCAACATTCTTTCCTCGAAAAACGTAGAAGAAGCATATCAGAGTGCTATAAAAGCAGAGGAGAAGATCACTAGAAAACAAAATGCTAGGAGAGGACGGGGAATCGGCAGAGGAAGAGGACAGTCTTATGGTAGAGGATGAACTACCAGCAATAGTGAAGAAGGCAGCAGTTCCAAAGCTTCCAGGACAGCAGAAAAAGGTGACAGCACAAGAGGTGGCAGGCCATATCAGCGAGGAAGGGGAAATGGCCGAGGCAGAGGAGCTAACTATCAGTGCTACAGGTTCCATAAGTGGGGGCACAAATCTTTTGAGTGTCTTGAGGTGGAACAAGCTGGACAGAGAGGTGTGTATGTCGCACAACCAGAGGAAGCAGAGGCACCTCCCGAAGAAGCAGAAAATGTGCCGGAAATAGGGGAAGCCTTAGTCTTGAACAAGGTGTTGCTGAAACCCGCCAAAGAAAAAACTGGACAAACTCAAAGGAAAGCTTTGTTCCAGACAGTTTGTAGGTCACACGGTAAGTGATGTAAGCTGATTATCGATAGTGGAAGCACAGATAATCTGGTTGCCATGGAGATGGTGGAGAAGCTGGGGTTGAAGCTGTTGAAGAACCCCACTCCTTACATGGTATCATGGCTGCAAAAAGGCCATAAACTGTTGGTAGATGAGTAATGTGAAGTGGAGTTCCATATCGGCAGATATAAGGATAAGATCATTTGTGATATAATGCCGATGGATGTATGTCACATACTGCTAGGTAGACCATGGTAGTATGACAGGAAGGTTGTACATGACGGGAAGACAAATTGTTATAAGTTTGTCAAAGATGGGATCAAGCACATGCTTGTACCCATCAAGGAAGAAGAGACATCAGAAACAAGCGGGACGAGAATGTTACTGATTGGCGGAAAACAGTTTTTGAAACAGATTGAAGACAGTGAAGTAAGCTATGCTATTATGAGAAGAGCGAAGACAGTGCTACCACACACATAGGTGTCAGGTTTTCCCACAGAAATTTAGTAGATTCTGCAAGAGTTCAGTGATATAGTAGTGGATGACTTGCCAGATAAATTGCCTCCTAAGAGAAGTATAATTCATCATATTGACTTTATACCTGGAGCAAGTTTTCTGAATAAGGCAGCGTATCGAAGGAGCCCCAAAGACAAGGAGGAGATCAGAAAACAGGTGCAGGAATTGCTAGATAAAGGGCTGATAAGGGAGAGTTTGAGCCCTTGCACAGTTCTAACAGTTCTTGATCCCAAGAAAGGAGAATGGAAAATGTGCACAAATTCGAGGGCCATCATCAATATCACCATCCGGTACAGATTTCCACTGCCATGGATGGACGACATGTTGGACTACCTCAGCGGGGCAGCATATTTTTCAAAGATTGATTTAAAGAGTGGGTATCATCAGATTCGAATCCGAGAAGGGGGTGAGTGGAAGACAACCTTCAAGACCAATGAAGGACTGTATGAGTGGTTGGTAATTCCATTAGACTGAGCAATGCATCCAGTACCTTTATGCGATTAATGAACGAAATGATGAAAGAATGCATTAGGAAGTTTGTAATAGTGTACTTGGACGATATATTAATTTTCAGCAAAACGAGAGAGGAACACTTTCGATATGTTCAAAAAGTGGTGGAAAAATTGCAGTAGAACAAGCTACTAATAAATCTACAAGAGTGTACTTTCCTGCAAAAATAATTGGTTTATCTGGGTTTCGTGATTGCAGAAAACAAGTTGAAGATCGACCCAGAGAAGATTGCAGCAATTGTCAACTAGCCATCCCTGAAAATTATGTTTGAGGTACATAGTTTTCATGGGCTGGCAAGTTTTTACCGAAAATTTATAAGAAATTTCAGTGAAATCTGCGCACCTATGTTGGATACTATAAAGAAGGCAAGTCAGCCTTTTCGTTGGACTGAGGCAGCAAAAAGGAGTTTTCAGCTACTGAAGAAGAAGATCATAGAGAGATCGATCCTGAGATTACTGGATTTGAAAAAGCTTTTTCGAGTTCGCTGTGATGCAAGCGGTACGACCATTAGAGCTATACTTAGTTAACAAGACAAACCTATTGCATTTTTTAGCAAGAAGTTGAACGAAAGCAAGCAGAAGTATTCATCCTACGACAAGGAATTCTATGCTGTCATCCAAGCACTGAAGCATTGGAGACACTATCTGCTGGGGAATGAATTTGTTTTATTCTCGGATAATTCTACATTGCAATATGTGATGCAATAACACAAGCTGAACCACAAGCATGCCAAGTGGGTTGAATATTTGCAGAGTTTCACCTTTGTGTTGAAACACATCAGCGGGCAGGCCAGCAAGGTGTGGATGCATTGAGTAGAAGAGACTTACTCTTGCAGGAGAGTACGATACAAGTGCTCGGTTTTGAGCACTTGAAAGACTTGTATCAGACTAACACGGATTTCAAGGAGGTTTATGAAGCATGTCAGAATCCTTTGGTAAGAAATAATAGTATGTGGTCGGACTATAATTTGTAGGAGAAGCTTTTGTTTAGACAAGGACATTTATGCATTCCTAACTGTTCAATGAGAGAAAATATCATTCTAGAGAAGCACAGTGGAGGTCTAGCCAGACATTTCAGCATAGATAAGACGTTAGAGCAGTTCAACCATTTTTATTATTGGCCAAAAATGCGAAGGGATGTGCAGAGATTTGTGACTAGATGTAAAGTGTGTTAGTTGGCAAAAGGACACAGTCAAAATATGGGACATTACACGCCATTTCACATTCCAAGTAGACCGTGGGACTCAGTCAGCTTGGACTTCATCTTGGATCTACCAAGGACACAATGGGGTTATGGTTCGATGATGGTAGTAGTGGACCAGTTTTCGAAGATGACGCATTTCATCCCTTGCAGAAAAACTAGCGATGCCACTCACGTGGCCCACTTGTTCTTTACAGAGATCGTCAGACTACATGGTCTAACTAAGTCTATTCTCTCTAACAGGGACGTGAAGTTTACAGGTCACTTTTAGCACACCCTGTGGAAGAAAATGGACACACAATTAAGTTTTAGCTCTACTTATCACCTGCGGACCAACACACAAACCGAGGTGGTAAACAGGAGTCTGGGAAACCTACTACAAAGTTTGATTGGTGAAAATTCGTGAATGTGGAATCGAGTACTTGCCCAGGTGGAGTTCACTTATAACGACTCGCCTAACTGCAGCACAGGTTACATTCCTTTTCAGATCTTGTATGGCATGCATCCCCACGGAGTGCATGAGTTGCGATATCTAGGATAGGAGCAAAGGCGGAGTGGTGATGGGGAAGATTTCGCTAAAGCGATGAATGATTTGCATGAGTAGGTGAAAGTAAAATTGTAGGACAACAGTAAAAAAATATAAGCAGCGAGCATATTTGAAACAGAGAGAAGTGCAGTTTAGTGTGGGGGATGAAGTCCTCGCACATTTGCGTAAGGAGCATTTTCTGAGAGGCTCCTATAATAAGCTGAAGTACAAAAAGATAGGCCCTTACAAAGTTCTCGGAAATTTTTTAGAAAATGCTTATGAAATATAGCTGCCACCAGGAATAGGCATTTTGCCCATCTTTAATATGGCAGACCTGTTCCCATACACTGCTGATCTAGAGGAAGACAGTACAACACGGCCTACACGGGATACCCAAGACGGAAGTGAGACTTGGATGAGACAAATGCTTTACGTTCATCCCCCCCAGATCGAGAGGATACTCGACACTCAGGTGGCCAAGCGAACTCGGGGAAAGGAGTATCTGCAATATCTAGTCAAGTGGAAGAACCTTCCTATTGAGGACAGTACGTGGCTTGACGCCAATTAGATAGAGTAGGCGGGTTATTCAGCTGAGAAGCTCATGGACCAGAGTCATGAATTCTTATTACCCCGGGAGCCTGATGCAGGAGCATCTAGCTAAGGGCACCATGATCGAGTGTTGGTCTCCACCAAGGTGGAAAGATTTATCAGTGTTTGGTTTCTTTATGTTTAATTGGTCAAAGCAGAATGTAGGGACTTGTTGGTTTTTTTTTAATTTCATTATTAGTTAGGGAATAGTATAGTTAGTTAGGGTCACTGTCACAATTGCCTGTCTTTTAGTGAGTAATTATATTATAACTGTTTCTTTCATTTAGAACAAGAAAAAGACATCCATTGTTGCAAGAAGAACCGAATGAATTAATCATTATGTAACTAATAAAAGAAATAACCGAAGCGTAACTGTACACAGTTCAGGTAACTATGGAAAACAATACAAATATGAAATGTAAATCATTCTGAGGGGTTCAACATATGCAAACAGAAGTACAATACATAGAATCATTTTTTTTTCTTTCATCTAAGGCCATCTATAGCTGTTCACTATAACATTCATTTGCTTCTTGGTCCTGAATCAATGAGTAAGTTAAACTAGGCAAACATTGCGCAATCCTATACTTTTCATTATTTCTTTATTTCAAAGAACAGAACAAAGGCAAAGAAAATTGCACGAGTACCTCCAGTCTAAAAGGCTAGCTAACCACACATAGATTTCATGAACGAAAGAGCCGAGCGCAATTACAAACAGCTCGACCAAGAACGAGACTATACATGCTTGGCAACAAAACCCAAGACAAAGGTAACAAAATATAGCCAAATCCACTGTTTAATTCTTTTCATTCCAACAAAAAAGATATTTGTATACATATAACACTCTAGGGTTAACCTTCGAACAACGGAAGAACCAAACGAACTAGCAGAACCCTAAGGGGGAGGCTTTTGGATGGCCACCGTCCAACACAAAGTTTTTCAATTACAAAGTTTGCGAAAATCCGACAAGGGTTTGTACCAAACTAACCCAGGTCGCATAGTGATGACAGAGGAGTATAAGCGAACAAGAACTGGGACTTTGTCCAACAAAACTGACAGAGACTAATAATAAAAACAAGTTGATAACAGTGGCAGAGCCTACCGAGAAAGCGCTGTAGCGCTCACACCAACCATGCCAAGGAACGAACCCCCAAAGTGTACAAGCAAAGCAGGGTAGCATCATCAAGCAAATGTCAGTAGAGTGAAAGGTGAGATGAAAACAAAGAGCAAGGAATTGTATGTAAATTGGAGAAATTGTTACCTGGAGGTTTAGATGTGCAGAGAGACTGCAAACCCATTGAGCCACAATCTACGGTGACAACTTGAGACCGAAGAGCAGTCTTCGTTAGAACCATAGTAAGACAAGGAGGTAAGGTAAATCATGGAGAGGCAGCATACCTGAAGAGGACTGCGAGCAGAGGAGGCCACTACCACTGTGACCTGTAGCATGCAAACATGTTAAATAAATTTGACAACCAGAAGGACCTTAATAAAAATAGAATAGTGGAGCAGAAACTAGTTGAGAAACCAACAAGTAAAGATAGTAGCCATTTTCTTACAGAGACGAGCAAAATTGTCACTCTATGCCCAAGGAACCGAGCAAATAAGTCACCAGAATAAACGACATAGCCACACCAACAAGCAACACTGCTCATAGCCGGCGCACACACAGCCTGTGGCTCATTTCCATCCTTCCATAGCACGAAAACTCATTTCCAGACCAAACCCTTAGTGTAGCAAAGTTGCAAGAGTGAAAATGAAAGAATGACATGGAAAATAGGGTTTTGGCGTAGACCAAGGAACGGGAAACAAAAAATGAGGTGAGTACTGCTAGCTGAGCATAATTAAAGACCACCATAAATGCCACCCAATGAAGTCCAAAATCATCCTAAGATTAACCACTAATCACCACTATTAAGTCCCAAGATCATCGCTTAATCATTTAATTATTGATTAGTGTATTATTGTGTTGTTGATAAGCATTATTGTGTGGAACTGTGGGTTGGTCCCATCATAATGTTGAAATATTGACAACCTGTAAAAAAAAAAATTGGCAATCAAAATACTAAATGTGTAATACCATGCCTACGGAATGTACAATAAGATATATATTAGTTTTTCATATTTTTGTTATAACTTTATTTTCCATTTTATGTATCAAATTGAGAGTCACTCATATGTGAGGTTGAAGTATTGATTTTATCCCTTAGAAAGAAGATATTAAGCACATCATCACTCATAGTTCACTAATGAATAATACTTCACTTGATGACCTCATTATAGGAGTGATGACCACTTTCTATGTCACAACATAGAGTCATGACCCTACCAAGCTTCCAGAGTTGCTCATTTCAAACAAGATTAATTTGAGAAGGTTTGACTTGCCTTGTCTACTCGCATGATAATTTGTATGACACTCTAAAATCATGAGGACCTAGGGTTATAGATTCACCCTCTCCTCTTTTCACGAAATCTATATAATGGTGTCATTCTTAAGGAAGATCATAGATAAAGAGCGACATATAAGTACATAGTGCTAAACAATACTAAAAAGAGATTTCTTGTTTCCATAAGTTTGGCTCACCTATAATTGTAAGCCAATGAGGAGTTGGAGTGAAGGAGCCATAAAGAATTTCAATGACATTCATGATATATGCATTATAATGTTATGATCGCACTCCACTTTCCCCCCTCCTCCCTATCCCCACCCCAACCTTTCCCATGTATTATTTGGATGTCAATTATCTTGAGTAATATATTATTGATCCAGTAAATATAAAACTAAATATTTTGTAGCAAACATATATATCGGGTATTTATTATATTTTGTGTTTAGGATATAGGTGCTTGGAGTGAAAGCAAGATCTTCAAGAGCTAAATTATAATCTTATACAATAATACTAATTAAGATGACATACAAAATTCAAGGATAAAACACACCATCTATTTTACCTCTTTCCCTTCTTATATTTCAAAGAATATTAGAGATCAATCTAAGAAGAGTATGAATGGTATAAACTATTTTGTCCTAGACCTTGGGAAGTTCGGTGTGATCATTAACAATAAAACAAGGGTATCTTCTTAAAAACACTTTCACCACTTAAATTTGTTGCAATAATATGCTTGACATGAGTTGAACATGTCACTTATAGGAATTGAAATTTAGTGAGAGAATAAAAATCCTTCCTTATAACCACCCAATATAACTCAATTAACATTAATGTTATCATTTACTGATAGATTATGGAACATTGATCCTTAGAATTCCAAATTTCTAAATTTTCTTTAGAGAATTATGCTTATATTTTTGGGAATGTTAAAGTTGAAAAGTTTGGAGTCTTCTATTTAAATAATGTAGGCTGCTCTTAGAACTAAGGAAAAACATTTGAATTCTATATGAATGAGAAAGATCTATATGTGTATACTTAAAAAATGTAATCATCTATATAAACTAATGCAGTCTTTCAATTTCTAGTCTCATAAGCTAATTTGAAATATTATTCAACATATTTTCTTCTAATTTTGTTTGTATGTTATTCTTCAACATATATCGTTCTCCTTTTAATTAATAGTAATTTTCAAAGTCGAATTCAGTCTTGCACTCTAGTGGATTTTGAAATTGTTTAATACAAACAAATGGCACTCTAGGTTTCCTCCACCAAATTGGATAATTTTTTGGCTTCTAAAGGTTTTCACTATGTGGGAAAATCTTTGGTAGCATCATTATTCGTGTCTGGTACTTCCCGACCTTCCTCACTGGATTTTGTGTTCTATTTTCTATTGTTCTATGATGCATGTGGCATGCTGTCATCCCCTATTTCTAATTTATGTTAATCTTGGTAATAGTTGATTCCTTTTCAAATCCTCGGGGAATTTATTACGCTGGTAGTGCATTTTCTAATGTAGTACATTGGTTTTGGATCCTACTTTTCTATGGTGTCAACCAACATGATGATACGTGTTGGGATCAAGAGGGTTTAATTAGTTACCTGAAATTTCTATTTCAGCGTCAACCTCTCTCAATGTTCATATGCATATTGTTATTATGTGGTGAAGTGGTGTTTCTTAGTAAACTTTCTAGTGGCTTGAATGCATCTAAGGTTGATGGGTTTTTGTGGTAGTGGCACAGTGTAGGTTGCATTGGGTTTGGGGCCATAAGATTGTAGAATGGGTTGTGGTATGGTTCAACGAACTAACATCAGATGTTATGGATTTTTGTTTGGATTTGGGTCAGAATAGTATGCAGGTGCAAGGGGATTGTGGGGAGGAAGATTGAATTTTGGGTTCCATCCACTATCTTTGGTCATTGTCATTATCTCTTGCATTGCAGGAACTATGTTCTGTTTCTTTGGAGTGAGGGGTGTGGTCCATAGTTGGGTGTTGATCTTCAATGGGAGGAGGAATTATTCATTTTTAGACAATTTGTAGGTTGGATAGTCATTCCATGTCAAAGGGCCCATGTTAGAGATCAGGCTACTTATTATGAGGAGAGATCCCAACGCAGTAACTCTCTATTGCATCGCCATATACCAAATTTCATTTCACGCTATCCAAAACTTATACCATAACATATTCGATAAAATATTACCCATGCAAAAGGAGAAGCATCACCCCATAAAACCTCCCTCTCTAATACTAATTTGTTGATGAATGGAAAGAATCGATTTCAAACATGGGGCATATAAGAGGTAAATCTAACTAGTACATGCAAACAATGGAAGTGTATTGAGGAAATTAATATTCTACTTGGAAGAATCATTCAAGACTACCATGAATCCTGGTTGGACATTATCCATTCATTGCACCACCTATAGAGTCAACTACACACTGTTGATTACAGGATGGAATGAGTTGAGGGACACTTAGGCATTCCCTTGAATGTAGGGCATCCTCTAGAAGGCACATAAGGCCTCGTGGTGATGGTAGGATTAGACTCCGAATAAGTTAGTTGTTTTTATTTATGATGTATCCTATGTATATGGCTACTCATGCATGTGTGTTAGCCACAACTTGGATATTTTTGTAATGATGGAATGCCAACTATCTAGGTCTTCACTCAAGATGACATTTTTTTAGTTATGGTTAGGTCTCGTTTGGGAGAGATTGACAAAAAATATATAATCCTTCCTATATACCTCAGATAATAAAATTTCACCTTACAATTTTGTTTTAATTAAACTTCCAATATATTACTTATCATATGTAATGAAATATACCTATCATATGTGTGTGTATATATATATATAATAAATATTTTGTATGAATACCTATTATCTATTTCAAAATAACATATTGTTTTATTTTAATTTTAATTGTATAACATTTTTTTCAATAATAATTCACTTTTAATAGTATAATTATTATTTTAATATAATTATAGTTGATTATTTTTAATGGTAAAATATATTTTTATTAATAAAATATTATTTTGGATGTAAATTACTCTTCCATATATCGTCACTTTTAACCAAGGGAAGCTTTATGTAATTGAAATATGAAAATAATTGTTTAATTGTCGTCTTTTAATGGCAAGTAAATACCCTTTACCTTTGGAATGCCCTAGGTTGTGTGAAGATTTTGGGGGCAGACATTATGTTTATTGAACATGTTTCTTTGGACTGTTGATTAAGATGAGTTTGGCTCTGAATTGAGTGGTTCCGAGGAGTGTTAGACATTGAGGACTTCTTTATAATATCGTTTCCATATACTACATTATAATTGAATAAAATGTGTGAATGTGAGAGGCTTAATCATCTTTTTTAAATTCACCAAATCAATCATCGCAAATTCCCATTATCCATCACAAGGAAAAGACGAGGGAAGAAGACAAATGTGATCAAGAATTTTGTTAAGGTAATGAATGCAACAAGTTGTTCTTATCTACGAAATCTCCTTGTCGATGAGATAGTTCATCTTTGACAAAGTGAGACAAGGGTGACCAAAGGCTTGGGAAAAGTTGAAAAATAGGCATGTGTTTAAGCATTTCAAACGTCTTTGCTACCTTTATGGACACCTATTACACACATGTAATTTTTTTCAAAGGCTCTTTTATGCAAATTATAAATTTTAGATGATCTATAGAACTAGCATGTAACTTTTAAAATAGTATATCATGTTTTTTCGAATGCCCCAATTACGTGGGTTAACCAATGTAAAATATTGATAGCTTTGTTTGGTTCCCCTTCTTCGTGATTTGTGTTTTCAAACGTTGGTTTTTAATCAATATTATGTTAACATGATGTTACTCGCTATTTATTTCTGTATGATTAAATTTGGGGTATTATCATAAGATATTTTAACTATAAGAAAATAGCAATGACTTAGAGTAGTGTGATTTGAGAAGAATTTTCTGAGTAAAAATTTAAAGAGTATATAAATTTAAAATTTTAATTAATTTTTTTATAATTAGATTAGGTTTAAAAATAGGCAAGTGTATTTTTTTCGTTATGGATGGTGGTGGTGGTGGTGATGATGATGATATCCATTTTGAACAAATTTGGTTTATTGAATTCTAAGAAAGATAAGAAATTATCGGGTTTCTTTAGACTTTTTTTTTTATGCTTGAAATAATTTAAGCTAAGTGTTCCTAAATCACCAAAAAATTGGAGTGGTTAGATAACAAATATTTTGAAATTGCTATCTATTATGGTTGCACATGGGGTATTTCAAGAGAAAGTGATTTTCATCTTCAACCATATTGGAGGCACAAAGATGATAATTTTTTTTCATCCATGATGTTTTGCGAATTTTGCATCATCCTATCTCACTATGGAGCTTCGAAGAGTTTGTTGTTCTTTTACAATTTACAAGGGGGTGGATATGACTATTTGTGCCTAATAAGGACACTATCACCTCCTAAGGAGGGTCAATCAAGAGGTGAATTTATACGTAAGCATTTCTCAAATGTGAATATTTGCATGTGTGCACTATAATTTTAGTGTAACTAATCAATGTTATGGATTTATTTAAAGTGGGAGGAGATTTTTTGTCACTAATTAATATGTTGATGATAGGAAGATTGTGATTTTAATTATATACCATGGAAAGGGATATTCTGCACAATAGTTTGTTCCCTAAAGTCAATTTTATAATGACAGGTAACAAAAAATTATTATTACTATAATGCGAAAAGATATAGATTAAGAAATACTTTAATGAAAATAATATGTCATAATCCATCTCCCTCACATAATTTTTAATTATATGATAGAGCTAGCCACGATATGATATTTAAAAATAATCATGAAAGGATAAAGTTAAAGTGAGATGCTATCACCATCAATAATACTTTAATAGATAATTATAACACTTGTAGAGGGAATCTATGTCAATGGATAGCATTACATTGTTAGTACCATATAGAGATAGGATGTGGATGGAAAAGTCATCGGCATGACTAACTCTTTAAAAGTTAGATTCAATATTTAAAACTATATAGAAAATGCATTAATATCCTTCATATTAAAACTATGTGCCAATAAAGGTTATCAATATATTCATTGTTGACAAGTAATTATATCTTAGCCTTACTAGATAATTAAGAGGGAGTGTGTTTTCATTTGTCATTATGACCTTAATGGGTAAACATGAGGTTAGTAGTGATCTCTATGACCAATAAACAAGATGTTGGTGATGAGAATTTATGTTACATGTAAACAAGATAATGACAATAAGGATGTATGTTGATGGGTAACATGACATTTTTAGTACCATAGTGAGGAGGGTTTTTTATATGAGTTGTGGTCCAAAACCAAATTTTAAATTGATCAAACATCTACTAACAATAATGACTAGCAAATATTAAAATTCCAAATTATTACTCATATAAGCAAAGACACCAATATATAAAATATGGATAAACATCATCGATAAAAATTGACTTAAAGAATCAATTTACTCTCACACATATTATAACATAATATTTTTTTTTAAGCTCAAATTCTCATATAAATGGTGAAAATATTTACACTACTCTTGGGATTAGTAAGCTTTTTGTCTCTTTTGTTACACATACATGTATATAGTACATAGTCTACTTTTCTTTGTTTAGTATATAGTAGTAGGTACAAATGTCAGTCTTCCACGCCTTGGTCTTTTTGTTTTCTCATAGTTCTAGACATGTCCATCCACAATATTGTTCTGGAAAGCAATGAGGATATAATCGAAATATAATCATGTATTGTCAAATGTAAACTTTATTTATTTTTTATTAATACAAATCTTTGAACCAATTTACAAAAAAAATTACTTCGTATGAACACGTTAATTGGTATGAAATCAAACCAAAGGAAATAATTGAGGCTTAGGCATGAATTTTTCAGAATAAGCATGTTATGTTGGGCATGACAAATGTTTACAAATTAAAATAAATTGGCTTAAAATCCATCAAAACCCAAGTAATAAAAAATAAGAGACACATAAACTAGATGCCATATAAACAAAAGAACATAGCTCGAGGATGCAACATACCATGAAAATCGAGAGACTAAATGGTTGGAGCAAGATGGCTAGGCTAGCTTGATGGCGGTTGATCCTTATTCAAAAACATGACTACCTACGTGCACTGCATTTCCTCCATAAAAAGAAGAAACTCACTTATATTTTCATTATTTTATATCATAACATAATGCAATTAATATGTAAATAAAATGATATTTTTAGTAATATAAAAAATAACTTGTTTTTTTTTTTTCTACATAAAGGCTATCTAATTCATATATTAACTGTACAAGTGAAAATTACAAACTGTGAAGCAAGTCTTCCAGGGCTTCTGGTAGCTCTCTGGGAACCAAGAACAAAATTCTGAGGTCTCCCTCTCCGGGAAAGCCTTCACAAAACCAAACAGACCAAGCACAGAAGTAACGCTCCCACGCAGGGGCAGCACCAGACCACATATGCAAAACCAGAATTAGACGTCAGCGGGCTCCCCTTGGAGCCCCAGGAAGAGGATTCAAAACATTACTACCCACGCAGGGGCGAATTGCCAGATGGGATTGACTTAACAACCAGGGGCGAATTGCCAGATGGGATTGACTTAGCAACCAGACAAGATTGAAATTGAGAATTGACCAACTGAAAGTAAGACCAGACCAGCTCCCAATCAAAATTACAGAAGGCGAATATGTAGGCATCCACTGCCAGCCATCAAAACGAAAGCGCCAGAGAGAATTACCCGTGTCAATTTTAATCCTTACGATGTGTTGAGGAAGAAGGAAGGGACGCGAAGAAGGCATCAGCTTCGTCGGCAAGGCTGTTGTCCTCCACGATATACGCCCAGCCCTCTCCCTCTGGTCTACCCTCCCACATCTTTCGCCATGTTTCTTCATCAATATCCGGAGGAGCTGGTCCCACAGGAGGAAACGATTCGTGCTGTCCAGCCTCAGACGCTGGTGGCTCCAAAGCGGAGCTTTGTTCCCCTGCTTCCTGTACTCCTTGGACAATTTCTTTGCCTTTGCCCTCCGCTTGCTTCTTCTGCGAGTTTTGAGGGGCAGTTTCCCCATTTTCTTCCAGAGTTCTTGTGAACATAACTGAGATGTGGGCACTGAGCCCTGGGTTGCTCTCAGCACTTGGCAATGTGAAAACCACTGAGCCAAAGGAGGGAGGCTCTGAGTTGTCCTCATTAGCACTTCCAACCTCCAAAAACTGGCTGATGGGAAGTGGAGTAGCTTTGGCTCTTCGATGGCAATAGCAGCAACAACAGTGGTGATGCTCATCCACTGCTGGAGCTCGCGAGGAAGAGCCTCTAGCTGGACCTCTCCTACACGGCTGTCGCTGACGGAGTTTAACCATGGTGAAACTGACTCTGCTCTTGTGTGTGTGCAGGTGAGCTTGGAGTCGAAGACTGAACCTATTACTTCCCAAATCTTTCTCTGGTACCCAATTTCCTCTCTGAGACCCGTTCCTTGGTGGCAAGGTGGACCAATTCCGGTTCTCACCCAGCAATTGAGCCAAGTGCCACCGACTACAAGACCAGTAACCAGAGAGGCTATGGCAGTGATAGTAACCACAAGAAACCCGACGGAGCTGCCACCGCCTCGGCTCTCTGCAATTCCTTCTTTTCCCAAATTCTCCAGACATACATTCCTTACGCCCTCCATCGCTCTTGTTATGCTCTGCCTCATGCTCTCGAAACAGGCGCGCATTAAGTGCCCTGTACAGATCCATAAACCTACCGCCCGCACCATTAATTCCATTAATCGCAGCTGGGGGTTCAAGTGCCGGTTGACGGCCTTCATATGGAAGCCGTATTGTCTACACGGGGCAGCCCATGCATAGCATGTGGCATGCCCAACGTTGCCGTCCCGCCACCCGCATCCGGGGAATATAAAAAATAACTTGTTAAATAGCATTAAAAAATCAATTTTGAAATAAACAATTTTTTTAAAACCTTATATATATATATATATATATATATATATATATATATACCTTTTAAAAAAACATATATATAAAAATTTTCACTATGTTTGAAATATATTTGGAAGAAATTAGTATTTATTTTATATTCTTTAAATAATAATTGAAAAATATATTTATTTTTATTATAAATCTTTTTAAAATAACATAGTAAATTATATATTGAATTCATTTTTTGGTTTATTATATCAACATTATTGATGGGAGATGAACATGTATGATCTCCTGGATGAGACTCAAAGCAACTTTCATTACGTCCTAGCTCCCACCACTGAGAAATTCCTCTATCATTGAGGGTTTCAGTCTTCAGCAGTGGTTTTTCTCCATGGATGGGCGCAGAGGAGGGAGCTCCACTCCCTCCTACAAGGAAGTGGTGGCCAGCAAGGGTAAGAAACCTCCAGAAAAAGGTAGAAGTAATGCGGAGGAAGGAAGAAAAAACAAGGAAGAGGAATCAGAAAGTACCAAATCAAAGGAGAAGGATGGCACAAAAGACAAGGAAGAAAATGAAAAAATACAGGGAACAAAAGTAAAAAATCAGAAGGGTCAGTGCAAACCCAGAGCTGAAATTATTCCTAGAGTAGTTTTGAATGATCTAGCACTGCAGGAGCACATAGATCACATGCGGACTTATGCAAGCATATGCAAATTCATGGGGTTATGGCCCACTGAAAAAGCTTTACGAACATGGATAAGATACCACTAGAAACCTAAAGGAAGCATTGATCTTCATCTAGGGTCCAAAGGATTCTTTACTGTGGTGTTCACTAACATTGAAGATAAAGACAAAGTGTTTGAAGGTGGGCCCTACATCTATGCAGCAGCAGGGCTCTATATGTGGCCATGGATGATGAACTTTGTCCCGGAGCGGGAAACTTTCACTTCAGTTCTCGTGTGGGTAAGACTCTATTATCTACCTCTTGACTATTGGCAAACTGAATCGCTTACAGCCATATGCAATAAATTAGGACGGTTTATCAAAGCCTCTGAAGCCACAAGGAGGGGAAAATACACTTCTTTTTCTAGGATTTGTGTGGAGATGGACCTATTCGAAGCTCTTCCGGATGAAGTCATCTTGGAGGTTTTTGATGAGGAATGGGTGCAAACATTTGACTACGAACATATTCCATTTATATGTCGAAGATGCCATGAACATGGGCACCTTCTAAGAGACTGCCCCCTCAGTAAAGCAGAGAACAAAATCAAAATAAACACAATGAAAGACACAAACATCTTTCACAAAGTAGTTCATAAAGGAAAAAGTGGCAAAAAAGGGTTAGTTCCAAGTTCTTGAAGAGGATGAAGAAATATCAGTAGAAGATCAAATAATGAATGAGGATTACGAGAAGAAAGAAAAGGAGAAATAAAGAGATCAGACATAGGAAAACGAAAAATAGAAGGGGGTCATGCTGAATGAATTACAGCTAGAAATGGATCAGGAAATGACCCAGAGTGAAATGGATATGGAGGATAATGAGCTACAGGAGATTCTTGACAGAGAAAACCTGGATCTAGAACAGTTCTTGGCTCAGGGAACAACTGGAGGGGTAGAATCACTACCACAGGAAGAGTTCAATCGAATACAATAGTTATTCTTATGGAAAACCTAGGCAAAGGGTTTGGAGGGAGTAAACAACATTGAAAGACAGAGCAATGAAGGGGTGAAAGCAGTAAAGATGACTCCGGGGTTAGCACCGAGAAATTCAGGAAAAAAAGGGGTAGGAAAAAACAGAAGGAGCTACTGATGGAATGTGGAAAGCTTATGGTAGACTCAAGTAAGATGAAAGACCTAACCAGTTACTCCTTTACCAATCTTGAACTATGAAGTTCACAACTTGGAATATTAGAGGTCTTGGTAGAAAGAGAAAACAGAGAATGATGAATAATAGAATGAAACGGGCAGCTCCAGATATAATTTTTTTCCAAGAAACAAAATGCTCCATTTAGAAGTTAAGGAAAATCCATAGAAAATGGCTTAGTAGATTTGAGTTTCTAGAAGTTAAAGCAGAAAATACAACAGGGGGTATCCTCACTCTCTAGAATCCCCAAAAAAATGGAATAATTGATGCGGAGGCATCAAGGAATTATTTATCAGTTGTTATATAGCCAGTAGGTGACAGGGACACTTATCTAGTTACGAATGTTTATGGCCATCAAAGGTTAGATGACAAAATCAGGTTTATAGATTCCTTGGTGGATCTATGAGTCAGACATGAAGGACTACCTTGGGTCCTAGGAGGGGACTTCAATATGATTAGATCACTCTCGGAGAAAAAAGGGGGTACAAGAGCTCTAAATCAAGATTCCTTAGCCTTCCAAATCTTTTCAGAAAGCATGAAGCTGGTTGATATTGAGACAAACAATGGCCTCTGTAAATGGAACAATAAAAGAGGAGGGGACTCACAAGTAGCCTCCAAGTAAGATAGATTCATGATATCTAAGAATCTCATGCTTCTAGACAAGGAAATAATAGCAGGAATTCTTCCTTTTGGAGGTTCAGATCACTGGTCGGTTCAAATGGAGATCAAGGGCATAGGTACCCCCAGAAATAGACCTTTCAGGTTTGAAAATATGTGGCTTTCTCACCCAGAGTTCATCAGCAACATTGAAGAATGGTGGGCGGAGGATTTGCAAACTCAAGGATCAACAATGTTCCTGTTTCACAAAAGATTAAAACACATCAAGCTGAGGCTTAAAGCTTGGAACAAGAATGAATTTGGTAATATTTTTGCAGGAAAGAAAGCTGTGGAAAATAAAATTATGCAGCTCAACCAAGCTTTGATCAAGGAAGGCTTTGATAAGAACAAAAATGATCAAGCAGAGAAACATCACCAAGAATGGGAAAAGCTGTGTAATCAAGAGGAAATTTTCTGGAAACAAAAATCAAGAGTTCAATGGCTAAAAGAAGGAGAGCGTAATACTAAATTTTCCACAAATCCACAATAGCAAATAGGACTCACAATAGGATATCTTCGATTAAGGACGCGGTTGGGCAGATACATCAATCCCATGAGGAGATAGAAGCAGTGTTAGTTAACCACTTCCGAGGTATTGCTCAAGAAAACACTTTAGACAGGGTTCCTTTCATCAAGGACCTCACTAAGCATATCCCTAAGTTGCTATCCAGAGAGGATAACTGTAATCTCAGCAGACCTGTAATTGAAATGAAGGTTAGTGAGGTCCTCAAGGAAATGAAAAATGGTAAGGATCTAGGTCCGGATGGATTCAATGTAGATTTCTTCAAAGCTTGTTGGAATATTGTCAAAGAGGATATTTTAAGGGTAGTGGAAGACTTCAGGCTGAACAGAACTATTTTGAAAGCTCTCAATACCTCCTTTATCTCCCTAATTCCAAAATAGGATAATGCCCAAACACCGGAGAGGTATAGGCCCATCGCTTTATGCAATGTAGTTTATAAGATAATTTCCAAGGTTGTGGTCAATAGACTCAAACCTTTGTTTCCTATGCTAGTTTCGGGGAACAATCAGGGTATGTGGAAGGCAGACAAATTCTAGATAACATCATACAAGCTCACGAGGTGGTCCACTCGTTAACTAGTGAAAGGAAATCGGATATGATCATGCAATTGGACATAGCCAAAGCATATGATAAAGTGAATTCGACATATATCAAGAAAGTGCTTTTCGCGTTTGGTTTTGATCATAATTGGGTCAGATGGGTCATGGCCCTGGTGACTTCCTCTAGCGTTTCAATTTTAATTAATGGCTCTCCCTCTGAAATTTTTCTTCCTTCGAGAGGACTCAGAAAGGGAGATCCACTCTCTCCTTTTCTCTTCATCCTCATGATGGAAGGGATAGGGCGGTCCATTAAGCATGCAAGAGCAACCTGAAAATTTCAAGGACTCCAACTTTCGGAGAATGGTCATGTTCTGACTCATCAACAGTTTGTAGATGATACCATGTTATAGGGAATTCCCACGGTCAAGGAAGCACTAGCATACAAACAAATTTTTAAGGACTTTGCTTTGGCATCAAGTATGGAAGTTAATCTTTCCAAATCAAAAATATTTTTCTTTAATACCCATATAGCCATCAAGAGAAATGTCTCTAGAATTCTCGGATTTCAAAGAGACTCTCTCCCCTCTAAGTATTTGGGAGTTCCTCTAACGGCTAGACTTTTGCTCAAAAGCATATGGGAACCATTAATCATTAAGATGGAAGATAAGGTTAGGAAATGGGCAAATAGGTCTCTAAATCTGGCCGGTAGATTGGTTCTCACAAAGGCAGTGCTCCAAGCTATCCATGTCTTCATGTTATCAACTCTCCTAGCTCCAAAAGGAGTCTTACAACAATTTAGAAACATCCAAAGAGATTTTCTTTGGGGCAAAGAGGAAACAAGGAAAAAATGGGCTTTAGTCTCATGGGAAAAGATCTGTAAACGCAAGAACCAAGGAGGTCTAAGATTGGATGATATAGAGATTCTAAGCAAGGTTCTAGGGGCCAAACTTTGGTGCAGGTGGGTTAAGGATCCTAAGGCTCAATGGGCAAGCATCTGGAAGGAAAAAAATGCCAACGCTTGGCCTTCTCATGATATCATAAGAATGTCTCGAAACATAAAGGGCTCTTCCATATGGAACAAGGCACGACTCTTGCTTAAGCAAAAAAAAAAACATAATAAATTATATATTAACAATTTATTTTAAAAATTAAATTTTAAAAAATTAATATTAAAATTAAATAATTTAATATATGAGTAAAGACATTTTTTATTTTATCCTTACTTTGTAAATTAAATAAAATTTTATCTTAATATCTAATTTAAATTTTATTAAATGCAAGGGCACCGAGCTTGCTGGTATAATTATTACTCTTCTCTTTTATGTTGATGATATCTTTTTTCTTGCAAAAAGTCGTGATGACATCGGCCAAGCAACTTAAGACTCTTCATGTATACTGCTCTAAGATGGGTATGACAATTAATACGGATAAGACTAAAGTCATGATCATCAAATCCAAAAATATCACCCATAGTAGTTTAGTCTATAGCAAGCATTACTTACAGCATGTTTCTTCTTATAAATATTTGAGTATTGATTTTCCTCATCAGCTCAACCAGAAAAATATTATATGGTAAAGAAACTATTAAACCAAATAGTAAAACAAACTTACTTAATTGTTGTGTTAATCAATTTTTACTTGTTTATTTAAATATTTTTTTAACTAGATATTAACCAAATTTATTTTATTATTTAAAATATAACATACCTACACATCACTATTATAATAAATTATAAAATAAACCTCTCTACATCAGGAAAAAATAATATTCATACATATCTTATCCTAACCCACCATCCTTATCGTATGTTAAACGCAAAGTGATGCCTTTCTCTAGGAATAAACATAATCCATAGAACTTTTCTCTATCAACGGTCACACTATCGATTCATTATATCTGTCTTTTACATCATCTTGCGAGGCTTTATTTATGTTCGTTGTGGAATGAAAATAACTGCTACTATTTAACCGGAGTTCGATACATGATGCGTTGAGAAGGGAAAGGTCGGAGATCCGTGTTAGGTCAAGACTTAACATGGCCGACCGGCGCTCTACAAACCGACAACCCATTGCGTGATTGACTTGTGATAATTGTGTTATGCACCCTGGCAACCCCATTTATTGGGTGCTCAACACTCGATTCCTCGTCGAAAATGTGGCCATACGATTCTATCAAAAATGACCAACACTCAGTGAAAATCTTTTGAATATCTTTCTTTGTATTTCTAGTAACACTTCAATTGATTCTCAAGAGAGAATATTATGTTGTTTCATCTGAAAAGATGTATTAGAGAATTTGTTAGATTACGTTCAGTTTTAACAGATTTATTTTTGTTGGGGACTAACCAGATTTCAATAAACAGCAGTGCAGACCATACCATAGCTTCGTGTGGTAAAATCACCACATTCAGAACTGACTAAACCGCAGGCGCCGACCATACCCGACAGTGTAGTGAAAACACTATTTTGTGAAAATTTCCTAACCCTGTACCGCTCCGCCATTTTGTCTCTTGCGTTGCAATCTTTACAATTGGTGTCAATTGAATGGTCGATATTTGTTCCGTCATATCAGTGGTGGGCGCCCGATCTTTACGAAGGCTTCAGTCACAGAAAACCCTTCGGTAATTTGAACAGTTAAATACAATCAAGAATACAAAGGATCGATACTTACCTAGTAAGAATACGAAGGATTGTTAGAAAGGGTTTTTTAAATGGTACACAACTTATTTCAATTTTAAATATTTTAACAATGAAGTTAGTCCATGAACTTTCTACAACTCTTTAAATTATAATTTTAATCATATTCTAATAATTATCAATAATTATCATCTACTTCCCCTGATGAGCGTTTGAGGGTTTACCCAATTGAATTTTTTTGGTGGTTGTGCTAATAAACTAAAGTGTTAAGTTTTGAAATATTTCATAAATTTGAAATATATAAATTAATTTAAAATAAATGTAAATAAATTTAAATTTGGAATATATTTTGAATATATTTTTTTTCTATTTTATATTTTTCATTTTCTTTTAAAATTTTAATTTAGTTATCAATAATTATTAGGTGAATGGTATGGATTTAAACTCCACATAAATATTTTATAATAATTTTAATAACACTGATATATTATTGGTTGAGATTTATGTCAAAATAGTTATGTCATTTTTGTCATTCAAATGAAATTAGTTAGATAAAAAATGAATTATGGTTTTTATGACACGTGGTATTGATATGTCATAGTACTCGCATATATGGTATTGTAACAAAACCTACTTACATATTAAGAATCTCCACGGTAAAATAGGTTTGAATCTCTATGGTTAATCTCATTACATGTTTTTTAATTGCATATATGCTTAGCTCATATATTAATTATTTTCATAGTTAATAATAATAATACTAAGTATGAAGTAATTTTTTTATTATTATTAAGATGTGGGATCACCCACAAATATTTAATACAAACAAATGGCTATTCATACATATTATGTGGCTTAACCAATGTAAAATATTGATAGCTTTGTTTGGTTCCCCTTCTTTGTGATTTGTGTTTTCAAACGTTGGTTTTTAATCAATACTATGTTAACATGATGTTACTCGCTATTTATGTCTGTATGATTAAATTTGGGGTATTATAATAAGATATTTTAACTATAAGAAAATAGCAATGACTTACAGTAGTGTGATTTGAGAAGAATTTTTTGAGTAAGAATTTAAAGAGTATATAAATTTAAAATTTTAATTAATTTTTTTATAATTAGATTAGGTTTAAAAATAGGTAAGCGTATTTTTTTAGTTATGGATGGTGGTGGTGGTGGTGGTGGTGATGATGATGATGTTCATTTTGACAAAATTTGGTTTATTGAATTCTAAGAAAGATAAGAAATTATTGGGTTTCTTTAGACATTTTTTTATGCTTGAAATAATTTAAGCTAAGTGTTCCTAAATCACCAAAAAATTGGAATGGTTAGATAACAAATATTTTGAAATTGCTATCTATTATGGTTGCACATAGGGTATTTCAAGAGAAAGTGATTTTCATCTTCAACCATATTGGAGGCACAAAGATGATAATTTTTTTTCATCCATGATGTTTGGGGAATTTTCCATCATCCTATCTCACTATGGAGCTTCGAAGAGTTTGTTTTTCTTTTGCAATTTACAAGGGGTTGGATATGACTATTTGTGCCTAATAAGCACACCATCACCTCCTAAGGAGGGTCAATCAAGAAGTGAATTTGTACGTACACATTTCTCAAATGTGAATATTTGCATGTGTGCACTATAATTTTAGTGTAACTAATCAATGTTATGGATCTATTTAAAGTGGGAGGAGATTTTTTTATCACTAATTAATATGTTGATGATAGGAAGATTGTGATTTTAATTATATACCATGGAAAGGGATAGTGTGCACAATAGTTTGTTCCCTAAAGTCAATTCTATAATGAAAGGTAACAAAACATTATTATTACTATAATGCAAAAAGATATAGATTAAGAAATACTTTAATGAAAATAATAAGTCATAATCCATCTCCCTCACATAATTTTTAATTATATGATAGAGCTAGCCATGATATGATATTTAAAAGTAATGATGAATGGATAAAGTTAAAGTGAGATGCTATCACCATCAATAATACTTTAATAGATAATTATAATACTTGTAGAGGGAATCTATGTCAGTGGATAGCATTACATTGTTAGTACCATATAGAGATAGGATGTGGATGGAAAAGTCATCGGCATGACTAACTCTTTAAAAGTTAGATTCAATATTAAAACTATATAGAAAATGCATTAACATCCTTCATATTAAAACTATGTGCCAATAAAGGTTATCAATATATTCATTGTTGACAAGTAATTATATCTTAGCCTTACTAGATAAAAAAGAGGGAGTATGTTTTCATTTGTCATTATGACCTTAATGGGTAAACATGAGGTTAGTAGTGACCTCTATGACCAATAAACAAGATGTTGGTGATGAGAATTTATGTTACATGTAAACATGATAATGACAATAAGGATGTATGTTGATGGGTAACATGACATTTTTAGTACCATAGTGAAGAGGGTTTTTTATAGGAGTTGTGCTCCAAAACCAAATTTTAAATTGATCAAACATCTACTAACAATAATGACTAACAAATATTAAAATTCCAAATTATTACTCATATAACCAAAGACGCCAATATATAAAATATGGATAAACATCATCGATAAAAATTAACTTAAAGAACCAATTTATTCTCACACATATTATAACATAATATTTTTTTTTAAGCTCAAATTCTCATATAAATGGTGAAAATCTTTACACTACTCTTGGGATTAGTAAGCTTTTTGTCTCTTTTGTTACACATACATGTATATAATACATAGTCTACTTTTCTTTGTTTAGTATATAGTAGTAGGTACAAATGTCAGTCTTCCACTCCTTGGTCTTTTTGTTTTCTCATAGTTCTAGATATGTCCATCGACAATATTTTGTTCTAGAAAGCAATGAGGATATAATGGAAATATAATCTTTTAGTGTCAAATGTAAACTTTATTTATTTATTATTAATACAAATCTTTGAACCAATTTACAAAAAAAATTACTTTGTATGAACACGTTAATTGGTATGAAATCAAACGAAAGGAAATAATTGAGGCTTAGGCACGAATTTTTCAGAATAAGCATGTTATGTTGGGCATGACAAATGTTTGCAAATTAAAATAAATTGGATTAAAATCCATCAAAACCCAAGTAATAAAAAATAAGAGACACATAAACTAGATGCCATATAAACAAAAGAACATAGCTCGAGGATGCAACATACCATGAGAAATGGAGAGACTAAATGGTTGGAGCAAGATGGCTAGGCTAGCTTAATGGTGGTTGATCCTTATTCAAAAACATGACTACCTATGTGCATTGCATTTCCTCCATAAAAAGAAGAAACTCATTTACATTTTCATTATTTTATATCATAACATAATGCAATTAATATGTAAATAAAATGATATTTTTAGAAATATAGAAAATAACCTGTTAAATAGCATTCAAAAATCAATTTTGAAATAAACAATTTTTTTAAAACTATATATATATATATATATATATATATATATATATATATATACCTTTTTAAAAAACATATATATGAAAATTTTCATTGTGTTTGTGTTAGCCTCTTGCTGCAACAGGTATTCATTTTTCATGATTGACATTTTTACATGCCAAATATGTCATACTTTGCAAGCTGCAGTGTTCCATATTTCCATATGAGACCAAAGAAGAAAGCCATGAAGTGTGATGGTCCAAATGCCACTGCTGATTCCATTTTTGAGGAGTTGTCGCAGTTTTGGAGAGTTTTTCGTTTAAGGGAGGTCCAAACAGTCTAATCTTGGTCTCCCTAGGTTTCAATTTCCTATTGTAGAATATAGAGAATTCATCTGTCCAAACAGTTTAACCTTGGCAGATTTGTAGATAGGTAGAGAATCAAAGGGACCCAACTGTTTAATCCGGGCCCTGGCAGAAATAAGTGCAGATTTAGATAGGAAATCAGAAAAAAGAAAATAAAAATTCTAAATATGGGTCTGCAAGTCTAAGTGCACCCAAATCAGAAAAGAAGAAAAAATGTTAGGAAAGTAGGCTGGGTAGGTAGCTGTGGTTGCAGAATGGTGATTCATGATCAATTTTGTGTTTCAAAATGTTTATCTTTTCAGATCACAGTGCAGGCACTTTTGCATTCAGAAGAGATCAAGGCTGGACATCACTAACTTCCACTTCTTCTAAATTCCCTAAGTCACTTACTAATCTCCCCAAAGAGATCAGGATCTACTTGATGCCTCTTAGTCTCATCATACTCCATATCAGTCACCTTGGTGAAGATCTGCTTCACTCAAGGACTTCATCTCTTTGTAAATTCTTTTCCCCCAAAATTTAGCCCAAGGTCCCTGACCTTAGCGCTTGCTGGTCACCTTCATATTAACTATTAACAGTATTGTATAACTCCCTAGCAGTCTTCCCCTTCCCCTATTAAAACTATGTACATAAAACTCCCCTATGTAAATATCCCCACCCTGGCAATATAGCCATATTTTTATAAAGTCCGGGAAAAAATAGTCCATCCGGGGCTGTTTTTAGCCCATCCGAGTCATAAAAGGGATTAATCTGACATCTGGCCAGATTAATAACCTCTCACCTAGCCTTAAAACCATCAAAAACCCATATTTTTTCCCCTTACCCTAAGTCCCAAGCGCAAAAACATACTCCGCCTGTTTATAACCCCCATAACCCATATAAACCATAGTTTAAAACCCCCGCGCGCTTTATTAAAAAGAGAATATTCCATGAATATCCCCGCCCACTAACCCGCCGACACCTCGCACCGACCGCCGACGTTTGAATCGCCCGCCCCACAGATCAACGGTGGGTGGGCCGCCCCATCCCCGAACCGCCCGAGCTTTAGCGTCCAAGAGATGGGTGGTATTACCGCCGTACTCCCGCCACGCGTCAGCTCCTGGGTTGTGGCGGAGCCCCCTTCCCCAAAACCGCTCTCCCCCAAAGGCGGTGTGCCCAAAACCGTAAACTGCCCTTGCCTGCGTCACCTGCCTGCCCAGTGACGTCACCCCCTGCACAGTCACCTTGTCGAGTCATCTGCCTGCGTGGCCTCCTGCCACGTCACTACCACATGTCCCTACCATCGTACCTGCCACGTCACCGACCGTACAGAATGACATCATGCTGACGTCATCCCGCCACGTCACCATGCTGACGTTAGCCTCCGTACAACGTCACATCATGCTGACGTCATCAGCACCTTTTTTTGGAGCGAAGGAGCAAAATTCGCACTTCGGAGCCCCGGAATCCAGTTCGGAGGCAGTTTTTGATGAGCAATCGCTAGGCGCAGGATTTTTTAGGCTGAAATGGAGAATCTTTAGGGAATCTTTCCATTATGTGGCCCCCAGGAAGCCCAAAAGGCGCAAAAATGACCCATTTTTTTCGCAGAGCATACCGAAAGGATCAGAAGACAATTCCAGATAATGCAGAGGCCGAACAACAGCCATCAATGCATGATTGGACCCGCAGCACATCAGAACAGCAGTCCAGATTTTGACAAAGAGTATCAGAGGAAAGAAAAGACGCCAAAGAGTATCAGCAAAGATTTTTTAGGGGCTCGAAGCACCTGTACATTAATGAAGCCCCCAGAAAGTCAAATCAGGCATCATCAGCCCATCCTTACCCTCAAATCACAATTAAGGCATTTAAAGCCACATGGCAGCAAAGAAGCAGAAACCCATGCACATTTATTTCAGAAGCACCTGCACCAAGCCACCGAGGACTACATAAGTTATTCAGTTTTGATACGGCCGCCCCAGCGCAGCCTGAGATATTTTCATGCATTTATTTCAGATAGGAGTAGGTAAATTAATTATTCTTTATGACCTAATTAGGTCAAGATGTAATAAAGAACTCTGCGGATAGTTTTTCCCTATATATACCACCCTCAACATTGTTTTAAGGGTTGGTCAATTGAGAATTTCACCAGAGACTCGCACTGTATACCTGACTGTTTGTATAATCAAAGATTGCAAAAAGCTTGAAGAGAAAACTGTCTGTTGTGAATGAATGTTTATGGAGATATGAAGATGGAATTCTTGTGCTGCAGCCTGAAGCAATAAGTGCATCTTACCTTTGTTTTATTGTTATCACTATCTAGATAGCAGAAAGAAAGAATAGCCTAGAATTAGTTTAAATACTCTGTATGCTCAATTTCTGCTATTCCTTTATGTTTTCCTCTGATTGAATTGGTTATGAATATGAATTCCTTCTGGCTCATGTTTACCCCGATTCACCTGTGTTTGCCAATTATCTAGGGATTCTTAACTGCCCCTAGGTAGCGCCTGTTATCTTCCCCTGTTAAGCATAATTGAGAGATTCTTAATTGCCTCTCATTGCTTAACATTTCTTTCCATCCCTTTAACCTGAAACATTGTTTCCTGCTCAGCTATCTTGCTCCATTTTCCCTCACTGTTATTAAGGAAAGGCACCAGCAGTTTTTATCCTCGACTCCATGCCCAATGGTTCGAAACTTCCAGACTATGCCTTGCCTCTCTGTCTGAAAACATCAATTTTCCCACCAAAAAACAAAACAAAAACCCTCTGAACTCGAGACCTAGCCTAAAATCCTTTTCAAACAAAGCTAAATCATAAAGAGAGAGCCCTCTCTGATTGCAGGTTGGCTAGAACCTGCAGTCCAAAGTTGGTCTGTGGTTACCTCGGCCGTATCCTTTTCCGGAGCTTAAGGACAACCTGAGTGATAACATAATGGCGACTCCACTGGGGACTTCCTCAGATAGTTTCACGAAGAAGGTAAGAAAGCTCTGCTGAGACCATAAATCAAACTTTCCAATTGCTGTTTATCTCTTAAAACTACAGATGAAGCCTGAATGTCAGCCAGGAAGCCTTTGAGACTATTTTTTTCTTTGCATTAACAGGAGTAAATAAATGTTGCTTCAGTCAATCTTCATGCTAGTTTTAAGTTATAAACAAGTTGTCTCAAGTTTTACTTAGTCCCTTGTCGATTACAAAAAACATTCCCAGGAAAAATACCCAAAAAACAATTCAGAAGTTGGCTCCCAAGAAAAATCCACTATATACAAGGTCAAATCCAGACCCCAACCCTACAGTTGTTTTTGAAAACCCTAATATAATCCCGAAAATCCTTAGGAAGCAAGAAGGATAGGAAAATTTTGATGATTTGAGCCCTGAAACAACTTACCCTAGCTGTTTTCCGACTCCTGTCAAGGTTTTGTTCCGTTCAACCCCTATCTCCATCAGTTCATCATCTACATCCCGCAGTACTTCTTCCACTCCTTCATTCGCTGCACATACTGACACCACTGTTGTTTCCAGCGTTCCAGTTACTCCTGTGATCCCCGTCACTCCAGTTGTTCCACTTATGCCCATTGTTCCACTTATACTTGCCAATATGGCTAATAGATATGCACCCCTGCAATTACCTGCTAATGCTGGGGCTTTACCTCAAGAGTACCAATCTAAAATCACATATTTCGACAACACCGGTCCTTTCACAACCATTCAGCATACCAAAAAGATTCAAGACTATTTTGAAAACTATGACATAGACGATTATAGTGTTAGGATGAGAATTTTTGTTCAGAGTTTGACAGGTGATGTAAGAACTTGGTTCAGATCACTTGCTGCAAATTCCATAACCACCCCAGATGAGCTTTACCAATCCTTTACCAACAGATGGGAGAAAAAGAAAGACCCCTTACACATACTAGCTGAATATGATACGATCAAACGAGGTCCTCAAGAGATTGTTTTGGAGTACTGTGCAAGATTCAATAATGTATATAACGCAATACCACAGAACTTAAGGCCTCCACCTGATCTGGCCTTGTACAAATTTCCCGATGGATTCGACCCGGATATGGCATACCAGTTAAAAGAAAGAGCTCCTCAAACCCTTGCGGACATGCAAAATGTTGTTGTCAGCATAGAAGCCAATTTAATTGCCAAAAGAAACCGAGCTAGAATGGAAAGAAGAACCACCTTTAAAGAAGAACCCTCAGCCTTTGACCAGAAGCTTGATGTTATTTTCAATGGCCTGCAAAGGCTAGGAGAAAGAGAAGAAAATGTTGAGAGAAAAGCGTCATGGGAAGGACAACAGTCTAATACCATAAGGAATCCAGATTTTAGAAAAACACAGAACACAAATGCTGGTAGGCCTAACCAAGACCATGATATAAGACCCCCTTTCCAAGATAATTATGTTGAAGGATCCACTTCTAGTCAACCCATAGAAGACACTCACATGAACTTAATGGATCTAAAGGGTGAGCATCAAACTGTCCTGTCCCAAGAAGACCAAAATGAACCCGATTACCATCAGTTTCAGACTAAGTCTGACGAGTCTTTTGATTTTAAAAAAGGTTATGATACCGCTGTGTATGAAGTACACAAACAATATAAGCTGAGAACTAGGACCATTGACATTTCCGAACCTAGTAAAACAAAGGATAGCAAACAGCCCAACAAGATCAAAGGCAAGGCTGTCACAACAGAACCAGCTGATATACCTGTCCCAAACCCGCATCAAGTGACTATAGAAGACATAACAGACTCGCAGCCTTCGGTTGAGCATCCTTTGCCACCCCATCCCTCAAAAGAAAATTCAAATAGTAGCCCAAAAAGCACCCCTGAAACTGTACAACCGCAAGCAAAAACTTCCCATAACGCTGATAAACAAGATCAGATCACAGACAATTCAAATGTAACAGAAACAACTGCCATTATCAACACCAAGACACCACTGGAAAAGCCATTTAACTTAGAGGCAGAGATAGAAAAACTCAAGATAGCCATTCCTCTTTCAGAACTGGCTAAACACGATGTATATAGGCAGCAAATTCAAAGGTCACTTCAAATTCTAGAAAACAAGGATGATGTAAATGTTTTAGACGACACCCCAGAGCTGCTATTTGGCCCAGAAGTTAACGGAAAATCAACACATGGACCTGTCCCACCCTTTTATTGTAGGAATTTACAGGGTAAGTTCCTCAGAAAGAACACCAAAAGGACACCGCTCACAACCAGATCACAGATCAATACACCAGTATTTTTGACGTGGTTAAAACCCTCAAAGAGGGAAACAGTCCATGGCCTGAGCCAACGCGGCCACTTCAGGCAATTTATTAATCAAAGAATGAAAATTTACATAAGCTTCTCTCATGCACGGATTACCCGAACAATGACACTCCATGCGCTTTAAATAGAACTCATGGACCAATCGGGTGTCAAGCCACGGATCAAGTGTCGGTAATACCGAGGAGAGAGTGAACCGTCGGATCACTACATATCGTGACCGTCAGATTGTAAGTTACAAAATGTACAACGGTAAAGAAACACACTTTACCTAACTCTATACCTAACTCTACACTAGACCAAGTTGAACTTAACTATATCCTATGTGTCGGAATATCCTAACATCCCCCCTTAAGAACAACTTGGGATAGGATTGAAGGATTTACAAATATGACACAATAGGAGAAGGAAGGAGGCACTAGAGCCTATCCCCCCTTAGTGACAACTTCCTGAACCCCAAGCATATATCGAAGTTTAGTGAACTTCGCCTCTATGAGAGCCTTTGTGAAGATGTCTGCAACCTGATCATCTGTTGAACAATATTGCACTTCAAGAACATGGTCATGAATGAGCTTTCTGATGAAGTGCATGTGTAGTTCAATGTGTTTGCTGCACTGATGCTGGACTGGATCTTTGCATAGCTGAATGGCACTTTGATTATCACACCAAAGTGTGGTTGGATGCTGCTGCTCAAAGCCAAACTCTGATAGGATCTGACGAAGCCACAAGGCTTCCTTACTGGCTTCCACGGCACCACGATACTCTGCTTCTGCTGACGAAAGAGAAATGACAACCTGTTTCTTACAAGCCCATGTAATAGGTCCTGAACCAAGAGTGAAGACATAACCGGCAGTAGAATTCCGATCATCAGGGTCACCAGCCCAATCAGAATCAGTGAAACCAACTAATAGAGGAGCTGCTTTGGCACTGTAATGAATCCCAAACTGTACAGTACCTCGAACATAATGAAGTATTCTTTTAGCTGCTTTCCAATGACTTTCACGGGGGTTTTGCATAAAACGAGCAACAAGGCCAACAGCAAAGGAAAGGTCAGGACGAGTATGGGTTAAATACAAGAGTTTTCCTACAAGTTGACGGTATAAGGTAGCATCAACTTCAGGAGAAGTACAAGAGAATGAAAGTTTGACTCCAGACTGAAAGGGAGAAGGGGCTGGCTTACAGTCTTCCATGTGAAAATGACGAAGAATATCATAAGCATACTTGGACTGGGAAAGGGAAATACCCTCCTTGGATTGCAAGACTTGAAGACCGAGAAAATAGTGTAAGTGTCCTAAGTCTGTCATTTCAAATTTCTTTTTAAGGCTGGACTTCACATGGTTTATAAGGTTGGGATCACTACCAGTAAGAATAAGATCATCAACATAAAGAACAAGGATGATAAGAGAGTTTCCCACTTTCTTGGTGTAGACAGTATTGTCAGAATAACACCTAGAAAAGCCAGATTCTAAAAGAAAGCTATCCATTTTGGCATACCAAGCCCGAGGAGCTTGCTTGAGACCAGAAAGGGATTTCTTAAGTCGACATACAAGGCTGGAGTCTGTTTGGATGAAGCGAATGGGTTGTTCCATATAGATTTCTTCATGCAAGTCCCCATGCAAGAAGGCAGATTTAACATCCATCTGATGGACTTCCCATTTTAAAGAGGCAGCAAGGGAAAGAACAAGGCGGATAGAGTTCATTTTGGCAACAGGGGAGAAGGTTTCAGTGTAGTCAATGCCTTCAACCTGTGAAAAGCCCTTAGCAACAAGACGAGCTTTATGTTTATCTACTTTCCCATCTGGTCCATACTTGGTTCTGTAAACCCATTTACATCTAACAAGTTTGCATCCCTTTGGTAGAGGAACAAGATCCCATGTATCATTCGCCAACAATGAATGATATTCTTCATTCATAGCTGCTTCCCAATGTGGATGGCCTGAAGCTTCTGCAAAAGTGTCAGGATCATGATTTACTGGAGCTTGAGCCAGTAAAGAAGAGGCTCTTTCAAACTGAGAACGTGTACCTCGCTGATCTGTAGGATCACCGGCAAGATCACCTGCTGCATCCCGAGTAGCACAGACCCATCGTGGAAGTTGAGGATCCTGAGAAGGTGGTGGAGGATTGTCATCCTCACTTTCATCATCTGAAGAAGAAATGTTTTCAAAAGTAGAAGAGATAGGAAGACGTGGCACATCCGCCGGACTAGGCTCGCAGGCCGATTTATTTTCATCAAATTTTACATCTCTTCTAATGATAACATTTTTGGACTTAAATGGAATAAGTCTATAACCTTTTACATCTTCAGAATATCCAACAAAAGTACATTTCTCACTCTTAGGTTCTAAAGCTTTATGCCTTTCATCTGGAATATGGGCCCATGCTTCACTTCCAAAAACATGAAAGTGACTTACATCTGGTTTAATGGAACTCCAAGCTTCTTCTGGAGTGATATTCTTTAGAACCTTAGTAGGAGTGCGATTGATTATATAATTTGCACAATTAATTGCTTCGGCCCAAAAACTAAGACTGAGTCCTTTAGATTGCAGCATACAATTTGCCATTTCCTTTAAGGTGCGATTTTTCCTTTCAGCTAGACCATTTTGTTGTGGAGTGTATGGAACAGTATGTTGCATTTGAATTCCATTTTCGGTGCAAAAGTTGATGAATGTGTTTTTAACATATTCTCCACCATTATCAGTTCTTAGCTTAAGAATTTGATGTCCAGATTGTTTTTCAACAAAGGCTTTGAAGGCCAAAAATGTGTTAAATACTTCGCTCTTGAGTTTTAAGAAGTATACCCAAGTGCGTCTGGAGAAATCATCAATAAAAGTTAAGAAATACTTGCAGCCAGAGAATGAAGCAACAGGAAGTGGACCACATAAATCACTGTGCACAAGCTGTAAAGGGGTTGAGGCGTGCCAAGAGGCACATTTTTCAAAACTGTCCTGATGATGTTTTTCGAGTACACATCCGGAACAAACACCATCTCTGCAAGATACCATAGGAAGACCTGTCACCATATTTTCTTTACATAGATGCTGAAGGGAGCGATAGTTTAAGTGACCAAATCGCTCATGCCAAAGTTTGCTCACTTCATCATTATGAGCAACAAATACTGAGGGAAGATTTGATGACCGAAAGTTGTGAAACTTATACAACCTTGTGGAATCATCAGCAATACCAGTAGCTAGAATCTCTTTAGGATCTCTTAGATCCTTGATTACAACATCATGAGGTGAAAATTCAACAATTTTACCTTCACCTGAATGAGTTATCTGATATACAGATAGAAGGTTGCAGGATAAGGTTGGAACACATAATACATCATTAAACTGACCATTGTCTAGATGAACAGCTCCAGTCCCTACAACATTAAGAGATCTATCATCACCAACATATATATTTTTGGTGTTACAATCATTTAAAGAAGAAAACATGGCTTTGTTTTTGGCCATGTGATAAGAGGCTCCAGAATCAATGAGCCACTCATGAGAATGAGAAGAAGAAGATACATTTAATGCATAACCAGACTGAGATGATTGACAATGACATGCAGAAAGTGCCATTCCTGAAGATGAAGATGAAGTTGAAGTTGAAGTTGAAGTTGAAGAATGCTCCACATGGATGTTATGTTTCTTCATTGCGGCTTCCAAGGCTTCAATCTTCTTAAAGCATTTAGATTCTAAGTGGCCATCTCGATTACAAACGTTACAATGTCTATCAGTCTTCTTCCATTTGTTTTTATTGGTCCTATCATTTTGCTGAAATGATCTTTCATTTTGAGGCTGAGTTTGCTTAGGACCCTTGTTTGGACTTCTTAGGATTCTTTGAATTTGGTTGCTGCTGGGCGGCTAACACTTTCTTGGAAGAGTTTCCAAGATTAAGAAGACCAAGGTGTAAGAGTTTTTCTTGTTCTCTTATTAAAGAATCACAAAAAGAGTCAAGGGAAGGGGCCTTGTAGTCTTTTTCCTGACAAATGAAAGCTTCCCTTGTAGAATGGAAGGTGGAAACAAATACAGAGTAGGCTGGTCCCAACTTAGTAAGGATGGAATAAATAAGGTTACTATCTTCTTTCTTAACCTTAACACCTTCCAAGAGATATCTAAGGGTCTTGAATTTGGACAAGAAATCTTCAATGCAAGAAAAATTATTAGGATCCAATGTAAGCAACTCATTTTCAAATTGATGGGTTCTAATTTCTTTTTTAATCCCAAAAACTTTAGTGATTTGTTCCAATGCTTCATGAGGAGTCTCAAGTTCTGCAATATGGAATCTAAGATCAGGGGAAATAGACATCCCTATCAAACCACGTGCTTGATCTTGTCTATTTTCCCATTTTGCAGCCTTGTCTTCATCTTTTGGTTTCTTCTCTTGGTCTGTGGCTATTCTGTAGAGACCTTTACTTCTAAGTAAATCTTCCATGTAGGATATCCATTGGAAGTAGTTAGTGCTGTCAAGAATGACTTGGCATGGACTTTCCATTTTTTTTAAAAAACTGAAGCTGAAGATACTGAAAGTAAGTGTTCCAATGGAAATATCTCGAAAAATTAGGCTGTTTTAAAAAAAACGGCTCTGAAAAAGGCTTCCGGATGAAGAAGTTATGGCTTTTTGAAAAAAATTTGTTGAAGTTGCCGGCAAAGGGCGCGAATGTGCGGGAATAAAAAAAACGCCCCCACAAAATGGAGACTTGAACCCAAGACCTCTACTCTCTTAAAATAGTTTTGAACCAATTGATCTATACAAAAAATTTGTGAGAGAGAGAGAGAGGGGGGGGGGGGGGGCCTTGGTTTGCGTGCTTGCCTTGAGAAAGCTCTTTTTCCCTACAAAACACAAAACACAAAACCCAACACGGACATGCAAAGAAAATGAACCTTATGGCTCGAAGTTAGCTTTAGCCAAAAAACTAGATATTTTCAAAAATGAACCTTGCGGCTCAAAGTTAGCTTTGGCCGGAAACTAAATATTTTTCTCAATGTTTCTGATTTTCCGAGATCACCCTAAGGTGCAGGGAAAAGAGCATACGCATGAGAAAAATCCTTCCTTTCTGTTTCTGATTTTCCCAGATCGCACAAAGTCGCAGGGAAAAGAGCATACGCAGAAATGAAAGGTATAGATCCGGTTAAAAAAAAGCTAAATAAACCGAAACCGAAATAAGCAGAGAGAAAATAACAGTAAACTGCAAATAAACATTGTATACCTCCAGATCTTAAAAAAGACGCAGCTAGGGCTACCGGAAACCTTTTCGCGTGAAACGAAAGGGGTTCCTCACTGGAACAGATGCTCCGAACACAACATAGCAGTCCTCTCGGCCCGAAAGCAGTCAGAAACAACAGATCTAGGAAACAGCAGTCAGATGCAGTTCTACCGGCTTCAGATTTGGATCACCAATGGACGCGGCCCTCAAATAGCTCCGATACCCTGTAGGAATTTACAGGGTAAGTTCCTCAGAAAGAACACCAAAAGGACACCACTCACAACCAGATCACAGATCAATACACCAGTATTTTTGACGTGGTTAAAACCCTCAAAGAGGGAAACAGTCCACGGCCTGAGCCAACACGGCCACTTCAGGCAATTTATTAATCAAAGAATAAAAATTTACATAAGCTTCTCTCATGCACGGATTACCCGAACAATGACCCTCCATGCACTTTAAATAGAACTCATGGACCAATCGGGTGTCAAGCTACGGATCAAGTGTCGGTAATACCGAGGAGAGAGTGAACCGTCAGATCACTACATATCGTAACCGTCGGATTGTAAGTTACAAAATGTACAACGGTAAAGAAACACACTTTACCTAACTCTATACCTAACTCTACACTAGACCAAGTTGAACTTAACTATATCCTATGTGTCGGAATATCCTAACATTTATGTCAGTTTGCATATACATGACAAAGTCTTGCACAATGCTATATTTGACTCAGGGGCATCGCACAATCTTATGCCCAAAGCAGTTATGGAAAAACTAAATCTCGATGTTACAAGACCTTACAAAGATCTGTACTCATTTGACTCAAGTCAAGTGAAATGTTTAGGCCTCATCAAAGACTTGTGTGTCTCCTTAGTCCAATATCCCAACAAGACCATCCTCATGGATGTAGTGGTTGCTGACATCCCACCAAAGTACGGTATGCTCCTGTCAAGATCATGGGGAGCAAAGTTACAAGGATCCCTTCAATTAGACCTTTCCTATGCCACCATTTCAATCTTTGGGCAACCAAAGAGACTGTACAGAGAAACGCTAATGAAATACATGGTGAGTAGTGAGAGCAGGCCTGCAAATTTTCCCATTTACTCAATCCACTCTGATATGGATTCATTTATTTTGTTTAATCATGATACAAATGTTTCAGTTGATAATGAGCCCTTCAATTTAGAGCAACAAGCACACATCAATGAAGAATCGGTTGCACATACCCATGAAACTGCCACAGCAGCTGATGCAACCAGCCTACCAGAAGAACATCCCCAAACAGAAATTTTAAATCTGCCCAATCTTGAGATAGCTCAAACTCTTACTACAAACCACAAGCAAGAAATCACATGGTACTTAGAGTTTGATGGCTCTGTCAACAAGTTAGGAGCAGGAGCAGGTGTCTGGACTCATAACACATACGATAACCATGCAGAAGGTCATGCCTACAGACTGAACTTCAAATGCACAAATAACATGGCAGAGTATGAGGCTCTACTTTTAGGCCTTAAACTGCTTAAAACTCTAGGAGCTGTAAAAGTGTCTATCCTAGGTGACTCTGATCTAATTATATAACAGATGAAAGGTAATTTTGTTACCAACGACAACAAAATGAGAGCCTATAGGACCGCTGCTACAGACATACTCCAGGCATTCACTGAATTCAAGCTTGACAAGATTTCCAGAAATCACAACATTCATGCACACGGCCTAGCCACCTTTGCTAGTACATGTAAGCTTCATTTTCACCCAAACCATCACTTCACGGCTGAAATAAAACATAGGCCTACTGTCCCAAACAACGTTAGAGATTGGCAAGTATTCAAAAATGATGCCCAAATTAACAGTTTCCTTACCCTAGAGCATGAATTTTCAAATATTAACATTGACATGGATGCTATGACAGATACAGATCACCAAACAAATGAAACTCAGCAAGATATAATAGCTGCAACAGCCAAGCAAATCATGAGACCGACTGTTTTTGACAAAGAAAACATAGAACAGCTGAAACAAACACAAATAGAAGAGATAGACAAAACAGAGGCAGAGGTCATTGACTTGAAAGATAATTTTTTGCCTGCTGGCCTCACCCCTTTGGAAGATATGTTTGATGCTAATGACGTGCCCAGAAAGCCAAAATTGCAGCCCATAAACACGGAAATAGAAGAGTACAACATCGGGACACCAGAAAATCCGAAAATGATCAAACTGTCCAAAAATTTACCACCAGATCAAAAGCCCAAGTACATTGACTTATTCAAAGAGTTCCAAGATGTATTTGCTTGGAGCTATGAGGATTTGAAATCCTATGACACCTCGGTAATCCAACACACCATTCCTTTAAAACCAAACCATAAACCCTTCAAGCAGAAACTTAGAAGAATTAACCCCATGCTTCTTCCCCCGATTGAGAAGGAAGTAAAGAGGATGTTTGAAGCAGGCATAATAACACCCATCAGATTCTCCGAATGGGTGTCCAATCGTGTTCCTACAAGGAAAAAGACAGGTGAAATCAGGCTTTGTGTAGATCTCAGAAATTTAAACCAAGTCTCCCTAAAAGACCATTACCCTTTGCCTAAAATGGACCACATCTTGCAGAGAGTAGTGGGATCATCTAGAATCTCTTTGCTAGATGGTTTTTCAGGTTTTAACCAAATACTTGTTCACCCAGACGATCAAGACAAAACTGCTTTCACTACACCCTGGGGAACATTCAAGTATGTAAAGATGCCATTTGGTCTTAAAAACGCTGGTGCTACCTTTCAACGAGCAATGGATATTGCTTTTGCAAAAGACATACATGACTTCCTAGTTGTCTACCTTGATGACTTAACCCCATTCTCCAAATCTGATGAAGAACACCTCAAGCATCTCAGGCAAATTTTCATAACATGCAGGAAATATGGCATTTCCTTGAACCCCAAGAAGTCTCTACTTGGCCTTGAAGAAGGCAAATTACTTGGCCACATCATATCAAAGGATGAGATCAGAATTGATCCTGAAAGAATACAAGCCATCCTCCAAATCCCATTTCCAAGAAACATTAAATAGCTACAAGCATTCCTTGGGAAAATCAACTTCTTGAGAAGATTTATTCCAAATCTAGCTGAGCTGATAAGATTGTTAAGAAACATGTTAAAGAAGGATGCCAAAGTAAAATGGTCTCTTGAAACCAAGCAAGCATTTGAGAGTATCAAATCAGCCTTAACACAAACCCCTGTCCTAACTAGCCCACAATTTGACAAAGATTTTATCATATTTTCGTTTGCATCAGATCACACTATAGATGTTGTCCTGTTGCAAAAGGATGAACAGGGAGCTGAAAAGCCAATTTCTTTTTTCAGCTGAGCCTTAAGGGATGCCACGTTGAAGTACCCAATCATGGAAAAACAGGCCTACGCACTTGTTAAGGCCATCAAGGATTTTAGAGTGTACATACTGTATTCACACGTAATTGCCTACGTCCCACATGCTGCTGTAAAAGACATATTGACCCAAGAGGGATTAGAAGGCAAAAGAGGTAAATGGATTGCAAACATCCTTGAATATGACATAGAAATAAGACCAACCAAGCTGATAAAGGGACAAGGTTTAGCTAAACTGATGTCCGAGACGAATTTTCAAACCTTAGAGATTAACCAGCTGGACAATGAACCGGAGCTGGCGACTCCACAGATCAGGGAGACCTTTTTACAATCCCCATGGTACGCTGATATATGCTTTATATTGTTAAACCTGTGTGCTCCCCCAGGATTGTCCAGAACCAAGAAAAGATTTTTGAAAATGAAGGCTTTAAAGTTTTGTGTTATAGATGGTGCATTATTTTGGAGAAATCATGAAGGTATATTGCTTAATTGTTTAACCATGAATGAAACTAACAATGTCATGAAAGAATTCCATACAGGTGACTGCGAAGGACATCTATATTGGAAGTCCACTGCCGATAAAATTCTAAGGGCTGGTTTCTACTGGCCCACTCTTTTTGCGGATGTAAAGAAGTTTTCCATATCATGTCACAAATGCCAAATTTTTGAGGGCAAGAGAAAATTGTTGCCCCTGCCCCTTAAACCAATCTCCACCGAAAAACCTTTTCAACAATGGGGTCTTGACTTCATTGGAGAAATCCATCCCTCTTCCTCAGGCCAGCACAAATGGATCCTAACAGCCACCGACTATTTCACTAAGTGGGTTGAAGCCATTCCCTGTAGACAAGCCAATGATACCATCATTATCCAATTCCTTGAGTGCAATATCCTTTCCAGGTTTGGCTGCCCTGAGAAAATCATCACTGACAATGCCATTGCCTTTAAGTCCAAAAACATGATCAATTTTTGCCACAGATTTCATATTACCTTGGGCCACTCCACAGCCTATTACCCTCAAGGCAATGGGTTGGCCGAATCATCTAACAAAAGCCTCATCAGCATCATAAAGAAAGTACTGGAAGAAAACAAGAAGAACTGGCACAAAAAACTGGTAAATGCCCTATGGGCAGACAGACTTTCAAGCAAAAGATCAATTGGGATGAGCCCTTATGAGCTAGTATATGGCATGGAGGCTAGATTTCCTTCATCTCTGGGCATTCCTACTATCAAGCTGTTACAAGAGATTCAGGCTGAACCGAATGACATTCAAAGAAGAATCAATCAGACCATCCATCTGCAACAAACCAGAGAACAAGTTTATGACAGAGCACAAATTCTGGAAGAAAAGCTCAAAAGGATGTTTGATAAGAGAGCGAAAGCTGAAGATTTCAATGTTGGTGACAAAGTTCTAAAGTGGAATTCAAGAAGAGAAGACAAGGGTAAACATACCAAGTTTGATTTTCTATGGAAAGGTCCATTTGTAATTTCTGCTGTCCAGGGAAACAACAGGTATTTTCTCAGATCTATGGAGGATAGCACTATTGAAGAAGGCCCTGTGAATGGAAGGATGTTGAAACATTATCATGATCCTTGTTGTTGATACAATGCAAATTCTGTAAATACCTTTGTACAACATTATTTGTAAATATCAACACTCAGTTTTTTTTTTTTTTGTATAAAACCAGCTGATTTTTTGAAGAATAACAGTAAATTTGGTGAGGACTCAGCCGATGCAAATTTTCCAGTCTCAAGAGTGACAAAACAGAGCAAGAACTTTTAGTTTATATCAGCATAGTTGCTCAAGCATTGTACATAAAGATCAAGCACGCAGAAGAAAGCAGGCGATGCTGTGAAGTCCATAGTAGCTTAGTTGAGGAGAGAGTTGTTCGTATTTCAAAGTTTTACATTTCTAACAGCCAGAACAAAGAAGTATCTTTAAGTCTACAGCAACAACAGAAGATCAAGGCAGTCTGACCTGCTGTTCTTGACTTTTCACAAGGAAAATCCATCCCCAAGTGGAGCCACTGTTAGCCTCCTGCTGCAGCAGGTATTCATTTTTCATGATTGACATTTTTACATGCCAAATATGTCATACTTTGCAAGCTGCAGTGTTCCATATTTCCAGATGAGACCAAAGAAGAAAGCCGTGAAGTGTGCTGGTCCAAATGCCACTGCTGATTCCATTTTTGAGGAGTTGTCCCAGTTTTGGAGAGTTTTTCATTTAAGGGAGGTCCAAACAGTCTAATCTTGGACTCCCTAGCTTTCAATTTCCTATTGTAGAATATAGAGAATGCATCTGTCCAAACAGTTTAACCTTGGCAGATTTTGTACATAGGTAGAGAATCAAAGGGACCCAAATGTTTAATCCGGGCCCTGGCAAAAATAAGTGTAGATTTAGATAGGAAATCAGAAAAAAAGAAAATAAAAATTGTAAATATGGGTCTGCAAGTCTAAGTGCACCCAAATCAGAAAAGAAGAAAAAATGTTAGGAAAGTAGGCTAGGTTGGTAGCTGTGGTTGCAGAATGGTGATTCATGATCAATTTTGTGTTTCAAAATATTTATCTTTTTAGATCATAGTGCAGGAAGTTTTGCATTCAGAAGAGATCAAGGCTGGACATCACTAACTTCCACTTCTTCTAAATTCCCCAAGTCACTTACTAATCTCCCCAAAGAGATCAGGATCTGCTTGATGCCTCTTAGTCTCATCATACTCCATATCAGTCACCTTGGTGAAGATCTGCTTCACTCAAGGACTTCATCTCTTTGTAAATACTTTTCCCCCAAAATTTAGCCTAAGGTCCCTGACCTTAGCGCTTGCTAGTCACCTTCATATTAACTATTAACAGTATTGTATAACTCCCTAGCAGTCTTCCCCTTCCCCTATTAAAACTATGTACATAAAACTCCCCTATATAAATATCCCCACCCTGGCAATATAGCCATATTTTTATAAAGTCCGGGAAAAAATAGTCCATTCGGGGCTGTTTTTAGCCCATCCGAGTCATAAAAGGGATTAATCTGACATTTGGCCATATTAATAACCTCTCACCTAGCCCTAAAACCCTCAAAAACCAATATTGTTTCCCCTTACCCTAAGTCCCAAGCGCAAAAACATACTCCGCCTGTTTATAACCCCCATAACCCATATAAACCATAGTTTAAAACCCCCGCGCGCTTTATTAAAAAGAGAATATTCCATGAATATCCCCGCCCACTAACCCGCCGACACCTCGCACCGACCGCCGACGTTTGGATCGCCCGCCCCACAGATCAACGGTGGGTGGGCCGCCCCATCCCCGAACCGCCCGAGCTTTAGCGTCCGGGAGATGGGCGGTATTACCACCGTACTCCCGCCACGCGTCAGCTCCTGGGCTGTGGCGGAGCCCCCTTCCCCAAAACCGCTCTCCCCTAAAGGCGGTTTGCCCAAAACCGTAAACCGCCCCTGCCTGCGTCACCCGCCTGCCCAATGACGTCACCCCCTGCACAGTCACCCTGTCGAGTCATCTGCCTGTGTGGCTTCTTGCCATGTCACTTCCACATGTCCCTGCCACCGTACCTGCCACGTCACCTACCGTACAGAATGACATCATGCTGACGTCATCCCGCCACGTCACCATGCTGACGTCATTATTGACGTCACCCGCCGTACAACGTCACATCATGTTGACGTCATCAGCACCTTTTTTTGGTGCGAAGGAGCAAAAGTCGCACTTCGGAACCCCGGAATCCAGTTCTGAGGCAGTTTTTGATGAGAAATCGCTAGGCGCAGTATTTTTTAGGCTCAAATGGAGAATCTTCAAGGAATCTTTCCATTATGCGGCCCCCAGGAAGCCCAAAAGGCGCAAAAATGACCCGTTTTCTTCGCAGAGCATACCAAAAGGATCAGAAGACAATTCCAGAGGATGCAGAGGCCGAACAACGGCCATCAATGCATGATTGGACCCGCAGCACATCAGAATAGCAGTCCAGATTTTGACAAAGAGTATCAAAGGAAAGAAAAGACGCCAAAGAGTATCAGCAAAGATTTTTTAGGGGCTCGAAGCACCTGTACATTAATGAAGCCCCCAGAAAGTCAAATCAGGTATCATCAGCCCATCCTTACCCTCAAATCACAATTAAGGCATTTAAAGCCACAGGACAGCAAAGAAGCAGAAACCCATGCACATTTATTTCAGAAGCACCTACACCAAGCCACCGAGGACTACATAAGTTATTCAGTTTTGATACGGCCGCCCCAACGCAGCCTGAGATATTTTCATGCATTTATTTCAGATAGGAGTAGGTAAATTAATTATTCTTTATGACCTAATTAGGTCAAGATGTAATAAAGAACTCTGCAGATAGTTTTGCCCTATATATACCACCCTCGGCATTGTTTTAAGGGTTGGTCAATTGAGAATTTCACCAGAGACTCGCACTGTATACCTGACTGTTTGTATAATCAAAGATTGCAGAAAGCTTGAAGAGAAAACTGTCTGTTGTGAATGAATGTTTATGGAGATATGAAGATGGAATTCTTGTGCTGCAGCCTGAAGCAATAAGTGCATCTTACCTCTGTTTTATTGTTATCACTATCTAGATAGCAGAAAGAAAGAATAGCCTAGAATTAGGTTAAATACTCTCTATGCTCAATTTCTGCTATTCCTTTATGTTTTCCTCTGATTGAATTGGTTATGAATATGAATTCCTTCTGGCTCATGTTTACCCCGATTCACCTGTGTTTGCCAATTATCTAGGGATTCTTAACTGCCCCTAGGTAGCGCCTGTTATCTTCCCCTGTTAAGCATAATTGAGAGATTCTTAATTGCCTCTCGTTCCTTAGCATTTCTTTCCATCCCTTTAACCTGAAACATTGTTTCCTGCTCAGCTATCTTGCTCCATTTTCCCTCACTATTATTACGGAAAGGCACCAGCAGTTTTTATCCTCGACTCCGTGCCCAATGGTTCGAAACTTCCAGACTATGCCTTGCCTCTCTGCATGAAGACATCAATTTTCCCACCAAAAAACAAAACAAAAACCCTCTAAACTTGAGACCTAGCATAAAATCCTTTTCAAACAAAGCTAAATCATAAAGAGAGAGCCCTCTCTGATTGCAGGTTGGCTAGAACCTGCAGTCCAAAGTTGGTCTGTGGTTACCTCGGCCGTATCCTTTTCCGGAGCTTAAGGACAACCTGAGTGATAACATAATGGCGACTCCGCTGGGCACTTCCTCAGATAGTTTCACGAAGAAGGTAAGAAAGCTCTGCTGAGACCATAAATCAAACTTTCCAATTGCTGTTTATCTCTTAAAACTACAGATGAAGCCTGAATGTCAGCCAGGAAGCCTTTGAGACTGTTTTTTGCTTTGCATTAACAGGAGTAAATAAATGCTGCTTCAGTCAATCTTCATGCTAGTTTTAAGTTATAAACAAGTTGTCTCAAGTTTTACTTAGTCCCTTGTCGATTACAAAAAACATTCCCAGGAAAAATACCCAAAAAACAATTCAGAAGCTGGCTCCCAAGAAAAATCCACAATATACAAGGTCAAATCCAGACCCCAACCCTCCAGCTATTTTTAAAAACCCTAATATAATCCCGAAAATCCTTAGGAAGCAAGAAGGACAGGAAAATTTTGATGATTTGAGCCCTGAAACAACTTACCCTAGCTGTTTTCCAACTCCTGTCAAGGTTTTGTTTCGTTCAACCCCTATCTCCATCAATTCATCATCTACATCCCGCAGTACTTCTTCCACTCCTTCATTCGCTGCACATACTGACACCACTGTTGTTTCCAGCGTTCCAGTTACTCCTGTGATCCCCGTCACTCCAGTTGTTCCACTTATCCCCATTGTTCCACTTATACCTGCCAATATGGTTAATAGATATGCACCCCTGCAATTACCTGCTAATGCTGGGGCTTTACCTCAAGAGTACCAATCTAAAATCACATATTTTGACAGCACCGGTCCTTTCACAGCCATTCAGCATACCAAAAAGATGCAAGACTATTTTGAAAACTATGAGATAGATGATGATAGTGTTAGGATGAGAATTTTTGTTCAGAGTTTGACAGGTGATGTAAGAACTTGGTTCAGATCACTTGCTGCAAATTCCATAACCACCCCAGATGAGCTTTACCAATCCTTTACCAACAGATGGGAGAAAAAGAAAGACCCCTTGCACATACTAGCTGAATATGATACGATCAAACGAGGTCCTCAAGAGATTGTTTTGGAGTACTGTGCAAGATTCAATAATGTATATAACGCAATACCACAGAACTTAAGGCCTCCACCTGATCTGGCCTTGTACAAATTTCCCGATGGATTCGACCCGGATATGGCATACCAGTTAAAAGAAAGAGCTCCTCAAACCCTTGCGGACATGCAAAATGTTGCTGTCAGCGTAGAAGCCAATTTAATTGCCAAAAGAAACCGAGCTAGAATGGAAAGAAGAACCACGTTTAAAGAAGAATCCTCAGCCTTTGACCAGAAGCTTGATGATACTTTCAATGGCCTGCAAGGGCTAGGAGAAAGAGTAGAAAATGTTGAGAGAAAAGCGTCATGGGAAGGACAATAGTCTAATACCATAAGGAACCCAAATTTTAGAAAAACAGAGAACACAAATGCTGGTAGGCCTAACCAAGACCATGATATAAGACCCCCTTTCCAAGATAATTATGTTGAAGGATCCACTTCTAGTCAACCCATAGAAGACACTCACATGAACTTAATGGATCTAAAGGGTGAGCCTCAAACTGTCCTGTCCCAAGAAGACCAAAATGAACCCGATTACCATCAGTTTCAGACTAAGTCTGGCGAGTCTTTTGATTTTAAACAAGGTTATGATACCGTTGTGTATGAAGTACACAAACAATATAAGCTGAGAACTAGGACCATTGACATTTCCGAACCTAGTAAAACAAAGGATAGCAAACAGCTCAACAAGATCAAAGGCAAGGCTGTCACAACAGAACCAGCTGATATACCTGTCCCAAACCCGCATCAAGTGACTATAGAAGACATAACAGACTCGCAGCCTTCGGTTGAGCAGCCTTTGCCACCCCATCCCTCAAAAGAAAATTCAAACAGTAGCCCAAAAAGCACCCCTGAAACTGTACAACCGCAAGCAAAAACTTCCCATAACGCTGATAAACAAGATCAGATCGCAGACAATTCAAATGTAACAGAAACAACTGCCATTATCAACACCAAGACACCACTGGAAAAGCCATTTAACTTAGAGGCAGAGATAGAAAAACTCAAGATAGCCATTCCTCTTTCAGAACTGGCTAAACACGATGTATATAGGCAGCAAATTCAAAGGTCACTTCAAATTTCAAAAAACAAGGATGATGTAAATGTTTTAGACGACACCCCAGAGCTGTTATTTGGCCCAGAAGTTAACGGAAAATCAACACATGGACCTGTCCCACCCTTTTATGTCAGTTTGCATAGACATGACAAAGTCTTGCACAATGCTATGTTTGACTCAGGGGCATTGCACAATCTTATGCCCAAAGCAGTTATGGAAAAACTAAATCTTGATGTTACAAGACCTTACAAAGATCTGTACTCATTTGACTCAAGTCAAGTGAAATGTTTAGGCCTCATCAAAGACTTGTGTGTCTCCTTAGTCCAATATCCCAACAAGACCATCTTCATGGATGTAGTGGTTGCTGACATCCCACCAAAGTACGGTATGCTCCTGTCAAGATCATGGGGATCAAAGTTACAAGGATCCCTTCAATTAAACCTTTCCTACGCCACCATTTCAGTCTTTGGGCAACCAAAGAGACTGTACAGAGAAACGCTAATGAAATACGTGGTGAGTAGTGAGAGCAGGCCTGAAAATTTTTCCCATTTACTCAATCCACTCTGATATGGATTCATTTATTTTGTTTAATCATGATACAAATGTTTCAGTTGATAATGAGCCCTACGCTTTAGAGCAACAAGCACACATCAATGAAGAATCGATTGCACATACCCACGAAACTGCCACAACAGCTGATGCAACCAGCCTACCAGAAGAACATCCCCAAACAAAAATTTTAAATCTGCCCAATCCTGAGATAGCTCAAACTCTTACTACAAACCACAAGCAAGAAATCACATGGTACTTAGAGTTTGATGGCTCTGTCAACAAGTTAGGAGCAGGAGCAGGTGTCTGGATTCACAACACATACGATAACCATGCAGAAGGTCATGCCTACATACTGAACTTCAAAAGCACAAATAACATGGCAGAGTATGAGGCTCTGCTTTTAGGCCTTAAACTGCTTAAAACTCTAGGAGCTGTAAAAGTGTCTATCCTAGGTGACTCTGATCTAGTTATACAACAGATGAAAGGTAATTTTGTTACCAGCGACAACATAATGAGAGCCTATAGGACCGCTGCTACAGACATACTCCAGGCATTCACTGAATTCAAGCTTGACAAGATTTCCAGAAATCACAACATTCATGCACATAGCCTAGCCACCTTTGCTAGTACATGTAAGCTTCCTTTTGACCCAAACCATCACTTCACGGCTGAAATAAAACATAGGCCTACTGTCCCAAACAACGTTAGAGATTGGAAAGTATTCGAAAATGATGCCCAAATTAACAGTCTCCTTACCCTAGAGCATGAATTTTCAAATATTAACATTGACATGGATGCTATGACAGATACAGAACACCAAACAAATGAAACTCAGCAAGATATAACAGCTGCAACAGCCAAGCAAATCATGAGACCGACTGTTTTTTACAAAGAAAACATAGAACAGCTGAAACAAACACGGATAGAAGAGATAGACAAAACAGAGGCAGAGGTCATTGACTTGAAAGATAATTTTTTGCCTGCTGGCCTCACCCCTTTGGAAGATATGTTTGATGCTAATGACGTGCCCAGAAAGCCGAAATTGCAGCCCATAAACACGGAAATAGAAGAGTACAACATCGGGACACCAGAAAATCCGAAAATGATCAAACTGTCCAAAAATTTACCACTCGATCAAAAGCCCAAGTACATTGACTTATTCAAAGAGTTCCAAGATGTATTTGCTTGGAGCTATGAGGATTTGAAATCCTATGACACCTCGGTAATCCAACACACCATTCCTTTAAAACCAAACCAGAAACCCTTCAAGCAGAAACTTAGAAGAATTAACCCCATGCTTCTTCCCCCGATTGAGAAGGAAGTAAAGAGGATGTTTGAAGCAGGCATAATAGCACCCATCAGATTCTCCGAATGGGTGTCCAATCTTGTTCCTACAAGCAAAAATACAGGTGCAATCAGACTTTGTGTAGATCTCGGAATTTTAAACCAAGTCTCCCTAAAAGACCATTACCCTTTGCCTAAAATGGACCACATCTTGCAGAGAGTAGTGGGATCATCTAGAATCTCTTTGCTAGATGGTTTTTCAGGTTTTAACCAAATACTTGTTCACCCAGACGATCAAGACAAAACTGCTTTCACTACACCTTGGGGAACATTCAAGTATGTAAAGATGCCATTTGGTCTTAAAAACGCTGGTGCTACCTTTCAACGTGCAATGGATATTACTTTTGCAAAAGAAATACATGACTTCCTAGTTGTCTACCTTGATGACTTAACCCCATTCTCCAAATCTGATGAAGAACACCTCAAGCATCTCAGGCAAATTTTCATAACATGCAGGAAATATGGAATTTCCTTGAACCCCAAGAAGTCTCTGTTTGGCCTTGAAGAAGGCAAATTACTTGGCCACATCATATCAAAGGATGGAATCAGAATTGATCCTGAAAGAATACAAGCCATCCTCCAAATTCCATTTCCAAGAAACATTAAATAGCTACAAGCATTCCTTGGGAAAATCAACTTCTTGAGAAGATTTATTCCAAATCTAGCTGAGCTGATAAGATTGCTAAGAAACATGTTAAAGAAGGATGCCAAAGTAAAATGGTCTCTTGAAACCAAGCAAGCATTTGAGAGTATCAAATCAGCCTTAACACAAACCCCTGTCCTAACTAGCCCACAATTTGACAAAGATTTTATCATATTTTCGTTTGCATCAGATCACACTATAGCTGTTGTCCTGTTGCAAAAGGATGAACAGGGAGCTAAAAAGCCAATTTCTTTTTTTAGCCAAGCCTTAAGGGATGCCCCCTTGAAGTACCCAATCATGGAAAAACAGGCCTACTGTTGGAAATAATACTGAGAGGGGGGGGGGGTGAATCAGTATTATCACATTAATAAAACTTTTTCATTTCCATGATCAGATTCATATATGCTACTTCCACAACTTCCTATGATTAAGTTAATTGATCTTCAATGAGTGCATTAGAACATTATCAACCATATTATCAGATAACAGATGCAGTAATAGAGAATAGATCATCACACATAAGGCACACACATGAACACCATGATATAAGGTGGAAACCCAATGCGGGAGAAAACCACCTGCTGCAAGTCATCTCAATATTCTTCTTAATAAGAAAATCCTTTTACAATATTTGTACTGGTGCAGTCTTATACCAGTACGGGAGCTACAACCCCCTTTGCTCTTGTACTAGCCGATCCATTTACTAGTACGCAGGCTGCTACCTGCTACAATGCTCCAAAGATTTCCTTTAGCTCTTGTACTAGCTTAGATACTAGTACGTAGGTGCTGACCTACAATCTTCTCTCCTCCAGGTACCACATTTCATCAATTTTCAGACTGGATACACTGAAGCACAACACATAATCTGAAAGGCCACATTTCATCCAATTTTCATACTGGACCCAACAACAACTTGAAGCTCATAATCAAACAACCTTCTAAATCACCCAATCATCAGATCCATACATATACAATGATATTATGAGAGTTATCAACCAGATCTAGTACATCAGATCACATGAAGATAAGTCATTTTAAACCGATCCATTCATCCAACAAAACTGAAGTTAATCATAATCATTCACTCAATCACTGCTATTATCTGAACATAATATCAGAACCAAACATCACTTCAACAACCCAGATCATAAGAATGATAAGCAGAGATTTTAAGAGAAGTAAGCAGCTTCACCCATGTACTGCCTGCTTACGTAAGCACCCTGCTCAACTGCTCGCCTGCTTACAGTACGCACCCTGCTCAACTGCTCGCCTGCTTACAATACGCACCCTGCTCAACTGCTTTCCTGCTTACGTACGCACCCTGCTCAACTACTCGCCTGCTTACGTACGCACTGTAGTCAACTGCTCACCTACGTACCTCGCTCTGAGTCCATTGGACTGCCTGCGGACCTCCGCACCTGCAACCCTTCTGTGCCTGCATACCGGCACACCTCAAACGCTTCGTTCCTGCGTATGTACGCACTTTTCTTTCACTGTACCTGCGTACCTCCGGGCATAGATGATTTCAAGACTTCAAGAATAACCCAGACAGTCAGATCTACAGATCTGATCATGCGCCGAAGAGATCTCAATCCATCAGTAGATTCGCCTTATTTAGATCTAGACATTACTCCCAAGAGATCTTAATATTTCAGATCTAGCTCTCCTAAGATGTTCAACCCAAGCACATCATCAAGCCAAATGATCTCCTTTGCTTTATGTAGGAAAGCTCTTCCTAAAATCATGGATCAATACCACGGGCCGACACCATAATAACACAATACCGTCGGCTAAATACCAATAAGAAAACCCCACATGTGAATTTCTTTCCCTTGAAATGTGTGCACTGGGGGTACGCACCTCCTGAACGAGATAACTGCGGGTATGTACGCACTTTATGTAACACCGACCTGCGTGTACGCACCTTATGTAAGGTGTACCTGCGTACCCCTTATTTTCTTCAATATTTGATAGCTGATCATCAATCTCTGCTGCTGACTTGAAGTACTGTGATCTATCACTTGAATGGGTTGCCATCAAGTACAACACTTTAGCCATAATGCCAACACCTACGCACTTATTAAGGCCATCAAGGATTTTAGAGTGTACATACTGTATTCACACGTAATTGCCTACGTCCCACATGCTGCTGTAAAAGACATATTGACCCAAGAGGGATTAGAAGGCAAAAGAGGTAAATGGATTGCAAACATCCTTGAATATGACATAGAAATAAGACCAACCAAGCTGATAAAGGGACAAGGTTTAGCTAAACTGATGTCCGAGACGAATTTTCAAGCCTTAGAGATTAACTAGCTGGACAATGAACCGAAGCTGGCGACTCCACAGATCAGTGAGATCTTTTTACAATCCCCATGGTACGCTGATATATGCTTTGTATTGTTAAACCTATGTGCTCCCCCAAGATTGTCCAGAACCAAGAAAAGATTTTTGAAAATGAAGGCTTTAAAGTTTTGTGTTATAGATGGTGCATTATTTTGGAGAAATCATGAAGGTATATTGCTTAATTGTTTAACCATGAATGAAACTAACAATGTCATGAAAGAATTCCATGCAGGTGACTGCGGAGGACATCTATATTGGAAGTCCACTGCCGATAAAATTCTAAGGGCTGGTTTCTACTGGCCCACTCTTTTTGCGGATGTAAAGATGTTTTCCATATCATGTCACAAATGCCAAATTTTTGAGGGCAAGAGAAAATTGTTGCCCCTGCCCCTTAAACCAATCTCCACCGAAAAACCTTTTCAACAATGGGGTCTTGACTTCATTAGAGAAATCCATCCCTCTTCCTCAGGCCAGCACAAATGGATCCTAATAGCCACCGACTATTTCACTAAGTGGGTTGAAGCCATTCCCTGTAGACAAGCCAATGATACCATCATTATCCAATTCCTTGAGTGCAATATCCTTTCCAGGTTTGGCTGCCCTGAGAAAATCATCACTGACAATGCCACTTCCTTAAGTCCAAAAAGATGATCAATTTTTGCCACAGATTTCATATTACCTTGGGCCACTCCACAGCCTATTACCCTCAAGGCAATGGGTTGGCCGAATCATCTAACAAAATCCTCATCAGCATCATAAAGAAAGTACTGGAAGAAAACAAGAAGAACTAGCACAAAAAACTGGTAAATGCCCTATGGGCAGACAGACTTTCAAGGAAAAGATCAATTGGGATGAGCCCTTATGAGCTAGTATATGGCATGGAGGCTAGATTTCCTTCATCTCTGGGCATTCCTACTATCAAGCTGTTACAAGAGATTCAGGCTGAACCGAATGACATTCAAAGAAGAATCAATCAGACCATCCATCTGCAGCAAACCAGAGAACAAGTTTATGACAGAGCACAAATTCTACAGAAAAAGCTCAAAAGGATGTTTGATAAGAGAGAAAAAGCTGAAGATTTCAATGTTGGTGACAAAGTTCTAAAGTGGGATTCAAGAAGAGAAGACAATGGTAAACATGCCAAGTTTGATTTTCTATGGAAAGGTCCATTTGTAATTTCTGTTGTCCAGGGAAACAACACTTATTTTCTCAGATCTATGGAGGACAACACTGTTGAAGAAGGCCCTGTGAATGGCAGGATGTTGAAACATTATCATGATCCTTGTTGTTGAAACAATGCAAATTTTGTAAATACCTTTGTACAACATTATTTGTAAATATCAACACTCATTTTTTATTTTTTTTATGTATAAAACCGGCTGATTTTTTGAAGAATAACAGTGAATTCGGTGAGGACTCAGCCGATGCAAATTTTCCAGTCTCAAGAGTGACAAAACAGAGCAAGAACTTTTAGTTTATATCAACATAGTTTCTCAAGCATTGTACATAAAGATCAAGCACGCAGAAGAAAGCCGGCGGTGCTGTGAAGTCCATAGTAGCTCAGTTGAGGGGAGAGTTGTTCGTATTTCAAAGTTTTACATTTCTAACAGCCAGAACAAAGAAGTATCTTTAAGTCTACAGCAACAACAGAAGATCAAGGCAGTCTGACCTGCTGTTCTTGACTTTTCACAAGCAAAAGCCATCCCCAAGTGGAGCCATTGTTAGCCTCCTGCTGTAGCAGGTATTCATTTTTCATGATTGACATTTTTACATGCCAAATATGTCATACTTTGCAAGCTGCAGTGTTCCATATTTCCAGATGAGACCAAAGAAGAAAGCCATGAAGTGTGCTGGTCCAAATGCCACTGCTGATTCCATTTTTGAGGAGTTGTCCCAGTTTTGGAGAGTTTTTCATTTAAGGGAGGTCCAAACAGTCTAATCTTGGTCTCCCTAGGTTTCAATTTCCTGTTGTAGAATATAGAGAATGCATCTGTCCAAACAGTTTAACCTTGGAAGATTTTGTAGATAGGTAGAGAATCAAAGGGACCCAACTGTTTAATCCGGGCCCTGGTAGAAATAAGTGCAGATTTAGATAGGAAATCAGAAAATAAAAGAAAATAAAAATTGTAAATATGAGTCTGCAAGTCTAAGTGCACCCAAATCAGAAAAGAAGAAAAAATGTTAGGAAAGTAGGCTAGGTTGGTAGCTGTGGTTGCAGAATGGTGATTCATGATCAATTTTGTGTTTCAAAATGTTTATCTTTTCAGATCATAGTGCAGGCAGTTTTGCATTCAGAAGAGATCAAGGCTGGACATCACTAACTTCCACTTCTTCTAAATTCCCCAAGTCACTTACTAATCTCCCCAAAGAGATCAGGATCTGCTTGATGCCTCTTAGTCTCATCATACTCCATATCAGTCACGTTGGTGAAGATCTGCTTCACTCAAGGACTTCATCTCTTTGTAAATTCTTTTCCCCCAAAATTTAGCCTAAGGTTCCTGACCTTAGCGCTTGCTGGTCGCCTTCATATTAACTATTAACAGTATTTTATAACTCCCTAGCAGTCTTCCCCTTCCCCTATTAAAACTATGTACATAAAACTCCCCTATATAAATATCCCCACCCTGGCAATATAGCCATATTTTTATAAAGTCCGGGAAAAAGTAGTCCATCCGGGGCTATTTTTAGCCCATCCGAGTCATGAAAGGGATTAATCTGACATCTGGCAAGATTAATTACCTCTCACCTAGCCCTAAAACCCTCAAAAACCCATATTTTTTCCCCTTACCCTAAGTCTCGAGCGCAAAAACATACTCCGCCTGTTTATAACCCCCATAACCCATATAAACCATAGTTTAAAACCCCTCGCGCTTTATTAAAAAGAGAATATTCTGTGAATATCCCTGCCCACTAACCCGCCGACACCTCGCACCGACCGCCGACTGTTGGATCGCCCGCCCCACAGATCAACGGTGGGAGGGCTGCCCCATCCTCGAACCGCCCGAGCTTTAGCGTCCGGGAGATGGGCGGTATTATCGCCGTACTCCTGCCACGCGTCAGCTCCTGGGCTGTGGCGAAGCCCCCTCCCCCAAAACCGCTCTCCCCCAAAGGCGGTGCGCCCAAAACCGTAAACCGCCCCTGCCTGCGTCACCCGCCTGCCCAGTGACGTCACCCCCTGCACAGTCACCATGTCGAGTCATCTGCCTGCGTGGCCTCCTGCCACGTCACTGCCACATGTCCCTGCCACCGTACCTGCCACGTCACCGACCGTACAGAATGACGTCATGCTGATGTCATCCCGCCACGTCATCATGCTGACGTCATTGCTGACGTCACCCGCCGTACAACGTCACATCATGCTGACGTCATCAACACCTTTTTTTGGCGCGAAGGAGCAAAAGTCGCACTTCGGAGCCCCGGAATCCAGTTCTGAGGCAGTTTTTGATGAGCAATCGGTAGGCGCAGGATTTTTTAGGCCGAAATGGAGAATCTTAAGGGAATCTTTCCATTATGCGGCCCCCAGGAAGCCCAAAAGGCGCAAAAATGAGCTGTTTTCTTCGCGGAGCATACTGAAAGGATCAGAAGACAATTCCAGAGGATGCAGAGGCCGAACAGCGGCCATCAATGAATGATTGGACCCGCAGCAGATCAGAATAGCAGTCCAGATTTTGACAAAGAGTATCAGAGGAAAGAAAAGATGCCAAAGAGTATCAGCAAAGATTTTTTAGGGGCTCGAAGCACCTGTACATTAATGAAGCCCCCAGAAAGTCAAATCAGGCATCATCAGCCCATCCTTACCCTTAAATCACAATTAAGGCATTTAAAGCCACAAGACAACAAAGAAGCCGAAACCCGTGCAAATTCATTTCAAAAGCACCTGCACCAAGCCACCGAGGACTACATAAGTTATTCAGTTTTGATACGGCTGCCCCAGCGCAGCCTGAGATATTTTCATGCATTTATTTCAGATAGGAGTAGGTAAATTAATTATTCTTTATGACCTAATTAGTTCAAGATGTAATAAAGAACTCCGCAGATAGTTTTGCCCTATATATACCACCCTCAGCATTGTTTTAAGGGTTGGTCAATTGAGAATTTCACCAGAGACTCGCACTGTATACTTGACTGTTTGTATAATCAAAGATTGCAGAAAGCTTGAAGAGCAAACTGTCTGTTGTGAATGAATGTTTATGGAGATATGAAGATGGAATTCTTGTGCTGCAGCCTGAAGCAATAAGTGCATCTTACCTCTGTTTTATTGTTATCACTATCTAGATAGCAGAAAGAAAGAATAGCCTAGAATTAGTTTAAATACTCTCTATGCTCAATTTCTGCTATTCCTTTATGTTTTCCTCTGATTGAATTGGTTATGAATATGAATTCCTTCTGGCTCATGTTTACCCCGATTCACCTGTGTTTGCCAATTATCTAGGGATTCTTAACTGCCCCTAGGTAGCGCCTGTTATATTCCCCTGTTAAGCATAATTGAGAGATTCTTAATTGCCTCTCGTTCCTTAGCATTTCTTTCCATCCATTTAACCTGAAACATTGTTTCCTGCTCAACTATCTTGCTCCATTTTCCCTCACTGTTATTAAGGAAAGGCACCAACAGTTTTTATCCTCAACTCCATGCCCAATGGTTCGAAACTTCCAGACTATGCCTTGCCTCTCTGTCTGAAAACATCAATTTTCCCACCAAAAAACAAAACAAAAGCCCTCTGAACTTGAGACCTAGCCTAAAATCCTTTTCAAACAAAGCTAAATCATAAAGAGAGAGCCCTCTCTGATTGCAGGTTGGCTAGAACCTGCAGTCCAAAGTTGGTCTATGGTTACCTCGACTGTATCCTTTTCCGGAGCTTAAGGACAACCTGAGTGATAATAGTTTGAAATATATTTGGAAGAAATTAGTATTTATTTTATATTTTTTAAATAATAATTGAAAATATATTTATTTTTATTATAAATCTTTTTAAAATAACATAGTAAATTATATATTGAATTCATTTTTTGGTTTATTATATCAACATTATTGATGGGAGATGAATAGGTATGATCTTCTAGATGAGACTCAAAGTGACTTTCATTACGTCCTAGCTCTCACCACTGAGAACTTCCTCTATCATCGAGGGATTCAGTCTTCAACAACGCTTTTTCTCCATGGATGGGCACAGAGGAGGGAGCTCCACTCCCTCCTACAAGGAAGCGGTGGCCAGCAAGGGTAAGAAACCTCCAGAAAAAGGTAGAAGTAATGCGGAGGAAGGAAGAAAAAACAGGGAGGAGGAATTAGAAAGTACCAAATCGAAGGAGAAGGATGGCACAAAAGACAAGGAAGAAAATGAAAAAATACTGGGAACAAAAGTAAAAAATCAGAAGGGTCAGTACAAACCTAGAGCTGAAATTACTCCTAGAGTAGTTTTAAATGATCCAGCGCTGCAGGAGCACAGAGATCACATGTGGACTTATGCAATCATATGCAAATTCATGGGGCTATGGCCCACTGAAAAAGCTTTACAAACATGGATAAGATACCACTAGAAACCTAAAGGAAGCATGGATCTTCATCTGGGGTCCAAAGGATTCTTTACTGTGGTGTTCACTGACATTGAAGATAAAGACAAAGTGTTTGAAGGCGGGCCCTACTTCTATGCAGCAGTAGGGCTCTATATGCGGCCATGGACGATGAAATTTGTTACAGAGCGGGAAACTTTCACTTCAATTCTGGTGTGGGTAAGACTCTATTCTCTACCTCTTCACTATCGGAAAACTGAATCGCTTACAGCCATAGGCAATAAATTAGGACGGTTTATCAAAGCCTCTGAAGCCATAAGGAAGGGAAAATACACCTCTTTTGCTAGGATCTGTGTGGAGATGGACCTATTCGAAGCTCTTCCGGATGAAGTCATCTTGGAGGTTTTTGATGAGGAATGGGTGCAAACAGTCGACTACGAACATATTCCATTTAGATGTCGAAGATGCCATGAACATGGGCACCTTCTAAGAGACTTCCCCCTCAGTAAAGCAGAGAACAAAATCAAAATAAACACAATGAAAGACATAAACAGCTTTCAAAAAGTAGTTCATAAAGGAAAAACTGGCAAAAATGGGCCAAATCAACACCAAGCTGAAGGACAAAAGGTTAGTCAGAACCAGTTCCAAGTTCTTGAAGAGGATGAAGAAATATCAGTAGAAGATCAAGTAATGAATCAAGGTTATGAGAAGAAAGAAAAGGAGAAACAAAGAAATCAGACATAGGAAAACAAAAAACAAAAGGGGATCATGCTGAATGAATCAGAGTTGGAAATGGATCAGGAAATGACCCAGAGTGAAATGGATATGGAGGACAATGAGCTATAGGAGATTCTTGACAGAGAAAACCTGGATCTAGAACGGTTCTTGGCTCAGGGAACAACTGGCGGGTTAGAATCACTACCACAAGAAGAGTTCAATGGAATACAACAGTTATTTTTATGGGAAACCCAGGCAAAGGGTTTGGAGGGAGTAAACAACATTGAAAGATAGAGAAATGAAGGGGTGAAAGCAGTAAAAATGACTCTGGGTTTGGCACCGAGAAATCCAGGAAAAAAAGAGGCAGGAAAAAACAGAATTAGCTACTGATGGAATGTGGAAAGCTTATGGTAGACTCAGGTATGATGAAAGACCTAACTAGTTACTCCTTTACCAATCTTTAATTATGAAGTTCACAAATTGGAATATTAGAGGTCTTGGTAGCAAGAGAAAACAGAGAATGATGAATAATAGAATGAAATAGGCAGCTCCAGATATAATTTTTGTCCAAGAAACAAAATGATGCATTCAAAAATTAAGGCAAATCCATAGCAAATGGCTCAGTAGATTTGAGTTTCTAGAAGTTAAAGTAGAAAATACGGCAGGGGGTATCCTCACTCTCTAGAAGCCCCCAAAAATTGGAATAATTGATGTGGAGGCATCAAGGAATTATTTATCAGTTGTTATACAGCCAGTAGGAGACAAGGACACTTATCTAGTTACGAATGTTTATGGCCCTCAAAGGTTAGATGACAAAATCAGGTTTATAGATTCCTTGGTGGATCTACGAGTCAGAAATGAAGGACTACCTTGGGTCCTAGGAGGGGACTTCAATATGATTAGATCACTCTCGGAGAAAAAAGGGGGTAGAAGAGCTCTAAATAAAGATTCCTTAGCCTTCCAAATCTTTTCAGAAATCATTAAGCTGGTTGATATTGAGACAAACAATTGCCTCTGTACACAGGTAGCCTCCAAGTTAGATAGATTCATGATATCTGAGAATCTCATGCTTCTAGACAAGGAAATAATAGCAGGAATTCTTCGTTTTGGAGGTTCAGATCACTGGCCGGTTCAAATGGAGATCAAGGGCATAGGTACCCCAAGAAATAGACCTTTCAGGTTTGAAAATATGTGGCTTTCTCACCCAATATTCATCAACAACATTGAAGAATGGTGGGTGGAGGATTTGCAAACTCAAGGATCAACAATGTTCCTGCTTCACAAAAGATTAAAGCACATCAAGCTGAGGCTTAAAGCCTGGAACAAGAATGAATTTGGTAATATTTTTGCAGGAAAGAAAGTTGTGGAAAATAAAATTCTGGAGCTCAACCAAGCTTTGATCAAGGAAGGCTTTGATAAGAACAAAAATGATCAAGTAGAGAAACATCACCAAGAATGGGAAAAGTTGTGCAATCAAGAGGAAATTTTTTGGAAACAAAAATCAAGATTTCAATGGCTAAAAGAAGGAGAGTGTAATACTAAATTTTTCCACAAATCCACAATAGCAAATAGGACTCACAACAGGATCTCTTCGATCAAGGACGCGGTTGGGCAGATACATCAATCCCATGAGGAGATAGAAGCAGTGTTAGTTAAGCACTTCTGAGGTATTGCTCAAGAAAACACTTTAGACAGGGTTCCTTTCATCAAGGACCTCACTAAGCATATCCCTAAGTTGCTATCCAGAGAGGATAACTGGAATCTCAACAAACCTGTAATTGAAAAGGAGGTTAGTGAGGTCCTCAAGGAAATGCAAAATGGTAAGGCTCCAGGTCCAGATGGATTCAATGTAGATTTCTTCAAAGCTTGTTGGAATATTGTCAAAGAGGATATTTTAAGGGTAGTGGAAGACTCCAGGCTGAACAGAACTATTTTGAAAGCTCTCAATACCTCCTTTATCTCCCTAATTCCAAAACAGGATAATGCCCAAACACCTGAGAGGTATATGCCCATCACTTTATGCAATGTAGTTTATAAGATAATTTCCAAGGTTGTGGCCAATAGACTAAAACCTTTGCTTCCTATGCCGGTTTCGGGGGAACAATCAGGGTATGCGGAAGGCAGACAAATTCTAGATAACATCATACAAGCTCACGAGGTGGTTCACTCGTTAACTAGTGAAAGGAAATCGGGTATGATCATGCAATTGGACATAGCCAAAGCATATGATAAAGTGAATTCGACGTATATCAAGAAAGTGCTTGCCACGTTTGGTTTTGATCATAATTGGGTCAGATGGGTCATGGCCCTGGTGACTTCCTCCAGCTTTTCAATTTTAATTAATGGCTCTCCCTCTAAAATTTTTCTTCCTTCTAGAGGACTCAGAAAGGGAGATCCACTCTCTCCTTTTCTCTTCATCCTCATGATGGACGAGCTAGGGAGGTCCATTAAGCACGCAAGAGCAACCGGAAAATTTCAAGGACTCCAACTTTCGGAGAATCGTCAAGTTCTAACTCATCAACAGTTTGTAGATGATACCATGTTACAGGGAATTCCCATGGTCAAGGAAGTGCTAGCATACAAACAAATTTTTAAGGACTTTGCTTTGGCATCAAGTATGGAAGTTAATCTTTCCAAATCAAAAATATTTTTCTTTAATACCCATATAGCCATCAAGAGAAATCTCTCTAGAATTCTCGGATTTCAAAGAGACTCTCTCCCCTCTAAGTATTTGGGAGTTCCTCTAACGGCTAAACCTTTGCTCAAAATCATATGGGAACCGTTAATCATTAAGATGCAAGATAAGGTTAGGAAATGGGCAAACAGTTCTTTAAATCTGGCTCGTAGATTGGTTCTCACAAAGGCAATGCTCCAAGCTATCCATGTCTTCATGTTATCAGCTCTCCTAGCTCCAAAAGGAGTCTTACAGCAATTTAGAAACATCCAAGAGATTTTTTTTGGGGCAAAGAGGAAACAAGGAAAAAATGGGCTTTAGTCTCATGGGAAAAGATCTGTAAACCCAAGAACCAAGGAGGCCTAGGATTGGATGATATAGAGATTCTAAGTAAGGTTCTAGGGGCCAGACTTTGGTGGAGGTGGGTTAAGGATCCTAAGGCTCAATGGGCAAGCATCTGGAAGGAAAAATATGCCAGCACTTGGCTTTCTCATGATATCATAAGAATGTCCGCAAACATAAAGGGCTCTCCCATATGGAACAAGGCCTGGGAGAACAAAGAGGTTGTTCAAAAAAATAGTTTCTGGGAAATCAGATATGGAGATCTAGCACTATTTTGGGAGGACATATCGCAACAAGAACCAACACTTTTGAGAGAGGAATTTTTGGGCCTGAAACATGAGACAGACAACCAAGGATTAGTGAAAGTAAAGGACTTTTGGGAGCATTCTCACAATAAAGAAAAATGGAGAACATGGAAAAAAATAGACGGCAGAGAGAACAGGACCCTAAACTGTAGAGCAAAGACCCTTAAGAGGATGTTGGATCAGAAGATGACTTTAGTTACTAAAGGGCAGGATCAACTAAGATGGAGCATCAACAAAGAGGACAACTTTAATATTAAGGAAGCAAAAGGTATTCTCCTTGGGCTGGAATCCCAAGCTCCAGATAGAACTTGGTAGAAGTTATGGAGGCACAAGTGCTGGATGAAGATCAAACTCTTTATGTGGCTGGTTCACCACAGGAAAATCCTAACTTGGGATAATATCAGAAAGAGAGGTATGCTGGGACCCTCCAGATGCCAGCTCTGTGAATTCCAAGAGGAGACCATTGAACATCTTCTCAATAGTTGCATTTTCACCTCTAGGTTATGGGATTTTTTTGCCACCATCTTCAAACAGTCTGATAGAGAAAAAGAAAGCATCATTAAAACCCTAAACAATTGCAAGAATAATTTTTCGGATTATGAAGTTCTTAACTCTGCCTGGGCTCTTTTGCCAAGTTTCATCATATGGAATGTGTGGAAAGAGAGAAACTGAGGAATGTTCGAAGAAGAGAAGAATTCCTCTCTATTCTTGTTGGAGCAAATCTCAAAACAGCTTAAGGAGACAGTCAACACTATAGTAAGGGATCTCCCCAAAAATCCTCCCTCAGCAGCAGAGTTATCTATTCTCAGGTACTTAGGCATGCAGGGGCTTATTCCACAAGGTATAGACAGGGAAATAAGCATGAGGGAATCGGTTAAAGATTTCTGGAATCCTCCCCCGGAAGGTTTTTTAAAGTATAATATCGATGGGGCTTCAAAAGGTAACCCGGGCATGGCAGGCTTTGGAGGAGTTCTTAGGGATGAAAACGGAAGCATTATCTCCCTCTTCTATGGTCATCTAGGAAAAGCCACCAACAACATGGCGGAATTAATGGCATTGGAGCAAGGCTTAGAATTTCTGAAACAGAACAATTGCCAAAATGTAATAATAGAAGCAGATTCAGAGTTAGTCATCAACGCGGCCAAGAGAATCAGTCATGGAACAGGGCCGGAAAAAGTTACAAAACATTGGAGGTTATTACGGGTTCTCCATAAAATTCAGGGACATCTTCAGGGACTACGCACACTTAGATTCATCCATGTGCGTCGAAAGGCCAACAAGTTGGCAGATATTCTTGCCAACCAAGGTGTCAGTTGTAAGGACAATAGAATTTCGATGCATTGGCTCTCAATGTCACCGAACAACCTAAAAGAACTTTGCCATAACCAGGAGGATGAGGACAAAGAAGTGTATAAGAACAAAACTAAGGAAGCTAATTCGCAATGAGCAGATTTCGGCTAGATTCACTTTCTTGGTCTAATAAGCCTACGGTGGAAGACTGGTCAGGGTCGGCCTCAACAACCATGGGAATCTCTTCCCTGAATAGCGCCGGAGTTGGACGCAAGGTTATCTCGGTCAGAAGGGAGGTAGAAAGTAATAAACGATGGCATCTGTTATGGCAGCAACATTTCACAATTTTCAGTGGCGGGAGACAAAACCGCTTCGAAAGTGGTTTAGGAGCGATCGCATCACTTTCAAGCCGAAGGTGTTATTGAATTTTAGGCAGCGATACCATTCAAATCCTGACGCGTGGATGAGGGTCTGGCCTGAAAACCACCCTCATCGCACACTAAAGTACGATCACTTCGGCCGTGCGATTTGCAGCTTTGCTGTCCTATTGGGATAGGCCGATCAACGATCCGAATTGGATGTGCGGTTTGGTGGGGTCGAGGGGTTATCCATCTTGCTTCTTCATGGTGCGAAATGGATCTTCGGCGTCTGATTTTAAAAGAAGATTGGACGGTAGGGATTTAGAGGCATGTTAGGTTTTTGATGGCACGGCTTTATGCGGGGAGGGTTCTCGGGCCCTGTGATTCCCGTTGTTTATTTTTGTTTGTACTCAAATGGTTTGGGAGGGGTTTTTTTTGGGGGGGGTCTAAGAGCTTAGTTTCTGTCGAGCACTTTCCTAGCAAGCCTAAGACCACACAGTTTGGTGGCTTTATGTAAATTTTGTAAATTATGTTTGATTTAATGAAATAGAAGGCACGACTCTTGCTTAAGCAAAAAAAAAAACATAGTAAATTATATATTAATAATTTATTTTAAAAATTAAATTTTAAAAAATTAATATTAAAATTAAATAATTTAATATATGAGTAAACACGTTTTTTATTTTAACCTTACTTTTTAAATTAAATAAAATTTTTTAAAATTATAATTTTATTTTTATAATTAACTTAATATCTAATTTAAATTTTATTAAATGCAAGGGCACCGAGCTTGCTGGTATAATTATTACTCTTCTCTTTTATGTTGATGATATATTTTTTCTTGCAAAAAGTCGTGATGACATCAAACAAGCAACTTAAGACTCTTCATGTATACTGCTCCAAAATGGGTATGACAATTAATACGGATAAGACTAAAGTCATAATCATCAAATCCAAAAATATCACCCATAGTAGTTTAGTCTATGACAAGCATTACTTACAGCATGTTTCTTCTTATAAATATTTGAGTTTTCCTCATCAACTCAACCAGAAAAATATTATATGATAAATAAACTATTAAACTAAATAGTAAAAAGAACTTAATTGTTGTGTTAATCAATTTTTACTTGTTTATTTAAATAGATATTAACCAAATTTATTTTATTATTTAAAATTTAACATATTTACACATCACTATTATAATAAATTATAAAATAAACCTCTCTACGCAGGAAAAAAAAATAACATTCATACATATCTTATCCCAACCCACCATCCTTATCGTATGTTAAACGCACAGTGATGCCTTTCTCTACGAATAAACATAATCCATAGAACTTTTCTCTATCAACGGTCACACTATCGATTCATTACATCTGTCTTTTACATCATCTTGCGAGGCTTTATTTATGTTCGTTGTGGAATGAAAATAACTGCTACTATCTAACCGGAGTTCGATACATGATGCGTTGAGAAGGGAAAGGTCGGAGATCCGTGTTAGGTTAAGACTTAACATGGCCGACCGGCGCTCTACAAACCGACAACCCACTGCGTGATTGACTTGTGATAATTGTGTTATGCACCCCCGCAACCCCATTTATTGGGTGCTCAACACTCGATTCCTCGTCGAAAATGTGGCCATACAATTCTATCAAAAATGAGAAAACACTTGGCTCCAGATTCCAGCACTCAGTCAAAATCTTTTGAATATCTTTCTTTGTATTTCTATGTTTCCTTTGCTTTTCATTGGATGGTTTAGTTATTGCAATGCAGTTTTGTTATTTTTATTAGTCGAAGGTTTTTTACTTTAAGATCATTTGGATGATGATTTGTTGATATTTTATATTGTTTTTTGAAGTAATAACCTAAATTGATTCTCAAGAGAGAATATTATGTTGTTTCATCTGAATAGATGTATTAGAGAATTTGTTAGATTACCTTCAATTTTAATAGATTTATTTTTGTTGGGGACTAACCAGATTTCAATAAACATCAGTGCAGACCATACCATAGGTTCGTGTGGTAAAAGCACCATATTCAGAACAGACTAAACCGCAGGCGCCAACCATACCCGACAGTGTAGTGAAAACACTATTTTGTGAAAATTTCGTAACCCTGTACCGCTCCGCCATTTCGTCTCTTGCGTTGCAATCTTTACACGTGGTGTGAATTGAATGGTCGATATTTGTTCCGTGATATCAGTGGTGGGCGCCCGATCTTCACGAAGGCTTCAGTCACAGAAAACCCTACGGTAATTTGAATTGTTAAATGCAATCAAGAATACAAAGGATCGATACTTACCTGGTAAGAATACGGAGGATTGTTAGATAGGGTTTTTTAAATGGTACACAACTTATTTCAATTTTAAATATTTTAACAATGAAGTTAGTCCATGAACTTTGTACAACTCTTTAAATTATAATTTTAATCATATTTTAATAATTATCAATAATTATCATCTACTTCCCCTGATGAGTGTTTGAGGGTTTAGTCAATTGAATTTTTTTTGGTGGTTGTGCTAATAAACTAAAGCGTTAAGTTTCGAAATATTTCATAAATTTGAAATATATAAATTAATTTAAAATAAATTTAAATTTGGGATATATTTTGAATATATTTTTTTCTTATTTTATATTTTGCAATTTTTTTAGAATTTTAATTTAGTTATCAATAATTATTAGGTAAATGATATGGATTTAAATTCCACATAAATATTTTATAATAATTTTAATATTACTGATATATTATTGGTTGAGATTTATGTCAAAATAGTTATGTCATTTTTGTCATTCAAATGAAATTAGTTGATAAAAAATGAATTATGGTCTATATGACATGTGGTATTGATATGTCATACTACTCGCATATGGTATTGTAACAAAACCTACTTACATATTAAGAATCTCCACGGTAAAATAGGTTTGAATCTCTATGGTTAATCTCATTACATGTTTTTTAATTGCATATATGTTTAGCTCATATATTAATTATTTTCGTAGTTAATAATAATAATAATAATAAGTTTGAAGTAATTTTTTTATTATTATTAGGTGGGATCACGCACAAATATTTGAACATTTTATTTATGGAAAAAAGTGCTTTAATAGTAAGTTCATTAAGTGTCAATCCAAAGTCTCATGGAAGAATTTAAAATAAAGTTATGATATAGTTAGCTTTTATTGTTTACCGTCTATTTAATTTATATGATTGGGCTAATATTAATCTATGACATCTTTCCTTAAAAATGCCATGTCATAATTTCAGTTATAATAACAATAAATCATTGGAAAAGATTGTCAACCTCTACCACCTCACTTCATATTATTAGAACTTACTTCTTGTCAATTTTGAGTATATTATAAAAAAATATTCCAAAATTAACGATTATTTTTAAAAATAATATAATCTTTTGAAAATATTTTTAAATTATATTAAATACAAATAATTAAGAAAAATATTTCTTATCCTCTTTCTTCACTTCAATTTCTTTACGGTAAAAGAAAATATTTTAAATAATTTACTTAAATAATTTACTTAATTTTTTTAAGGTAATAATATATTTTTTTCAATTAAATTTTAATATGGGTAATTTAAAAGATTGATTATATATATATTTTGAAGTATTGAGGGTCTTTAGCAATGTATTATATTAGATATCATTTTTTGGGATTCAACTGCGTTAAGAAAGTCATTCATCTGTGACCATTTCCATGAGAGGTGGTTGTAACTCAATACATTTCTCATGATTTTTTAATAGTCCACTTAGCACTCATTGCATGGAGTGATGCTCACAAGGGTGAAGTAGTGGGATTGAAACTAGCGAAATGAATCACATAGCTTCAATCATCGCTTCCAGGGTGCATCTATGACCATTTCCATGAGAGGTAGTCGTAACTCACTAAATTCTCATGTTTTGAATAGTCCACTTAGCACTTATTGCATCGGGTTATGTTCACAAGGGTGAAGAATTGAGATTGAAACTAGTGAAATGAATCACATAGCATTAATCATCACTTCTGGGGCTTGCACCCGGTAACAAGGACTTCCCGGGAGGTCACCCATCCCAAATCTCCTATGGCTTAAGCACACTTAACTATAGATTTTTCCCACAGTCAAGCCCACTTAACTTTACTAATTATATTTTATATGTGTAATTAAAGAAAATAGTTTGTATTCTTCCTTATTACTTAGATTTTAAATATTTGAATTTAAAATAAAATATTATAAACCATTTATTTTTAATTTTTAAATAATTTTTTTAATTTCAATTAAATTTAACATGTATATTATCGAGCAAAACCTTGTTATTTCATTACCATTTAAATTTTATTGACTTAATTCATTTAATAGATGTGGTTTACGATTTTTCTTTTATCTCTTAATAAATGCTATCTCCTTACTAATGAAATATTTCAAAGAATCTACTTTTAATTCTGTTTAGTTTATTAGGTTAAACTATCTATGTATTTATATATTTAATTTGTTTTATTTGATTTCTTGAAATAAAGAACATCATCATCCCATTTTAATGTGCATTGGTTGGTGATATACCTAATAATAATATATTCAAAAGGTGTATTACAATATTATATTCTTCTAACACTTTCAAGCTCGTTAATGATGTGTATGAGGGTACCCAATCCAAAATATTTATTTTGGAATTTTTTTGTACATTACGATTTGTCCGAATGGATTTTTTATTCTTAAATTACATTTTAAATTTTTACAATCTTCTTATAACTAAATAATAATTAATTAAGGAGTAAGTTTGAACATGATTATTTAAGAAAACATGTTTTAAGTTATATTTAAGCTTAGTCTGTAGATTTTAAAAATATCAACTATATATAATTTGAAAATTAGTTATTAGTTTTAAAGAAAATAAGTTAAGATGGATAAAAAAACTCCACTGACTACTAGGATAATGTTTACGACAAAATTTAATTGGAGATTGACCAAAATGTAATAATTATATGATGAAATTCAAATAAATTTAGAGAATAAATATGAATAGTTAGAAGTAATATTAACTAAGATTGCGATGTCATACAATAGGATAAAGTAGAGCTAAAAAACATTGCTAGAAAACATATCACTAAATTACAACAAAACTAAATCACATTAGAAAATCTCTTGATCAACCTTACCTCATTATTGAACATAGCTAGTCAAGAACAAAATGTTTTTGAGGCTTCCAATTCACTAATCTCACCGAACCTCCCACTTCTACCTAAATAACTGGCCAACCGGGGTAAACATGTGATGAAGAGTTACTATGATATGATTTGAATCCCTATGTAGTAGTTAAGGAAGTGTAACTGACAGAACATAGACAACCTAACCTTCTACCCATGCAATAGAACCCCCAAGAGGCATCCAACTCATCCAAGTGGCGAACCCTTGAGAAAAACTAACTTTTTTGCTTGAATAAAGCCTTCGTCGCTCCCTTGACATGGGCATACATGTGACTAGGACCCTCCAGACACTTCCACAACAAGGCATACGTGTCAATGGGGACATTTCCAGGTAGTTTTGTGTCAGCTACTCCAAATTTTGTGTCAGCGACTCCAAATTTTGTGTCACTTTTTTGGGGCGAGGACCTAGGCCACTTCCTAGAACTCCATGAAACTTCCAGAAATAAAAAATGACATTGAAGCAATGACAATGATGGAAATAATTGAACAAGGACTTGAATCAACCCCTATTAGCCATGATAGACATTTTCTCAAACATGTCACAAATATGAATCCTACAAGCTTAAACAACATATCTGACCATAAGGCTCTCAAGATTATTTGAGAATCACTAAGAAGAATTTTTGCCTCATCACAATAACTCCATTACCATCTATTAAGTCACATATTCATTGTACATTCAGTGATTAACCATACCATGATGAGACCCATACATTTTCACTCTCATGAACCTCATTCATAACCATCATATAACCAACGAAACTATCAAGGATATAACAACAATATAAGCCATATATAAATAATTATATTTACCATTAAATACCAAGGAGAAAGAGAGCTCTTACTAATGATTGCATAAGCCGACCAGGTATGAGACTTCCAGGAACCACCCGACTATAGACTAGGCTAAACCAAATCTACCGTTTAGCCAGTCACCCCCGTACCATATTCGAAGCATGAATGTGGGATCTCATAAAATAAATCATTCAAAACCATAGATGGATTCTAGAATCCAACCACCTCAACCCTCAGCCAATGATTCCACCTCATGGTTGTACATCACTAACCATCACCAAATTGGTCTCTACCCAAGCTTTCTAGGGTTGTAGTGTGTTTGTCCCAACTAGGGCTTCCACGACTAGTAACTCAATTCACAGGTGTCTTCGGTCTTCTAGAGTGTTTATCCAACCACGACTTCTAGGACTAGTAACTCAACCCACCGAGGGATTCTTGCTTGTTTGTCTAACCAAGGCTTTTAGGAATAGTAGTGCAACCTAAGGTGTTACAGGGATTCCAGAGCATTTTTTCAACCAAGGCTTCCAGGAACTAATAACTCAATCCACAACCAAAGGCACAATAAAACAAACCAGAAAACAAAAGTAAAACCCACAACACCATGGCTATCCAGGAAATGGGAAGGTTAGGGAAAACCATTGTCATATCCAAATAACCACTTGCATATGTCATGCATGCCAAAACTAGCAAGGAAATAATACATGCAACTCGGTACCTACAAGCGAAATTTGTTATAGCTACAGATATCGAGGTCCTCTTACACTTTCCTACTTTTCCTTTGCCTTATTGCTCCAAATTCAAAGTACGCCACACTCCTCTAAGAGTTCTCCAAAAGAAATATAAGTGTCCAAGGGTATGAGAGAGAGAGAGAAAATGAGAGCTCCAAAACTTAACTAGTCAAAATCCATGAACTGATCCTCAAAATCCTTTTTATCAATGAGGCCTCTATTTTCTTCATTTTCCAATATTTTCCTTCAATTTCCTTCTATCATGTAACCTGTGACCTTTCACCTTCCTTTTCTCCTACTTTCCATTATTTTCATAAATAAATGCAATTTTTCCTTTCCAAAGCCTTAGAAATTTCCTTTTCCAATTTCCATAGTCATTAATTAGTCACAAGTGATCCACATCACTATGTTCTTGTCCAGCATTCAACTTGGAATACGTGTCCCATGACCAAGGTCTTATTTTACCTTTATTAATTTTTACATGGATTTTTAACCAGAACCTTACAAATATTGTCAACATTTCTCAAAGGATTTAAATAATAAGAATGCACTCCAAATATCATTATCAAACATTATGTGAATGGCTTGTCCCAAACCTTAAAATTGAAAGGGAAAATGAAGAATAAAATCTAATGGTCCTAATAGAGATGAGAAACACTCATAATTTGGTTGACACAAATATTGCAAAGAGGTTGAATATTTTAAGATGTTAAATGTTGAAATATGAAATTTATGGTAGAAGATGGGAAAAAAATTAAAGGAATAGGGAAATTCCATAAAGTTAGATTACAAATTCAAAACTACGATTTAGATTCCTAGTCTAGGAGGAGTGGATGAAATATTTGGCATCCAATGGCTACAAACATTAGGAATGTATTCCATCAAATATACAAAACACTTTATAAAGCTTACATGGAAAAAAAAGTATAAGTTATATGGGTTCCAACCACCTCAAAATCAAATTTTATCGTCCCTCTTGTAAATTTTATCATTGATGGCAAAGGAACATTACGAGTAGCAAGAAATGTCTATTATGTTTGATGGCCTGGGTATGTTTTTTGACGTATGCTCAGTTGGTGAGCTGTTGTGATGCAACTTGTTAGTAGTAAGGTTGAACAAAGAATGTTTCAGAGATTATTATGTAACAACGATCACTTGAAGAGGTGAAAGGTAAGGCAATGTGATGTATTAAGTTATGCTTACATTAATGCTATGTTATGAAGGAGTTGTGATGATTGTTATTGAACTATTAGCATATATTTATGTTTTTATTGAATTCTTCATTACTATATTTTATTATCATAGTTATGCTTTATTGCAAGGCATGTTGAGCTAATTTCATAGTTAATGTATACACAAATGAACAAATATTGTTATCCCTTGGAGGTGAACAACTTGCTTTCATAATTTGTTATTTGGTGATGAGATAATTGCATGTTAATGATGTTGAATATATGGTTATGGAAAAAGAGCTACAAGATATGCTATAAATGCAAGAACTATTGATAGTAGTATAGAGGAGTAGCAAAGTATCATGGCATAGTTGGTGTATTCACAATTATGTAAACAGGTGCATTGAGTTATGTTTTATTATAAACTAGTTATGGAAATGTAGTCGCATATTTTGAGTTGGTTTGTTATCAGAGATTGTTATGTTGCAGAGTTTGTTATGATGCAAGGAAAATCCAAGATGCAAGGCAAAGAAATGGAGAATGTTGTTATGATTTTTATGTTGTGATGTTATAGTTGTTGATGTATTGCTAATGTATGTTGTGAAGGCTATGGTTGCTATGGTTGTTGATGTATTCATTACATGTGGCTAAAAATAATATTTAATGAAGCATTTATTTTATTTTAATACTCAAAATCTCAAAAGGTGTAAAACAAAGGAGTGCAAAGCAATTAGATAAGTTTTTTCACTTAATATTGATGTGTGGAATAGCAACAACCATAAAATATTTTTTATAAAAATGTGTGAGGTTGTAAGGCTATATGATTAGAGAGTTACAGATTGTGGGATTTGATAAAGGTGTTGCTCAGTAGTTACCTAGAATAGATAGATAGATATATATATATATATATATATAGATATATATTGAGGATAAGAAGAAGCATATATGGAAATGGACATATTTAGAGTTATAAACCAGGTAAACTAGCTCGTTATTTCTTGTATGTATCATGGGGTTGTAGTCTCCTTTTAAGTTCTATCTAGATAAAAATAACAGGTTGGAGCCTGTTGAGGTAGGACTATTTTATGGGTTGTAGCCAATAGAAAATTGATAGGAGTTGGAGCCTCCTTGAAAGTTGTAGCTTGGAGAAAACTAAGTTAACAACCTCCTATAGGTTGGATCCTAGAAAAAATCAGAAGTAAGAATGGAGTCAATGTTTGCCTTTGCATCACAACAATAAAAAATTAGTGGTTTTATCCCTTTATTGGTTTCCACTTAGGTTTGGTGTCCATATCATTATTTTGTTTGTTTATTTTATGTTTTCATTGAAGTTGTTAAGTTGCGGTTGACATATACATATTCTTCATATATTAAATATGTATTTTATATGGTGTTAAATTATTCGTTGAATAATTTAAATAAACACTAAGAATAAAATAAAAAGTTTTCCATGAATGCACTAAACTAATTCAGCCTTGTTCTTAGTTTAGTTAAGTTTCCATCAATTGGCATGAGAGTTGGTTCCTTTTGTGACAACTTCATAGCTAAAAGGTATACTTTCTTAAGTCATGGACTATCAATGTGTATTTGTGCTAAGTGCCACAAACTTTCATGAATTGAGAGATAAGGTAAAAACTGAATTGACAGGTTATGGACCCTATGTATGGAAGTTAGTGTATTAAGGATACTACAAATATTCCCCCTCTACACAAGAACACCAATGGAATGATCAAGAAAAATTCATAATATACAAAAAATCATAATAATTATGTTGATATATTTATAGGCCTTAAATATTTAAAAGGGATCCATGATATGTTGACACTCATGCATGAAGGAGACACTAATAGAAGTAGTGTAAAAATGGAAACTAAAAAGAGGGAAAATAAAAAGTATTGTAAAAAAGAAAGTGTTTAATCAAATGAGACATGTTCGGCTAATGTGAATGTACTTGAATTTCATGAAGAAAAGACAGATGAACATCAAGCTAGGCTTAACTCAACATTGGCTAAAATAGACTTGCAAATGAGAAAATAAACCATAAGAAATTGTTGTAGATATGTGATGAAAGAGAACATGAATTCAAGGAGGAGATTATTAGCCTAAGGACACAACTTGAAGAAGAAAGGATAATAAAATATTTGATGAGTATTCGATTGAATCAGAGAGACCCACAATATGAAAGATTAGAAGTTGAGATTGGTTCAGTAAGAAATGAACTAGATGAAAGAATAGGTTTTGTAAAAAACTAGAAGAGGATGTTGTTTCCATGAAGAACTTAGAAAAGTGAAGTAAATATAACGAAACCATTAAGAGGATACAAGAAACTAAAAAATACCAGTACAATAATCCAATAGTAGTATGATTTACAAAGAAAGAAACAAAAACAAGAAACATTGTCAAAAGCCAAAGAATGAGCTGAATAAATCGACCTTTACAAGAATTTCATTCTCTCTTGGAGGAATTCACGAAATTTGGAAGATCTCAAAGGAATTATTTTCTCCCTAAAAATATGTCAAATTTTTTTCCTGCTATGAACATAGACATGTAGCAGCAAAATGTAAGAGAAAGTAAACCAAGACTAGTCAACAGAATATGAAACAGACAAGAAGGGTCCCTTAAGCAAACAAACCAAGAATACCATCAACAACGAGGTACATAAATCATTCTTGTGGTTACTGTTATTTGTGGAATTAATTTGGACATAAAGCTATTTAATGCAAAATGTATGCAAAGAAAAATAAAAATGAATGAAGAAGGTACAAACCATTTCTACCATTTCTTCATCTTACAAGGTGTTATTGATGTAGTAACCTTGGCCATAAAGCTAAAGACAACAAGCTACCATATACCTTACAAAACTCCAAGAAAACTAAATAATGAAGCAAATACCTACAATAGATGGTAGCTCACTAAAGCATGGAAGAGAAAGAAAATGGAGCACGTAATGACCTCAATGAACTAATCTCAGCATGACCTCAAGAGGAGATGTTCAAGAAAACAAAAGATGAATTCAATGAATGTTAGAGGATTAAAATCTCAGTGGGAGATAAGTCCCATTAATGCTCATTGGAGACATGGAAATCAAGTAGATTTTAGTAGAAATTTTAAAGAAAATCTAGGTAGAGCCAAAGAAATCAAAGGAAATTGAAGTCATTTTTAAGACACCTACAATGAAGATGGAAAACATAGTCATCTCGAAAGTGAAATGCAACCTCTACTAGTTGCGCCAAGATTCTCTTTACAACCTAGTATGGTGGTATATCTCACATAAAAATATAAACACAGACTTAAATGTAAACGTAAACATGTAATGTTTAGCATTTAACATATTTAACATTTACTAAAAATTTAACGTAAGCATGTAATGTTTAACATTTAACATACTTAAAATTTACGAAAAATTTAATCTAATATTAACTAAAGTTGGCCCTAATGAAAAATCACGTCTCCCTCTCTATCTATATATATTTAATTCCAAAAACAAATTGTGGAATTCTATTTGTGTGGAAACATTTTGGCACAGTGCAAAGTGTGAAATAATATTTCTTAGGAAGGATCTCAGTACTTGTTTGAACTGGGAAATAATATTTGTGGGAAAGGATTTCCACTTCTGTACAAACTGAGATTGATCTCTAGGTTTGACTTCCATTTCTCTTACTCCTAGCATGCATTTTATGTTTTTTTCTACGTTTTTGATTACAAAATTTAGTACTAGACTGCTATAAAACCAACTCACAAAATAGAAGAAGAGATAGATCAACGACTTCAAAATAAGCCTCTTTGAGGGGGAAACCTCCTTTACATTACACAAATGAACAATTCTTGGATGATACAAATGAGAAGACATCCTTTCCATATATAGGAGTCTAAGGGGTCACAATATAATCAAAGCTGACATAACAATAATATTCTAAGGGCACAAAAATAACAATAGTGGGCTTCTATGGCGCACAATAATAACAATATGGTGATTACATGATCACAACAATACAATAATGGGGTTGCACTAATAACAACAAGGGACTACACTAGTAGTATAGGGAACTAACATGCCCCTCGCCTTCAAAAAATGTTGTCCTCAATGCTTGAGTAGTTCTAGATGCTTCTATATAAAATTTTCATCCTCCCACGCAGAATATTTAACACTTAAGTTCTTCCACTTGATGAGATACTATAAACTGGAAAATTATTAGGGTGAGCGAATTTCATGGGAAACATGGTATAGATGTTAGGAACACTTAAATAAGACATACACATTTTTCAGCCAATGAAATGCTAACAAATTTTTTTTAATTAAATTAAAAATACTTTAATTGTTTATAAAGTTAAACATTATAACTTGCTATGGTCAATGCAAAACTAATAGTGGTCAAGGGGAATATTCATTGCTAGAGTTGTGAATGGACAAGAACTAATAACTATTTATTATAATAGTTATTAATTATAAAAATTATGTGTAAATAAAATAAATTCAAAAAAATTAGGAAAGAAATGCTCACGAGATCCTAAAAATTATTAACTATATATAAATATAACTGCTTTAATAAATAAAGGAAATAAATTCTCACAATATTCCAAAAACTAATATCTAATTATCATAATAGCTATTAATTTTGTTTGTTTAGTCTTTTTAAAAATTTCTTATCTAGATATAATGGAGTGTATTAAAAAGACAATATTTTGGAAACATGGTGTGTTAATTTTTTTCTAATTTTCAATAAATTATTCTTTAGTGAATTGAATGATATTGCCTTGTTAGGGCCTGACCCAGGTTTGGAGTTAATTAGCCAAACAAATCCCTGTACTAATGGCCCTTTCGAAAATAGTCTGCAGAAAGCGGACTGAGGTCTCACTCGAAGTAGAATGGGGGGGTGCCGGAGCTAGGTTTTCGCACCCTTGAGATATCTGAGAGTTTAAACTAGTCCAATTTTCCGTACCTATTCGCAGGTTGCTTTGTATACTTCCTAGGACTTCGCGCCCTAATATACTTGCCTTTGTGCAGCCCTAACCAGGGGCTGTGGGGCTTCAGTGATGCTGGAGCAGCGCTCTTCTCTATCTGCCCAAGTCACACCTAAGATCTTACTTATCTTCCTACGACTAGTTAATTATCTTCGTGAAACTTATTTACTTATACAACACATTCATAAGAGTTTGTGCAACAATTAAACAATACACTTACAATTTATACCCAATCATACTTCATCTGTGAACGGTGTTCGGAATGGGTCGTGCACACATGCGTCGTTCAACTTCTTGAGGTCCACTCATATTCTTATCTCGCCCTTCTGCTTCATTTCCTACACTACCATAGGGCTTACCTAGTTGGATTCTTCCACTGGCTCGATGATTCCAGCTACTAGTATTTTGTCTAGTTCTATGTGGACCTTTTCCTTGTACTTCGTATTCAAGCAATAAGGCCTCTGCTTAATCGACTTCGCGTTGGGTCTTAAGGTGATCTTCATCATCCCTAAATCACCAACAATCCCCTTTAAGTCCGTGATCTTGGTTGGGAATATGTCCTGGTACTCACAGAGTAAGTCAATGACCTTATCCACCGTTGTGTCATCCTAGTAGTAGCCGAGCGTTGCATACTTCAGTTCGGCCTTTGTACCAATGTTTATCTGCTTTTTTTTACCGGTGTGGTTATGTCAAGGTCATCAATCAATGGCCCTTGAACCTTGTGATAGCCTTTCGTTCCTGGAATGTTAACTTTCCACGGATCTTCGTCGTCTTCTTCAATATTCACGTTGTAACACTCCAACACGTAGCTTAGCTGCGACACCCATTTAGGCTTAAGAACTTCCATTAGCTCTTGGGGTATTTTAAAAATAGCTGCTTTTACTTCTTGTAGCACATCATCAACAGTATCCTAGCAGTGATCCTCAAACATGAAGGTTAATAGGAATCCTTCGCGGAAGATATCCCATTCGTTTGTTCCATGGCGGAGCTCCATTTCTATATACCAATTCATGGGTATAACATCCAGGGTATGACATAACAGGTGCACCCACTCAGGTTGTGGCTCTTCCCCATAGACCTTTGTCCATTTGGCAAGGTGTGCGCGTGGATCATCCCATCCATCATACTTGTCTTTTAACCGCATCTGAGGCTTCCAAAACTGCATGCGCATCATCCTTTTGCATTCGCGCCAATCCTCAAAACTTATTTGGTGTGTACCCGACCACCTCGAAGTCATAGCGCGCATTACCCATTTCAAAGCTTCGAACTGTCATTATTTCGAGGCTTCTCTTTCAAATTTTCTCAATCCACCTCACTTAATCGATCATAGGTAGCCAGGTTTCTCACCTTCATCGATACACAGTGCAACGATCTCGTCATCATGTTATATTTCAGTGTGGTTACCTCGTGTAATCGGTTCTGCCATCATTCTATTTCCTCGTCTAAATCTGATGTGCATGAACTTTCACATTCCCATGAGATTCATCCATCCGTGATTGGATTCACTCAGTCTTGCCCTTGCACAGTTATCTTGTAGATGCAATCCAACTCATCGTTGCTATCATAGTCGCGCACTGGCTCCATGTAGTGCGATCCCTCTGCAGGGCCCAAATGTAAGACTATGTGTAAAGACTTCTTATCAAAAATCATCTTGCGCTTCTCCAGATTTATTACTCCATTCATGTCAGTGGCCCAATCTATTCCTAATAGCATGAGGTAGGGATTTCTATCATCAAAAATCTCTATCCCTTCGAAATCTACTATCGCGCTTACTCCTTCGATATCTACTATGATTCCTTGTAATTACCCCATAGGTAGGATATTTTGTTGGTTTGCCAATTGTAGTTGGATAGGAGACCGTTGTAGTGTAGGCCTCCCCATGCACTCCCATGTCTGCTTTGGCAGGACATCCGTGTTTGATCCTAGATCCAGAATCACTTGGTCCATCTCATATTCTCCAATCTACGCGGTCAATCTCATCTCCCTTCCCATCTGTGTTTTGTGCTTTCTAAGCTTCCAGACTACACGTGGTTCTCCTGGTGCAGTCCGAGCGCATCTATTTATGAGTTTTTACAGCCCCCTTAAAGCCTTGCTGTTGCGCAGTAGCTTGATGCATGTTTCGAGGAACATAGTGAGCATCGATGTGTCCCTTTCTAGCTCTAGTCTGTCTTTACTTCCTTAAGTGGAGGAATCAATGAAGCTCCTCTTGGCTTACATGAAGGTCTAATTAGCGTGCTCCAAATCAAATTTTGGTTCCTTCTTTGGAACCTTTCGAACCCAAGTCCTTTCTTCAGGCTGCTTATCTTTGTCATCTCCTATCGTAATTCCACTCCAGAGCACGATATTTACATTAGGGTCTTCCTCGCGTGGCTTAGACATCATCATTTGCAGGTTTTGGGTTGGGGGAGGTTGAAGTGCTCCTTTATCGTGAAACCTCGCTATCGGTGTGGGAAAGTCCTCCATCTCATGATCAAACAACGCACAATACAAGCATGATGTTCGCATTGGATTCATATAATCGTGGGCACAATGCCCTGTCCCTCCAGCATTGTAACATATAAGCTATCTACGACCTCTTCCTAGTCCCCCTCCACCTCGGCCTCGTCCGTGCCCCTGAATTTCAGTGCACTCCATTCCTACATTCTGATCAAGGGGCTGCGTTTCGGCCTGAACTCTATGGGTAGGAGTTCGATCCATCATCAACACATAACTTCTACAGGTGTGCTCATCATGTCCCACTGACCTACGAAAATTACAGAACAACTGTTGTCAATTCTGCGTATACTTTTGTAATAAATGGCAGTTATCTGTAGCATTCTTTCCTCCTGTTTGAAAAATCATGCACCATAGCACAGCCGCCACACTCAGTCCTGCTTGTGCCTCCATTCTCAATGGCATTGGCCCTCCTTCCACAAGGTAATTCGCGAATACTGGGTAGTGGTCCTTGTCATGCCCCGGGCCCTTTCATTTTATTGACCATACCTCATCATGTACATCTGGGTGGGTTGTCCTATTTTGTTTCAAACACTACATCTCAAGGCACAAGTTTTTCAATTGCGCATGAATATGTTGAACTCCCAAGTCGAGATATTATATCGGGGTCTCCTACAATCTCATCATGACCTCCAAGGCCTCGGCCTGAGTAGTTAGCCTCTGTTGTGACAGTGCGTTCCTTAGATGTGGCGTTAACGATGCTAAAAATCATTAGCAATGTTGCCCATCTGTTAATGTCATGTTAGCTTTGCGAATTATTCAGTTAAGTCTTTGATCCAACTCCCAAGGGGTCTCACCTGGTAGCATTGTGATCTCCGTGAACCCAATGAAGAATATGCCTCTGACTTTGGCCTACAAAATTCTTTGTTTAGCGCAACTTGGATATACGCGATCCCCGCATTTGGATTTTCATTGCAATGCTTAACGTACTAGGTCAGCGCGTGATCTTGCAGAGCGCTAAACAATGTTGCCTTCTTTATATTGTCATCCATGACTCCCTGCACTTTCCATACAACTTTTATCACTAACCAAAACTGGTCCAGATTTTCATTCCCTACTCCCTTGAACACTGGTAACATTATCGCGCTTGCCATACTACTTCATAGTGGTGGTAGAGGTGGTGTGGGAAAACACAAGGGTGAATACAATGAAACTAGCGGTGGTGTGGGTGGGGGTGGTATGCGCAGAATTCTCTTCCTTATTAGATTGATCGCACTTCTTGGCAAGACCTTCGAGATCTCTTCTTCACCCCCTCACGGAGGTGAAATCAAGGGGCTAGATTCTGGTTCTGTGCTAGCTTTGTTTCTATAGATTATCCCACTTCGTGAAGCCCCAAACATCAATTACTCACATAACCCATTTTCACACAGTAGCATTTTAATCCAAGTGAAGCGTCGTTCTGCCTCACTATAACTCACTGAAGTATCTACCGTGAATTCAGTGATGAATCCTCCTATGATTCGACTGAGCCAGTGATCGAGAGCATGCACGATCCTATCCTCTGATGCTTCCAATCTGCGCACCAATTCTGGAGTCCACACAATAGGTCTGTCGAGTTTACACCTTCCTTGGCTATCTGCTAGCTTCGCGATCCACTCATATAGCTCATTAGGAAAAGACGTGAAGAAAATTTCATGGATCTCTATGTATAAGTAGTAGTCTAACCACTCTTCTTTTGATAGTCGCAGATTCTTGTTTTCCTGCATTGTGAACTGATGAATCTTTCTGTCCAACCAATCTTCAATTCTCTTTTTTGTCGGATTCCATCGATACGACATCAGACATGTCCATGCAGATCCCGGTCTTGACAACAGAACCATTTTTTGGCTTGTTGGGGCTTGACCCAGGTTCAGAGTTAATTAGCCAAAGAAATCCCTATACCACTTGCCCTTTTGGCAAAAGTCTGTCTAGTGTAGACTCAGGTCTCACCCGATGTAGTATGGGGGGGTGCTGGAGCAAAGTTTCCGCACCCTTTAGATGTCTGAGAGTTTTGATTGGTCCAACTGTCCATACCTGTGCGCAGGTTGCTTTGCGCACTTTGCAGGCCTTCACGCCCTGATATACTTGCCTTCACGCAGCCCTAACTAGGGTTTCGTGGGGCTTGCACGCTACTAGAGCAGCGCTCTACTCTATTCGCCTAAGTCGCACATGATATCTTACTTATCTTCCTACGCCTAGTCAATTATCTTCGCACAACTTATTTACTTATACAACACATTCATAAGAGTTCACGCAACAATTAAACAACACACTTGCAATTTATACCCAATCATACATTAAAACAGGAAAAGAGACACATAAATAGGGTAAACTTCTCTTTATTAATTCTCCCAATGGTTACAGACTCGCCCTTCCCTGCACACTCAGCTATAGGGGTTCGCGCACTTAGCTGCAGACTACTAGGCCTATGTGCACTCAGCTGCAGAGCCTTCTCCTACCCTACGACCCAAAGACACACTTTACACTTCAACCCAATTGGTCTTCCTCAGTTTTATGTTACTCTATTCCCTTTTCTATACACTTAGAGCCCCGCTCTATTTATACAATCCCATGGTCTGTGGACCATGGGCAGGTATATCAAGGTGACATTACATTACAAAACCGAGGGCGGACAACCCTGTGACTCTATTATAACTTTGCACTCCACACCCATAATTCATGGAGTTTTTACAAAAGACATGGTCAAAACTTGGGCTTTAACCCCCAAAACATGCCTTGGGGGGATTCCATGCGCAACAAATGATTTGTTTGAAATTGTATTTATAAAACTTATATTAAAAATAACTACCCATTGTTGCTAATAAATAAAACATTAATTGAATATAATGCATATATAAAAAAATTACATAGTAAAGGATATCTAGATAAAAGTTCAAAGAAATTTTTACATAATAGAGTATGCTTATAACCAATATAGATCCATCTTAAACAAGGATCTAGCATATGCCAAGAGGGATCAAATATTTTCAAGTGCAAGCCTCGTTTAAAGTATAAAATTTGAAAAGAAAATTTGCATCCGTCTCATTCCTAGATCAATCCCAACAAATAAATAGCAACAACATGTAATTTTTAATCATTTGAAATGTATTTTTAAATGCTTAATTAAACTTATAAATTCAAAAAATATTTATTGATTTTTATGGAGTATTGAAAAAAAAGATATAAATCAAAATCTAAAATAATGAGACTAAGTCAAATGCTTTAACCATAAAAATCTAAACTTACATATGATTATGCATTAACCATAAAATCTAAACTTACATATGATTATGCATATAGTCAGATCTATGATACCATTCAAAAGAATTTCTAAAACAAAATTATTTCAAAAAACCATGCAATGGGAGACCATGTCAATGTTCGAATTTAGCATTCCATTATCATCTAGTCATTAGTGCATCAAGCAACAAAATATTACTAAATACTAAGAACATTCAGAGACATACAATTATATTTATTAGAACATTACACACGATATTTACTAAAACATTACAAATGCAGATTACTATGTGTAATTTTAGTGTTCCATCCTCTTACATCTGGCAACAACAATTTTGTATTTGAATACAAAGGATGTCGAGAATAATAATATTTTTAATATGCTAAGCACGTCGAGTGACGTATAACAAATATTTATCAAGATATGAAAGACGTTGAGCAACACATAAATCGATATATTTAAATGTCAGGGAAGTCCAACTAAGAGAGAGGAGAACTTGCAGTCTTGGCAAGTGTAGCAACAATTTCTTAGGCACTGCTACTAGGTCAACACCTTGTAACAAGATCCAACCTCTACTTGGGTTGAACGCCACTCTACAATCTCATCCATTCACAGTTAGTTGTCGAGGAAATGAAATGGGTTTAATATTTAGTAAGAAATTTAAAAAGATTAGTAATTATTTATCAAAAACATGATATGATTTTCTCATGAAAAGGAGCGCGATGACAATCTATACAATAGAGACCAAAACTAGATTTCTCACCTATTTCTTGATAAAAAATGAATGTATTAACCAAATCGCTAAATGGCTTTCCAGGTGAGAAACCTCAAAAGTGTACCAACACTTATACAAACTCATTTTCATTGAGTCAAATGAGCCTCAAATATATAGGGTTTCACACTAACGATATAGTTTCAACTACTCCTAGATATTAGGATATGAGATCTAAGATTAGAGTCTCAAACCTATCATCATCATAACGATAATCTAAGTTTAGATTTCTTCATTACTTCCAACACTCCCCCTTAATAAAAAAAAATACTAAACAATAACATAGGCCTGTTGGTTTAGTCTCAACTAGGCTTCTATAATTCTTATAAAATGAATATCGATCTTCCATGATCAATCTTCTATTCCATCAAGGGAAGTTTGTTTAACTTATCAGAACAATCAAAATGCAGTGCATGAGTAACGTCATAAAGTTAGTGTATATATACAAAACTACTCTTCCCATTATTATAATAAATATCTAGTGTAAACGATTTAAACAACAATGGTACTCCTACCCGAGATTTAAGAAATAAGACTCGACAAGACTTCAAGGCTCGAAGTGTGTGAATTAAAATAAAAAGCTAACCAACATTGCAATGTTAAAAGTGCTAATTAATTAAAATGAAAAATTAGCTTACATATATTTATAAAAAATAATGTTATATAAAACTAATAATATTTTCTTTTATATATATAATTAATGTTATTTAAAAAAAATACATTTACCAAGTACATAAATTTAATGGTTACATAAATGACTAAATATTGGAATTAATTTAAACCATTCACACATTTTAATTGAAAACTTTTTATATCTCCGAGCCCACAACGTGCACAATGACGAAGGGAAACGTTCCCCTGTAAATAGGATTAGCCAATGCAAAATAAAACACCAATTGATTACATAATAAGGTTGTACTCAATCAAAGTTAAAATAAATAAATTAGAATAATATTAAAAGTAATACAATTTATTTTGTAATGTTAAACTATTGACAACATGTAAAAAAATAATTGGCAAACAAAATACTAAATGTCTAATACCATGACTACGGAATGTACAATAACATATATATTAGTTTTTCATATTTTTGTTGAAACTTTATTTTCCATCTGATGTATCAAATTGAGAGAGTCACTCATCTGTGAGGTTGAAGTCTTGATTGTATACCTTAGAAAGAAGATATTGAGCACATGATCACTCATAGTTGAATAACGAGTAATACTTCACTTGATGACCTCATTCAAGGAGTGATGAACACTTTCTACGTCACAACATAGAGTCATGACCCTACCAAGCTTCCAGAGTTGCTCATTTCAAACAAGATTAATTTGAGAAGGTGTGAATTTCCTTGTCTAATTGTATGAGAATTTATATGAGGATAAGGTGCACCATCTATTTTCCCTATTTCCCTTTTTATATTTCAAAGAATATTAGAGATGAAACTAAGAAGCGTATGAATGGTCTAAACTATTTTTTCCTAGATATTGGGAAGTTCGGTGTGATCATCAACCATAAAACAAGGGTATCTTCTTAAAAACACTTCCACCACTTAATTTTTTTGCAATAATATGCTTCATAGGAGTTGAACATGTCACTTATAGGAATTGAAATTTAGTGAGACCATAAAAATCATTCTTTCTAACCACCCAAGGTAAGTCAATTAACATTAATGTCATGATTTAATGATAGATTATGGGACATTGATCCTTAGATTTGCCATTTTCTAAATTTTCTTTAGAGAATTATGTTTATATTTTTTAGGAATGCTAAAGTTGAAAAGTTTGGAGTCTTTTATTTAAATAATGTAGGCTACTATTAAAACTAAGGAAAAATAATTGAATTCTATGTAGATGAGAAAGCTCTATATGTGTATTCTTAAAAATGTAATCATCTATATAAAGTAATGCAGTCTTTCAATTTCTAGTCTCATAAGGTAATTTGAAATATTCTTCAACATATGTTCTTCTATTTTTGTGTGCGTGTGGTGTGCATGCGTGTGAATTTTAAGGTTACTATTGTTTCTTAATTTGATTAATTGTGATGTTAGAATACTTATGAAACTTTCAATCCCCAGAAGGGGTGAAGTGCATGGAAGAAAGGGGGGGTTTGGGATTATATCACCTGAGTTGTTAAATGGGTTGGGGAATGTGGTATCCCACACCCGGTGAGGCTTAATTTCACATGAAATAGCAGTCATCATGAAGGAAGTGGTACAAAGGAAATGTTGGTGGGAGGAGAATAACAAGGTAGCTAAGGAGTTTAATCATGTGATTAGTTTTATGGTAATAATTTTAAGCATGGTGTTGTGTATAGGGAATGTTGTAGATATTTAATTTGAGGGAATTGAGGTTCAGACTCCATTGTAATGAGGTCAAGTTAGGGAGGAAAACATCTGCATGTGGTGGCTGGAGGCTAGTGGAAGGAGTAGTTTAGTTACAAAAGAAAGTGCAACAACCCAACTATGAGTGCGTCTAGTGGAAATGCAATAGAAGTTGTAAGCCTCATAGGTCAAAGAAAATCGGAGTGGGACAGGCCTATTTTAGTTATTAGTCATTTTCAAAGTCGAATTCAGTCTTGCACTCTAGTGGATTTTGAAATTTCTTAAGACAAACAAAAGGAACTCTAGCTTTCCTCCACCAAATTGGATAATTTTTTGGCTTCTAAAGGTTTTCACTAAGTGGGACAATCTCTCGCATCATCATTATTGGTGTCTGGGAGTTCCTCACCCTCCTCGTTGGATTTATTATTCTATTTTCTATTGTTCTATGATGCATGTGGGATGTTTTCATCCCCTGTTTCTAATTTATGTTAAGCTAGGTAATAGTTGATTCCTTTTCAAATCCTCGGGGAGTTTATTATGCTAGTAGTGCATTTTCTAATGTAGTACATTCGTTTTGAATTCTATTTTTCTATGGTCTCAGCCAACATTATGATATATGTTGGGCTCAATAGGGTTTAATTAGTTACCTAAATAGGCTATCTCAGCCTCAACCTCTCTTAGGCTCAAGAGGGTTTAATTAGTTACCTGAAAAGGCTATCTCAGCCTCAACCTCTCTCAGTGTCATATACATATTGTTATTATGTGGTGAAGTGATTTTTCATAGGAAATTTTCTAGTGGGTTGAATGCACCTAAGGTTGATGGGTTTTTGTGGTAGTGGAACAGGGTAGGATGCATTGGTTTTGGGGTCGTAACATTTTAGGATGGGTGGTGGTATGGTTCGATGAACCGACATCAAATGCTATGGATTTTTGTTTGGATTTGTGTTAGAATAATATGTAGCTGCAAGGGAATTGTAGGGAGGAAGATTGAATTTGAGGGGCCATATCCACTATATTTGGTCATTGTCATTATCTTTTGCATTGTAGGAGCTAGCGTTTGTTTATTTGGAGTGAGGGTGTGGTCCATAGTTGGGTGTCGATCTTCAATGGGAGGGAGCCTTATTCATTTTTAGACAATTTGTAGGTTGGATAGTCATGCCATGTCAAAGGGCCCATGTTAGGGATGGGGCCACTTGTTATGAGGAGAGAGCCCCATGAGGTAACTCTCTATTGCATCACCATATAGCAAGGTACATTTAACGCTATTCAGAACTTACACCATACCATATTCAAGAAAATATTACCCATGCAAAAGGAGAGGCATCATCCCATAAAACCACTTTCTCTCATATTGAGGAGTTTATGGAATGGAAAGAATCAATTTCAAACATGGGGCATATAAGAGGTAAATCTACTAGTACATGCAAGCAATGGATGTAACTGAGGGAATTAATTTTCTACTTGGAAGAATCATTTACAACTACCATGAATCCTGGTTGGACATTATCCATTCATTGCACCACCTACACAATCACCTAACGCTCTTGATTATAGGATGGAATGAGTTTAGGGACACTTAGGCATTCCCTTGAATGTAGGGCATCCTATAGAAGGTGCATAAGACGTCATGGTGATGGTTGTCATGTTTCATTTTTACACTTGCAATTCTGTTGTGTTGAGGGTTTGGTCTGGAAGTGGTTTTCTGTTCTGTATATGGATGGAGATGAGCCACAGGCTCTGCCTGCACTGACTATGGGTTGTGCTACTTGTTGGTGTGGCTCTATTGCTTGTTCTGGTGACTTGTTTGCTTGGCTCCTTGGCATAGCATGACGGTTTTCTCGTTCGTGTAAGCAAATGACCATTGTCTTTATCTTGTTCGGTCTTTCAACTGGTATTTGTTCTTCGGTTCTCTCATTTTATTGTGGTTCTGTTTACTAAATTTGGTTAATGGCTTTGCATGCTTGAGGTTGCAGTCGCGGTGGCCTCTTTCTGCTCACAATGTCTCTTCAGGTAAGCTTTCTATCCATGTTTTATGTTTTCCCTCATCTTTTTCCTGTTCTAACATGATTGCTCCTCGGTCTCATGTTGTAACCGTGGACTATGGCTCAATGGCTTACATTCTTTCCGCATGGATAAACCCCCAGGTAAATGCTTTTCTCACCGTGTATAAAGTTCATTATCCTTCATTTGTTTTCCTCTACTTATAGTTGGTTTGATAGGATTGCCCTGTTCTGGTCTCGCAGGTGGGGGGTTTGCTCCTGGACGTGGTTGGTGTGAGTGCCTTGGCTCTTACCCGGTAGGCTCTGCCACTGTCATCAATTCATGTTTCAGATTAGGGTCTGTCGATTTTTGTTGGACTGAGTTCCGAATACTTGTTCGTTTATGCCCCTCGGTCGTCGCTATGCGACCTGGGTTAACTTGATACAACCCTTGTTTATATTTTTCTCTTTTGTAACTGTAAATTTGTATTGAACGGTGACTGTCCCAAAACTCTCGTCTAGGGTTTTGTTGGTTCGTTGGTTTGTTTTCTTTTCACTCTATCTAGTGGGTTAACCCTCGATTGTCATATGTAAACAAATGTATGCTTTTTTTTCATTGGAATGAAAGAAAATTATGATGGATTGAGTTACACTTGTTACCTGTGTCTGGGTTTGATTACTTAGCGTTCAGGTTCTCATTATTGCTCAGACTGTTTGTAATGCACTTGACTTTTCCGGCCGTGGGCTTTATTGTTGATTGCCAACCTTCGTGTTGGAAACTCGTGTGCAATTTCTTACTGTCTGTGTTTGTTCTTTAGGAGAGAAAGCAAATGAAAGTATACGCATGCACCATATCTACTATTCTGGTTTATTTAATGATTAGGGAAGAAAAATATAGATAAATGTTACAAGACTGTTACAGATGGATGGATTCGAAAATGAAAGAAAATTTCTCTGTCTTCTATTACTGTACTCGTATGCTGAACCCTCAGAATGATTTACAATTTTGTATTTGTACTTGTTTGTCCACAGTTATCTAAACTATGCGTAGTTACTTTTCAGTTGTTTATTCTATTAGTTACATAACTGTTAGTTCATTCAGTTCTTCTTGCACTGCAAGATTTTTACATTTTGACATGATTGTCTTTTTCTTTTCTAAAATGAAAGAAACAGTTAGAAGACCATTATTCACTAAAAGACAGACAATTGTGACAGTGACCCTAACTAACTGTATTGTTCCCTAACTAATCATGAAATTAAAAAAAAACAAGTCCCTACATTCTGTTTTGAATAATTAAACATAAAGAAACCAAACACTGATAAACTTTCCACCTTGGCGGAGACCAACACCCGGTCATGGTGCCCTTAGCTAGATGCTCCTACATCATTCCTTAGCTTTCTTAGAATTCCAAAAATCAAATTTGGTCTCAATGGATGACATTATCATCACCACCACCACCCATAACAAAAAAAAATACAATAATTTTTAAAATAATAATAAAAAAAAATGATAAAAAAACATTTTAGAAATGAAAAAATTTACAAAATAAACCATCTTTAAATTATAAATCTAATAACAACAATATATAGTTTTTAAATATAACTGAAATTTTATCCTAACTCAATGTTAATATATGGTTCAATAATATCCTGAAATTTTTTTCCCAAAAATTAAACCTATTCGAGTCATAAAATAATTTAATTAAAATTTTAAATTTATATACACAAAATTCTTACTAGGAAAATTCCTCTCAAATCTCACCACTCTAAGTCATTTCTATTTTCTTATAATTAAAATAATTTACTATAATACCCTAAGTTTAATCTAGAGATAAATATAGAAACATTGAATGAAGCTTGCATTCGTAGTGAGTAACATATGTTAAAATAAATATTGATTAAAAACCAACGTTTGAAAGCACAAATCACGAAGAATGGGAACTAAACAAAAGCTATCAATGTTTTACATTGGTTAAGCCACGTAATGGGGCACGCGAAAAAACATCACATAACATTTTAAAAATTACATACCAGTTCTATAGACCACCTAAAATTTGTAATTTGCATAATTGAAAAATATTACATGTGTATAATAGGTGTCCATAAAGGTAGAAAAGACATTTAAATTTGTTAAAGCCATGCCCTTTATTCAACTTTTCCAAGCCTTTGGTCACCCTAGTCTCCCTTTGTCATGTCGTACTTGACACGAACTCATAGACAAGGAGATTTCCTAGATAATTGTTCGGTATGGAACAACTTTTGCATTCATTACATTAAGAAAATTCTTGATCACGTTTGTCTTCTTCTATCATCTTTTCATTGTGATGTGTCAATGTCTCACAGCATGATATGTTATCTCATAATTGGGGAGGATTGATGTGTTAGAATTTGAAAAAGATGATTACACCTCTCACAATCACATATTTTATTCCATTATAAGGTAGTATACGGAAATGATATTATAAGGTGTTCCTCTATTTAAAATGATTAGTACCTCAATGCCTAGCACAGTTGTAAGGGAACCACTCAATTCAGAGTCAAACTCATCTTAATCCAGAGTCCAAAAAAATCACTATGTTCAGTACACATAATGTAAGCTCCAAAATCTTCTCACACATCGGGCATTCAAAAGGTAAAGAGTATTAACTTGTATGATTAAAAGATGACAGCTAAACAGTTTTTATGATAGAATATTTTTATATTTCAATTTTTATGATTTTAATATTTTCATATTTCAATTGCATAAAGATTCTATTTGTTAAAAAGGAGGATATATTGAAGAGTAATTTACAGCAAAAGTAATATTTTTTTAATACAAATAGATTTTTATTATTAGAAAATTTTAAATATTTAAAATAATAATTATATTATTAAAAATGAATTATTATTCAAAAACTTATTATACAGCTTACAAAATCTATCACAATCTTACATACATTAAATATCGATTGATAAAAGTTAAAGTAAATTGTGATTATAAAATTATTTTGTAAGATTAGATGGTTTAAAATTAGTTTGAATTTATTTATGAATTTTTTCAAAACTTAATTTCTATATTTTATAAAAATAGCACAGCAATAACTAAAACTAAGGATTTGATAGAGTATTAGTTGTTAAAGTATTTTTGCTTAAAAAAAATCACATCAACTTAAAAAAAAAAAAGAAAAAAACAAACGGAAACGGAAGATGTAGTCGCAAGGGTTACATTAGAAAGATTTTGGAATCTGCAGCATGTTTTTTTATTTTTTGATAGAATGGTATGGCCAGATTCTCGCAGAGGAGTGGAGTGTTGAGCGCCCAATGAATGCGGTTGCTGGGGTGGATAACACAATTATCACAAATCAATCGCGAAATAGGTTGTCGGTTTGTAGAGCACGGGTCAGCCGTGCAAACTCTTGACCTAACATAGATTACCGACCTTTCCCTTCTCAACGCATCACGCATCCAACTAAGGTTCAATAGTAGCCGTTACTTTCAATCCACAACATATATAAATAAAACCTTGCAAGTTTATGCGATAAAAAGGTATAATGAACCAATAGTGTGACAGTTGAAATAAAGAAAATAAGAGTTTAGTCATATATTGGCATCACCATGCCTTCGGATTTGACATTCGACATTATTGTTAACCAAGTACGAATGTCACTTGTTAAAGCCTAAATGAAAGGCAAGTGTCGAAAAAGACACTGATGCTTGTGATTTCACATTGTTATGAAAATTAAAAGAATTTATTAAAAAGTTTATTTATATATATTAAACCTAGTTTAATGATTAGATTTTTTTTAAAGAAAAAAGCGTCATTTTTATTAAAAAATAAAAATGACATTTTGATAATGATGATTATGGTGGTTAACCTCTTATGAGATCAAATTGGTTATCGGACCTATAATTTTCTTAGTTCTTAATTGTCTCGCTTCTAGTATTTCTTGGCGAGATTGGTGTTGTATCTTTCTTTTTTTTTCTCTATGGTCTTCCAACTTCCTTTATCTTGCATCTCCTTCATCTCTTCTAGTTCTTGGCACATTGGTGTCTTAGCTTCGCGATCTGTTGTTTTCGTCCTTTTGAAGATAGTCGGAAAACAAGTTTGCTCTCGGAGATCTGCTTTGCTGTTACATGAAGATTTATTTTGTGTTCTATTTGAATCCTCAAAACTTTTCATGCTTGAGGGGTTGTTGAGTTCACTTTTTTGTTGTTGGGCGGGGCTTTCGCCATTGCAAGTAGCATAGCTTTGTTAATGTCCAAAAAGTGATACAAAGCTTTATAACTGAGCTGAAAACAAACAAAATAGTTTAATGAATAGATCGAAAAGTTGTCTTCGTATTTTTTCTTGATATTTTTACGAATTGTAAGTTTAAGTTGTGTAATTTGCTAGGTTAAGTGTCTTGAGATTTGTACGACTGTAAATCTAATTCTACATTAAAAACACATATATTAAATAACTAAAAACCACAATCTAACTTAAAGTTATATGGCGTATTCACTAGAGAAAAGTTGGGAAAATAAACCATTTTTTTAAATTCCACCTTTTATTTTATTATAAAAATGAAAGATTATAACAATTTTATATTATATATCATTACTAAGTTATAAAAGAAATCTATTATAACAGTAAGTAATAAAAGATTAAAAATAAGGGTAATGGTTTCAATGGTTGCAATGCAGCATAGTAACTGCCTCTATTGTTAATTAATTGATTAAATGTTATGTAGAGTGAGGAAGAAACTAGTACATTGAAATCTCTCCACACAATGAAAAATCTATGCAAAAAGTTATCTAGACAGTAAAAGTTAAACAATATGCAAGACAACCTTTAAAAACAAAAAAAAAAACTTTAGAAACAACATGGTCTTACATTTGTGACTACGTCTCTTATATTATTTGAGGACATAGATTATCCAAATTTCTAGCTTTGTTGTAATTGAATGTGATGCAGTCTAGATAAAGTGGAGGGAAGTAGAAACAAGGATTTGAAGGCGTCACATCCTTGCATTTGTGAGCATCGTCACAAACTGGGAGGAGTGGGTGAGCTTCACATGCATGAATGGAAACACTTGCTTAGTGAAGCTTAATCTTATCAAACAGTGCAAAGCGTCTTTGACTTATTGTTAAGTTGTTCTAACCCACAACTCCATCTGAGTTTATTGAGCTGCATCATTAATTTTAATTTTAGGTTAGGAAAACAATACCAAGGATGGAGCATGGTGAAATAGTGCAGGCAAACAAGTGATGGCAGAATGATTCTCATGTCCATCTAAATAACAAAGTAACACAATAACCCAACAAATCAAAATGGATAAATGAATGAATCGAGATGAAATAGTTTACGCTAACTAATGAATCAAAATTATAAAGTTTGTGCTTCACTGATACTAGCGTAAGTAGCTTGAACTTGCAATATTCATATGTTATAGTTCATGCATTGAAACATGTATAGTGCCAAATAGGAAGTGTGCATATATTATATAATTGTAAAGATAGTAATCAGATTAATATCTAAAATGAAATTTGAAAATTCCATATTGCATTTATGTCGAACTCTCAATGATGAGGAACATAGTGATATATGTTTCGGTCGTATATCTTCCTATATATGAAATAGTGACATGTTTATGTCATATATGGTGAGAGGTTATAGGTTCCAACTTATAGGGAATAGGTAACTAGGGTATTAAAATTTAGTTGTGCAAAGTGAGGAGGTGGGTTCACAATCTACACAATGAAAGTCAATTAAGCACGATATCAAAGCTGCATCAATACCAAAATATGGAATATATGAATAGACATATATACATATAAAAATAAAGCATGCTTCATGTTATATGGCTTGAAAAAAATTGAAAAACATTTGAGAGTTGCTAACCTAACATAACATATCATATATCTATATCTATATCTATATATATATATATATATATATATATATATATATATATATATATATATATATATATATATTTCTCTTATGCATTAAGATCTAAAGTTAAGATTGTCTAAATTATTTTTTTTAAGCTTATCATACAAGTTTTTTCTTTTTATTATAATTTTCTCTTATGTAATAAGGTTTGATATTTAAAATCTAGTGTAACTAATTGTGCATGTCTAAGTGGTTTTTTGCACACTCGAAAGGTGGCTTCACACTCTACACAATGAAATCCATTTCCACACTCAACACAACTACAAATTAATATAAAAAATTAATTATGCTGAAATGAAGAGGAAGGTGCTTTGATTGTGTAGAGAAATCTTTCTCCTCACTATGTGTAAGGTAAGTTTTAGGGCCCACCATAATTAATCCGAAAGGAATTTTCTTTGTGGGCTTGGGGTGAGTGAATATTGTTCACCCCAGCCAATATGAAGCCTTCATTTTTGTCGTTCAAACTAATTAAAATCTCACACCTGTCCAATTGATATCTCACACCTCATTTGACATCTAACACGTGGATGATCATTGTTGTTGGCTCTTTCAATGTGTTTATGCACAGGCCCGTTTGCGTAGAAAAGGCATCATGTGGTAACCATGGTGGTTTTAGTGTTGATAACTTGAAGAACATATTAAACTTCGTCTTCAATGAGTACATTCTTTGTCCTAACCTTCAACAAGTGTCGGCTTGTTTCTAACATCGACGCTTCGTCGAGTAGGGTTCAAAATTAAAGTCCCTGGAGCTACATGAGCTTCCAAATCTTTGATCCCCTCATTTTTCTTTTAGTTGAGCTGATGGATTCAATTAATTACCTAGTAAGAAGGATGATTCATCATAGCATGCCCTCGCCAAAGGCATCCATGATGGCACCCAACCAAAGACAGAAGCAAGAATATCACTCTCAATCTCAGTAGAGTAGATATGTTGACAGCTTTTGTAACACCCATCCCGTGTGTAATATATTATTGTAAACCTAAGCTATGTTAAAGCTAGGTGTGATATCCTCCCTTGTGTGTTAAATGTTGTAAACCTAAGCTGAGGAAAGCTAGGTTTGATACCCTCCTTTGTGGGTTAAACTATTCAAAACCTAAGCTGAGGAAAGATAGGTGATATGTAATATGAAAATCAAATGTGGTTTTAAATAAATTAATAAAATAATTCACTTGGAGGGTGGAGCACCAAGAGAGAGGATATGCTTGCCAAATCCCATTGGGATAGAGATGAATTTTTCATGATGAACTTCTAGATTTGATTGTAGGTAAGCTTGGATGGATTGGATATCCATCGGATGGATGGAAGATAAATATCCATTGGACATAAAATCTTTCTGGGAGATAAAGACAAGCTTTTATGTGGAAAAGCATCATGGGAGATAAAGATGAGCTTTTCTGGATAAGACCTAGGCAAATGGGAAAATCCATAAAGCAGGATGTTGCTAATGGTAACTAAATCATGAAAGAGGGTATTAAATACCCAGTGCATCGATCAATTGAGGATAGTTGATCCTTGCCAAGATCTTCACCTTGGGGGGAATCAATGGTGATTCATGGGTAGGTGGTGGTGCTCCTCCCTCCAAGTGAGGTTTAGTTGGTGTCAGATGTGTGGAATGTGTGTATGATGATTCCTACTCTCTCTCTCTGTTATTATTCTAGTTGTTTATGAGAAGAGTTCTTAAATTTTTTGTCCATGAGAATGCTTGATGAATAGTATATGCTTACGTATTAACAAATTTAATGATGTTTACCTCTAATCTGATGAGATTCACTTGTATGGTGTGTGCTTTCCTTACTTGTTATGAGACTAAAATCATTTAGCAAAGATATAAGGATGCTTAAATTTATCTCTATTATGGGAATGATGGATTTCTTATGCATGTTGCATTCAAATGTAAACTTAATTGTAGAAGCATGTTTAGTGGATAACAGTCCTAGGACCTATTCATGGGAGAGTTTTCATGTGACAAATATCCATAAATAGGTTATCGATGTTAATGTTTTATTATGTAATGACTACAGCTATTATGGGCTTGAGGTGCATGTCAATATTATATGGCCTATTCACTAGAGAAAAGTCGGGAAAATAAACCATTTTTTAAATTGCACTTTTATTTTATTATAAAAATGAAAGATTATAACAATTTTATATTTTATATTATTACTAAATTATAAAATAAATTTATTACAATAATAAGTGATAAAAGATTAAAAATAAAGGTAATGGTTTCAATGGTTGCAATGCATCATAGTAAGTGTCTCTATTCTTAATTAATTTATTAAATGTTATGTAGAGTGAGGAAGAAACTAGTACATTGAAATCTCTCCACACAATGAAAAATCTATCCAAAAAGTTGTCTAGACAGTGAAAGTTCAACAATATGCAAGACAACCTTTAAAAACAAAAAAGAAATACTTTAGAAACAGCATGGTCTTACGTTTGTGATTGCATTTGTTATATTATTTGAGAACATAGATGATCCAAATTTCTAGCTTTGTTGTAATTGAATGTGATGCGGTCTAGATAAAGGGGAGGGAAGTAGAAACAAGGATTTGAAGGCATCACATCCTTGCATTTGTGAGCATCGTCACAAATTGGGAGGAGTGGGTGAGCTTCACATGCACGAATGGAAACACTTGCTTAGTGAAGCTTAAGCTTATCAAACAGTGCAAAGCGTCTTTGACCTATTGTTAGGTTGTTCTAACCCACAGCTCCATCTGAATTTATTGAGCCGCATCATAAATTTTAATTTTAGGTTAGGAAAACAATACCAAGGATGGAGCATGGTGAAACAATTTAGGCAAACAAGTGATGGCAGAATGATTCTCACGTCCATCTAAATAACAATGTAATACAATAACCCAACAAATCAAAATGGATAAATGAATAAATCGAGATGAAATAGTTTACGCTAACTAATGAATCGAAGTTATAAAGTTTGTGCTTCACTGATAATAGGGTAAGTAGCTTCAACTTGTAATATTCATATGTTACATTGCATGCATTGAAACATGTATAGTGCCAAATAGGAAGTGTGCATATATTATATAATTGTAAAGATAGTAATCAGATTAATATCTAAAATGAAATTTGAAAACTCCATATTGCATTTATGTCAAGCTCTCAATGATGAGGAACATAGTGATATATGTTTCAGTGGTATATCTTCCTATATATGAAATAGTTGCATGTTTATCTCATATATGTTTTTGGTGAGAGGTTATAAGTTCCAACTTATAGGGAATAGGTAACTAGGGTATTAAAATTTAGTTGTGCAAAGTGAGGAGGTGGTTTCATAATCAGCAAAATGAAAGTCAACTCAGCACAATATCAAAGTTGCATCAATACCAAAACATGGAATATATGAATTCACATATATACATATAAAAATAAAGCATGCTTCATGTTATATGGCTTGAGAAAAAAATTGAAATCGAAAAACATTTGAGAGTTGTTAACCTAACATAACATAACATATATATATAGATATATGTAGATTTTCCTCTTATGCATTAAGATCTAAGGATAAGATTGTTTTAATTTTTTTTTTAGCTTATCATACAAGTTTTTTATTTTTATTATAATTTTCTCTTATGTAATAAGGTTTGATATTTAAAATCTTGTGTAACTAATTGTGCATGTCTATGTGGTTTTTTGCACACTCGAGAGGCAGATTCACACTCTACACAATGAAATCCACTTCCACACTCAACACAACAACAGATTAATATAAAAGTTTAATTATGCTGAAATGCAGAGGAAGGTGCTTTGATTGTGTAGAGAAAGCTTTGTCCTCACTATGCACAAGGTAATTTCTATGACCCACAATAATTAAGCCGAAAGGGATTTTCTTGCGGGCTTGGGGTGAGTGAATATTGTTCACCCCAACCAATATGAAGCTTTCATTTTCATTGTTCAAGCTAATTAAAATCTCACACCTGTCCAATTGATATCTCACACCTCATTTGACATATAACACGTGGATGATCATTGTTGTTAGCTCTTTCAATGTGTTTCTACACTCCAAATGCCCATTTGCGTAGAAAAGGTATCATGTGTTAACCATGGTGGTCTCAGTGTTGATAAACTTGAAGAACATCATAAACTTTACCTTCAATGAGTACATTCTTCATCCTAACCTTCAACGAGTTTCGGCTTGTTTCTAACATCGACGCTTTGTCGAGGAGGGTTCAACATTAAAGTCCTTAGAGCTACATGAGCTTCCAAATCTTTGATGCCCTCATATCTTTTTAGTTGAGCTGATGGATTCAATTCATTACGTAGTAAGAAGGATGATTCATCATAGCATGCCCTTGCCAAAGGCATCCATGATGGCACCCAACCAAAGAAAGAGGCAAGAATATCACTCTCAATCTCAGTAGAGTAGATATGTTGACAGCTTTTGTAACACCCCTCCCTTGTGTACTATATTATTGTAAACCTAAGCTATGTTAAAGCTAGGTGTGATATCCTCCCTTGTGTGTTAAATGTTGTAAACCTAAGCTAAGGAAAGCTAGGTTTGATACCCTCCTTTGTGGGTTAACTATTCAAAACCTAAGCTGAGGAAAGCTAGGTGATATGTAATATGAAAATCAAATGTGGTTTTAAATAAATTAACAAAATAATTCACTTCGAGGGTGAAGCACCAAGAGAGAGGATATGCTTGCCAAATCCCATGAGGAATGGGATAGAGATAAATATTTCATGATAAGCTTCTAGATGTGATTGTAGATAAGCTTGGATGGATTGGATATCCATGGGTTGGATGGAAGATAAATATCCATTGGACATAAAATCTTTCCAGGAAATAAAGGCAAGCTTTTATGTGGAAAAGCGTCGTGGGAGATAAAGATGACATTTTCCTGATAAGACCTAGGAAAATGGAAAAATCCATAAAGCGGGATGCCACTAATGGTAACTAAATCATGAAACAGGGTATTAAATACCCAGTGCATCAATCAATTGAGGACAGTTGATCCTTGGCAAGATCTTCACCTCGGGGGGAATCAATGGTGATTCATGGCTGGGTGGTGGTGCTCCTCCCTCCAAGTGAGGTTTAGTTGGTGTAAGATGTGTGGAATGTGTGTATGATGATTCCTAATGTCTCTCTCTATTATTATTCTAGTTGTTTATGAGAAGAGTTCTCAAATTTTTTCTCCATGAGAATGCTTGATGAATAGTATATGCTTACGTATTAACAAATTTAATGATGTTTCCCTCTAATCTGATGAGATTCACTTGTATGGTATGTGTTTTCCTTACTTGTTATGATATTAAAATCATTTAGCGAAGATATAAGGATGCTTAAATTTATCTCTACTATGGGAATGATGAATTTGTTATGCTTGTTGCATTCGAACATAAAGTTAACTGTAGAAGCATGTTTAGTGGATAACAGTCCTAGGACCCATTTATGGTATAATTTTCATGTGAAAAATATTCATAAATAGGTTACCGATGTTAATGTTTTCTTATGTAATGACTGCAGCTATTATGGGCTTGAGGTGTATGTCAGTATTCCTTTGACCATACTTAAGGATTTGGAAAATGATAACTATAGTGTGTGATTTTAGTGATTACCATAATGTCTCCTTGAAGTCATTATTCTGGAATGGTCATATAATAATGTTAATATAGTTGTTACATTTAACCTCAAGTGGTAACTCTCGTGCATGTGGGAGACTTAGGGGATCATGTTTCTAATTGAGGAATTACTTCCGATAAGGGTAGTTTAATTAGTTAGTTATGCATGTTGAACCAAGGGTTGGTTAGATCACCTTGATGATGCTTAATTATATTAATGACACATGGTCAATTCCAGCCATAGTAAATGTAAGATAATACTCCATTAATGTCAGCGTGGATTAACCAGAAGATTACATAGGTTGCATGCCATGATTATTCCTTCACACTCAATAACAATTCCGCTATATATAAGTTATTTATATGAATCTAAGGGGTTCCATTATGGATACGATAAGGCATAAAAGAATGATGCACTATTATGAGATTGTATAAGATATTAAGAAATTAGTATAGTAATAGGAATAATACTTGTTCCTGCCATGATAAAAATATTACGTAAGACAATAGTTAGATCTTAGTTGTAAACAAAGAAAAATTTACAGAATTGGGAGCCTAATAAGCTATTATTCTGGGATAGGCCAAAGGGGTACGTTACAAATGGTATCGGAGCATCAAGTTCAAACCTTGCGGCCTATGGGCCAATACGCCTCCATAGGGTATGGAAAAAAAATTAAGCCCTAAGTTGGCCTCCCTCCTACAAAGTCTACAAAAGGGTCCAGGTATAAGCGTTAAATCTAGATTATTTAGGATTTAAAACTAAATATTAAAAATGTTCTTGCACATATGCATAGTTCTTGCTGCATGCCAAAAGGATAAAAGTTAAAATTTAAAATTTAAAGCATGTGCATATTATCTTGGTTTCTTGCCACCAAAGGAAATTAGGATTTTTTAAGGATGAATCCAATTATTAACACGGTTAATAATAACAATACACTACATATCACATGTTAAAGCATTTAAAACTAATGGTTTGGGTCTATGGCATGGAAAGAGTATGTTAAAGGAAACCCTTAAACGCCACACCAATAGAACATGTCTTCTGGATGGACCGTATGGTGTCAAAATTAGGATTTGGTTACCCATCCAAATTAAGGTTCGCCTATGTTAACAAACCACATGCGAGGTTGTATATGTATGGAGAATTTGTAGCATCAAGGGGAATTACAGTTCCTTTAATGCAATCTAACTATCAAGCCATCTATATCAAGCCATTTATTGGTTGACAAAAAAAGGGTAGTTTCCACTTGTGTCAATATTTAATTGGTTACTACTACTAACCAATGCTAAACTTGCTAAGAAGGAAGGGTCTTTAGTAAAGGTGACAGATTCAAGACTAAGTGCTCAATTAGCCAAAGAGCCATTCATTAAGGGCTCAACTGCATTTTAAGGTAGGAAATGAATTTTTTTCCCTCACGAAAAGAGTATACAACCGTAAATACAACTACGGTCTCTCCTCTTCCATAAGATGGCGAGGGTTTGATTCATTCATTACCCAATCCGAATTAGCGGATGCAGTATTTTCCTCATACGTTGTGCAGAGATGGATAGTCACACCACCATCGATATGGAGTGTGTAGATCTGTTCGGATGATCAACAATACAGAGGAAGATTGTAAAAAAAAAAACCCATGAAAGCCAAGTCATGGAGGGAAGCATCACCATTGAAGCACCGAGTGAGAAGAGGTCTTAGATGCATGCAAATGAACAAATTGGCAATGAGTGGTTTAAAACTGTAGAAAATGCTGCCATATTGTTGTTTCTCTCTTTTAGATGACTGACTTTTGGATGCTTATCACAAAATGAGCCCCAAAATCAGAGAAACAACACCTTTTAAAGAATAAAACTACATCAATCATATTGATCACTACATGAGGCCGGATAGACTTACCCACCCCCCCCCCCAAAAAAAAAAAAAAAAATCAAAGAATGGTGCTCATAAAAGCAATCAATAATAAAAATTAATTTAATATAATACAGATATGGTTTATCCGAAAGAAGTTAAGATTTACCTATAGTCAAATTCTAACTGCCATTGGTATACAAGCATTGCTCACATGGGGCAGGGACATTTAGGATGGCAAGGCGGCAAGTTTCCATCATGTGATCTGAAAATCACTCGTGAGTGATCTTAGTTAATTACTTAATTAATGAAGGTATTACAAACTCATGTATTGGTGTGTGTCTATGCTATCTTAGCAACGGATCGATCAGATTGCAAAATACACAGACACTGGAAAATGGAAAACAGTATGAGAAACACAGTAAGCAAATACAAGAACACAACAAATTAATAAGGAGTTCACCTAATCCTCCTGGGCTACGTCTCCATCCAACTCTCAGTGGTGGTCTTTTCTTATTGTGTCTTTAAAGCAGAGTTTTATAATGAGGAGCTCAATTTGAGTCTCCTGAAACAGACGATGCTTAGTAGGGTGGTTCTGGATTCCCTATGCCACTAGAGTGCACAAAAACTCTTCCTTACCAAGTATCAACCTCTCTGGTCTTTAATGGGATGAGTCCAATGTGGTGCTCAATTGCCGACTGATATCCTCACAGAGATTGCTTGAACCTCTCAAGCTTGGTTCTGTCTGCTCGATGCTGCCTTAACCCTATAGGTCAGCTCGTCTCTCTATTTTCTGCTTCTTGCTTCACTGCCTCTTTCTCGCTTGTCTTTATTCTCGTCCTTTTGTGTTTTGTTCTCTATCTGTTCATGGCTTAAAGCCAATTTGTCTCATGATTGTTCGCTTCCTCTTCCACCTGTTCGGATCGCTGTGTTGTTCATTTGGAGTTCCCGGCCTTTGCATCATCACCAACATCCCACAAGGAAGTGGCCACTTGTCCTCTCACGAACTGCACTAGCTCTTCCTCGAATGGTTCGGTACGTCAGTTACGCTATGTAATGATTCATCCGCCAACTCAGCAGTCAAATCAGACTCCAAACCTTATGTGTTGTACCTTATTTTCCCTTCAGATCTGGTTTCTCATTGGGCGCAATCTCCGTTGTCAGATCTGGAGCCCCCAAATCCTACGGTGTTCACTCTTATCACGCGGTTGACTTGTTCGACCGTTAGCCAGCGATGAGAGGTGGTTTTCTCTCTCATCCGCTGGACACGCGTCATGCAATGTATGGAATCGCTTGTCCTCCTACCAAATCTGCTTACTACCCAATATGCCTCCGATATTCTGCTAGTTCTGGAGTGCATGGCCTACCTTCTGCTTTAGCGCTTTCACTACGGTCTCCCGACTTCCCATGTGACCAAGAACTTCAGGGCTTTTCCTTCTCGAGGGTTTTGCCTAACGATGCGAGATTAGAAATAATTATGCATCAGAAACGACCTCTGTTTTCCAGTTTACATCCTATGCAGTCTCCATGGGCCTTGGTCTGTGTGCTATGGCCAAGGTCCTTATTGTTCCTTACTGGCTACAAACTACCACTGTCTAGAGGTCTTCCTGATAGCTCTTTTTTTCTTAATTTTTTTAAGTTTGTCCTAATTTTATATGGTCATAGAACTTTTCTAGTTTTCATGGATCCAATTCGAATCATAGCCTTCCCACTGAAAAAGCTTTTGGACCACCAAAAGTTGGTTTTCAAGCATTGACTAAGTGAGGGTACGATTGTCTCACTTGTCCAATCTCTATCCACTTTGCACTGCTCGACTTCGAACCCTTGAGCCCAACTCTGAGGTACTCAACATCTCCCTTGTGTGTCGTTCACCTTCCTATCGAGAAATGTGTCTTCTTGCAATTCATTATGATATTCAAGTAACAAGTCATCATAGAAGGCAATTGACTCTACTCTCAGGATCTTCAATTAGCGAAGGTTCAAACAATCTCAAGCAATCTGCATTTATGACTGAGTAGATGTGCATGTAAGCTGGTAGATCAAGGAAAAAATCATTCTCACCAATCTTCTCAAATATCTTGAAGGGTCCATACCTGATAGGCTTTAGCTTTTTCCTTCACCTTGCATCCTGTCCTTGCTGATATACAGCCAGACTTGGTCACCAACTTGGAAACTACCTGTGTCTGATGTTGTCATGCCCTACCTTGTATTTGGCTTGGCTCTTTTCTAGTTGCTCTTGTACTGCCTGGTGGATCTCTTGGATTTGTTCAATGAACCTAGTTTCCCTGTCCACATCATTATGTCCCTCAACTGTGGTGTCTTTACCAAAGACAAAACCAAAGGAGACCTAGGTGTGAAACCAAAATAGGTCTCAAAAGGAGATCTCTGTGTAGAAGAATGTTTTGCTCTATTGTAAGCATGCTGCACATAACATTAAATGTTCATCCCAAAGCTTAGGATGCTTGCTGCAATATCCCCTGAGTAACTAGATCATTGTCCTATTAATACTTCTATCTGGCCATCAGTTTTTGGATGAAGGTTGTGCTTTTTTCAGTTTGGTTTCCATCAGTTCCACAGACTTGACCAAAACTTTCCATAATCGGGTGTCTCGATGAGATACAATGGAAGTGGGTAAATCCAAAATGAACCCATACATGTTGAAAGAATAGTTTTGCAGTTTGTTCAATGTAATATGTTTATTAAAAGGTATGAAAATACTCATTTTGTTGAACCTATCCACAACAACTACAGATAATCATGACCTTTCCTAGATTTAGGCACTCCAACAAAATCCATGGAAACACTCTACCAGGGTGAGAAGGAACTGGTAATGGAGTGTACAAGCCTAGTTTTCTATTGCTGGGCTTTCTTTTTGCACACATAGTACACCCTCTTACATATCTAGAATTTGTCTCGTTCATTTTTAGCCAATAACAAAATCTTTGCAGTGTGCAATTGTTTTACTTACCCCAAAGTGACCTGATATTA